>MU228250.1:45734-72866 GCA_018584345.1 Thuja plicata | reverse complement strand
ACTTCATCTAGATCCATGATCACACAACTTGCATTTATAGGGCTGGGATTATAAGGCTCTATATGGTCTTTGGCCCATGATTCTGACTTTATGGTCACCTTAGTACCATACCTAGTTCTGAAATACAAGTGAGACCAATCTGATGAGAAAGATCCATCTATCTTGGCTGTGAAGTCTCTTGATAGACATAGAGCAAAATAAGGTGGCAGATCTATGACAAAAATATCTTGAGAAATGGAGAAATTTGGACATGAGTGCAAGGTTAGACTTACATTTTTAACAACCCTAACAATTTTAACTGAAGAACCATCAAGTTGAACAACTCCTTTCTCAAAAGGTTCATACTTCAACTCTAATATATCAGCTATACTCTTTGGCATGACAGTGCTAGTTGCACCACTGTCAACCATACAATTATGCACTAATTTGTTTCCAATGATTAAAGAAACATAGAAAGGAGGAGGTTTAACATTTGTAGGTTTCTTACCTCCCTTTTCTATCACCTTCTGCATATTTGCTGATTTTCTTTTAGTTTGTATTGCTGGCTGCTTTAATTCTGCAACATTTTTACTCTCTTGTGATACTTGCTGCTGTACTTTACCAATCTTCTTTTCCTTCTGTTTGACTGCTTCATCATGAACCATTGAAGGCTCTGAATTGGCCAAGACCACTCTAGGAGGATTATTTATAGCTTGATGTGGAATTGTTGTTCCTTTTGATAGTTCATCCTTTAATAAATCAGTTTTCCCTAGAATAGCTAATGAATACCACATGGAAATAGAAGCATTCATCTTTTTCATATTATCAACAATGTTGTAAGGAACAACAAATTGTACCTTCTGAGGAGACTTACTAATACTTTGATTCGGTTGCTTCTGATACTGAATTGTTCTGTTTGCATGAGTAGAGGCTCCCTTTAGGATTGAAACTGGTGGAGTGAGTGATGATTGATTTGTAGTAGCAATCCCAGTTGTTGATTGATCTGTTTCCAGGGCTCTCTTCTTGGCTCTGGTATTTGCTGATATGGATGAGTCACCATTTACTCCACAAAATTCTTCTTCTTTCCAATTGAGGAATGTAGTGTCAGGGGTAGATGTATCATAGTGTTGCTGGGCCTCTTCAGTAGGTTGTGAATCTATGATACTCTGAACCATCAAGGCTTGATTGAGCACTCCATTAGTACACTTAGATTGATTGTGTTATTCATTACATGGATAACACCATTCATAATCTGCAACAAGGTTATTCTGGCTAGGAACAATATCCTTAACAGCATTGAGAGGTACTGGATTGTATGGCCTATAAGGCCTTTGGTTCCAATTTTGCCTATTTATATTACTATTCCCTTGATATTGCTGCTTATTGCCTTGATAACCAGGCTAATTAGGCTATTGAGATGAGGAACCAGTAGATTAACCTTGAGTATGGGCTACAGGATGGCTTTGTTATCTTTTCAAGTTCATTAATTCATTCCCAAAGGTTTGTAGCAAGCTCTCAATTTTTTGCTGACTATCTTTTATGCTCTACAATTCACTAGGAGGGGCTATAGGCATGATTTCCTCACTTTTGTAAGATAGCAATGGAGCTAATGGTGGAGTAATCAATGGCATATTGGTCTGGATATTTGGGAAGTAAGGCATGGGCGGCCTAGGAGCTATCTTTCCTGCTTGAATGAGACTATTCTCTGCTCTAATTGCAATATCATAGGCTTGGGGTAAAGAATCTCCTCCCATGGACTGGATCATTGCTGAAATATCACTATTCAAGCTTTTAAAAAAGTATAGAAAAGCATATTTGGCAGAGGGTCTTACCATGGTAGGGATTCTACTCCATGTTTTCTGGAATCTGAGATTAAAATCACTTAACTCTTCTTGAGGAGCCCTTTTGATAGTAGTTAATTTCTCCACTAAAGACAAATTGTCAGATTTGTCTTCAAAAAACTTAGAAATCCTATCTCCAAAAACATCCCAAGTAGCAATAGAATTGACTGAAAGATTTCTAAACTAGTCAAGAGATTTACCTTTAAGTGATGCAGCCAACATCTTCATAGCCACATCTTCTTCTGTAACATGATGGAAATTGCACAAAGATGCAATATCTCTGATGTTCTCAATAGCTATCACTTGACCTTCTCCGGTGAATGATGGCAAGCCTTTCAAGGCAACCAATGGTATATTATTGTGATTTGCAATGTGGAGAGGAATACCTTGATCAAAAGGGATAAAAGGAAAATTTCTTGCCATTCCCACTGCTGGTGGTACTTGTTGCTAAATAGTAGGTACAATAGGAGTTGAGTATGCTAAACTGCCTTCCTTTGGTAAGTCTTCAAATTATGGGGATTCGCTACAATAACACTTGTAGAAGCTCCAAAAATAGAATTATTTATAGACAAATCTTCAATACTTTGAAACTCTAATCCAGAATGAGTAGGAACACTCAAATCTTCAAGAAGATTAATTTCTTCAATAATAACTTCAAGTTCTTCTAAATTTACAGCTTGATCTTCAAAAATGGGAATATCAAATGAAGAAAAATTTGAACTCAATAAAGCACCTCTTGGATCTTGTGATGTTCTTCCACCTTTGGATGATCTTCCTCCTCTTCTGCTTGTCTGTAACTCCTGGTACACAAATCCTTGCTTGTTTGATCTTGTTGGAGTTCTTCTCATTAAAATCCACACTGAGCAATCATAGAACTTAAATCAAAACTAAGAAGTAGTTCGTTGTCCCACCGGGCGTGCCAAAAACTGTTCAGGCTTAAAGTTTTCACCCTAAATCAGGCATTATGGCTACACGACAATTTTATCCTAACAATTGAAACCTCTCCTAGCTGTGGGTAGACTATGAATGAAGAGGAATCTCTGGATTCTAGGCCAGTTCCTATAAAATATGGTATATCACTTCCTGATTGAAAATTGAATTGAGAAAAAGGAGAAAGCGATTTGTAACTAAACTTGCATAAAAGAAAGGTGATACACCAAGGATATTCAGACTCTTTTTGAAGCTTCAAACTGACATATACTTATCATACCCTGATGCATCTTTAGACTATCATTCACTGCTCAATACATGGGTTAATTGAAAGGTGATAACTAGGGTTTTGACCACAAGCAATACTTCTTCCATTAACAACATGCACTTTCCACAAAAGGCTTATATTTCTATAATATAAAATAGGAATTAATGTAATTCACTAAAATATATTGCAAAATTATTACTCTTATATGCAGAAAATTGAAAAGGAACTATGAGCAATGACCACAATAAGAAGTATGGAAAAGTGAGGCAATTGTATTCTTCTCAAAAATCTGTGTAAAATCTACATACATGAATTCCAGAATAATGGCAAGGAATGATGAAATCCTCTTGCACAAAATGAAATTACACATATGCACTTACAATGGAATACAAAAGAAATGGATCCATAGCAATAGGAATTCAAAATTCACTAAAGCTAATTCTCCCCTAAATTTGACTCTCCCAACAATAAATCAAAAACTCCCCTAAATAGCCAACATGGCTTATTCAAATAGTACTTCCCTCCAAAACCCTCTCCACAACTATAGGGTTTAAACAATATCTAAACCAATCCCTAAGTTTTAGCCCTCCAAAACTATACCACTAATTAGCAACATAGTAATTACATCTTTTAGCAAATTTTGAATACATGACATTCAAATTTAGCAATGTTCTTATCACCTTATTCAAAAACCCGACTAAGAGTTAGAACCCTTATCAATTCGGCACACTATCTATCTTTAACTCAGCTGACAACATACTACTGTAGTTGATGTTGCTATTTTTTAGTAACCTGCATAGTTTGGAACTGATTTGATCACCACCAGTTGGAATGGACAATTTGATCCTATTGTGGCACAAAAAGGCACCAATGTGGTAATGTTGATGCATTTGAACTGTTAATGCATTTACTCCATCTGACAATGGATTCCAAATGAGAGTAAAATATAATGCATCCCACTTATCGGCTTCATTTGCATCTTTTAGGGTTTTGTGTTTTTCACTGTGCTGCCGCCATGTTGCAAGTGGAAACCATGAAGTTTGTTGTGCAATCCGCCATGTTTAATGGAAAATATTTGAGTTTCATGAGTAAAATGTTGTTTATATATTCATTGTGAACTGTGGTATCACTGTTTGATACCCTTCTTCAATAGATACTGTGGCTTTTGATCTTCATCTTGCTTGAACTCGAGCCCCAACTGTAAATTTGCATGTTTTTCATTTAAAACCTAGGAATACTTTGGGGATATTGTGCCATAACATATGGTGTTGATTAATGATCCGCAACTTATTTTATGCATCTCCATTTTGGCTTTGAATTTTGAGTTTTTTTTAATAGAACTAAGGAGTTCTTGTTTGGTTTGTGATGACACCATAGCACTTTGAAGGTTATCACCGCTGCCATCTTGGAATGGTTTGGAGCTGTGGCTGAGGTGTCAAGCCCATGAACTCTTGATTATGAACTGGGGATGTCCCAGCCACAGCTTCAAGACTCATCCCCAGTTGGTTGTGTAAGATGGGACCCCATCACTACTGTCAACCTTGAGCTATGGTTGAGATATTGGGAAAAGTCGTCAGCCACAGCTTTAGACTTATCCCCATTTTGTAGCGCGACCATAAAGCACCACCACTACTGTCCTTCCTTCAAACCCACGAGTATCAGACCAATTTATGAATGTTTTTGTGGTGACCACCATGTGGGTTTTCTGGAAACCGTGACTCCCTCAACATTTTTGAAAAAATGGAGCTTATGACTAAAAGATGAAGTCGATACATTTGGTTTCAGCTTTATGACATCTTTCAGTCATAAGCTTTACTTTTTCATGCGAGTTGCTACAGACACAAATGAAGAAATGAAGACACACTTTCCTTTGGCATAAAAGATAAGTTGACTTCTTCTATTGTTTTCAACTATTTACTGCATCAATTACCTTCATTTCTTGTAATTTTTGAAGAAGATTTGGTATTGGTACTCTTTGCTTTATGTCGACTGTGTATCTTTTGATCTTCACTTGTTCACCGTAGAGCCCATGAACCTCTAGTTTGTTCCATGTCAAACCTTGCTGCTATTCTCATATGCTTCCAGCTTCATTGTTTAAGAATACCCATAGTCTTGTACTTGAAATTGTCAGTTTGATGCTTGATGTCATTTGTGGATGCATCATGAAATTTGCACTGTTTAATGTTTAAAAAAAAAAAAAAAAAACACTATTACTGCTGTCTTTAATCACCAATATGTAGCAAACATAGCATATGTTTCTGTTAAATGATACTTCACTACTTTGAAAAGAAACACAAACAAGTTTTTACAATATATGTTAAAAAAACACATTAGTTAACAGTCTCGAGCATTCTTTTTTAAGCATTACATACATAATAGTTTGAATATACTATTGTCGAACATGCTATTTGTCTTCTGGAACATACATAATAGAAAAAACCCATGGGGTTCGAGCATGGGCTCGTGACTCCCAGGGATTTTACTTGAAAATTGTGAACTACCATTTGTATACATCATTCTGTTAATGAAACATGCTCTATTCCTATGATCAATAATGTTCAAAATATCTATATGAGATGTAAACTTTGCAAAGGAAATTGTCTTAATAGGTGACCTAAAACACATTATATAGTTGTAGTATTTTATCATGACAAAGCATAGTCATTTCAAATGCAGCTTCTGAATGTCTTGTAATAATTTATTTCATTATAATTTCTCTCTGTATTTGCACATTCATGTTGATCTGGATTTGCTAATATCTGTCCATTTTGCAATTTTCACATTCTTTGCTTCATGCTTAGATTCTGTCAACATTCTTTTAATTTGACATGATTATGCATAATCTCTATGTATGAAACTTCAACTTAGACCCTCTAAGTGAAATTTAACCAATGTATAACAGTCAGATGAATGTAAAAAAGCACTTACTGTAACAGCCCTTTCATACTTTGTATTACCTGCATAAAACAGTGAGTCTTTTAGAATCTTTCAATTCTGCAATTTACCAATTTTCTTCATTTATGTCTTTTCTGTGGCATCCTTTGAATATTCCTTCATGTGTCTTCAATTGTGATCTTTCAATATGTGAATAGTAATCTTTCCAAAATAATATCATCATTCTACATAAAATGACCTATGTGAAGTTCGAGCATGGGCTCGTGACATCCACTGCATCATTTTCCTTTTGTCTCCTACATTCAATATACATACCTGTTCATTTGCACACACAATAATACTCAATTTATTAGGTCATCAAATCATATGCAGTAATTAATGTTTGTGAGTGAATGTAAGAAAACATTCAGTCATGATTAATGATTTATGAATGCAAAGGAAAATCTCATGTTGATGACTTGAAACCAATAAATTGATGAAGTGTTGTCAACCATGAATTCCCCCCCTTGAACTTGGAAAAGATGCTAGAAAGACAAGCCATTTTAAACTAACTTGAAAATGCAATTAATCTAACATGAAGATGCAATTAATCTAACATGCAAATGCAATGTAACTAAATTGTCCTTGAGGTTTGTGAAAGAAATGCAAAAATAGATATATTTTCATCGTTGGGCGTTGTGGAACTAGGAGTCTATACAATCCTTACTAGTGCCACTACGACCATAAGAATATGAATATGACTTTCTCGCATGTGGTAACCCCTTCTACAAAACCAAGTACAACCCTAACTAGTTTAATGACCAACTATGGGAGTATGAATACCAGTTTGATCGGATTCAATGTTGCAAGTGGATGTTGGTATTTACGATATGGAAAATATAAATAGCCAAGGTATCCTTTTGTGTGAACAAACAAAGGTTAACCCTTCTTCCCATACAAATTTCCTCTATGGTTCTTTGATGACCATTTTGTCAGACTAATTCACACAAGTTAAAGGATCTTTCTCAAAACAGTCACTCAGAAGCTTAAGAAAACATCATGTCTCTATTATTGCCAATCTAGTCAAAACATCATCGATTAGCTAAAAAGAACATGACTTGAAAAAGGTCAATGAAAACTCATCAAAAATTTCCAAGTGTTTGTGAAATGTATCAAGATTTTCAAATAAGAATTCCAGACAGTTTGATCATTTAGGGTCTGTCAATTTTTAATCCTGATAAAATAAGTCAATGAAACTCAAGGATCATGTTATGCGATTAAACTGTTTAGGTTTGAACAATGATATCCATCAAAGGTTCCAAAAATCTCTCTTCTGAATCTGAAAATCTGCTTCTAATGTGTGACCAATATGTTGCACTATTGAATCCATCTGGTACCAAAAATCTATGATGCGTGCCCCCAAGTGATAAATGTGAAACTTAGGGCAACTGAACCTAGAATGTGAAAAAAATGCAGCTCTGAGACTTTATTAGGACAATGCACAAATGACAGATGCAATGAGGATATGGACAAATGAGATGATGAAATGAAATATATACAAATGCAACTAGGAAAGACCTAAGGGAAAAAAGGCACCTGTTTCCAGGTTTTCACCTCTTGAGATTATTGCTCTTTTTCTCTTTTTTTGCTTTTTTTTTTGCTACCAAGGTGCCTACTGCTAGGTTTTCACCAAGGCACTTTTTTCTCTTTTTCAATTTTTTGGCTTTTGAACTTTTTGATTTTTTTGTATTTTGATCTTTTCTCATTTTTTTGGTATTTTGATTTTTTCATGTGCAAAGGTGATGCTGACTCATTTGATACTCTCAACTTATACTCTTTCCTCTGAATCAGGTGTGAAACCTCTTAAAATGAATGCTATTGATGGGTTCTTGCAATTCATCACCCTCACAATCGGCCAATTTTTAGGTCCCCATTCCAAATGAAGAAACAATGACAAAAGGACCAAGCCAATTTGCTTCCCACTTTACTTTCTTTTCTCTATCAGCTTGATTTTTTGGATTTTCTCTCAATACTAGATCTCCTACTTGAAAGGTTCTTGGTTTAATATGTTTGTTATATTTCCTTGAAATTCTATTCTGATACATTTTCAAATGATCATAGGATTGAGTTTGATGTTCCTCCAATATTTCCAATTGTTGAAGTCGGGCAACTCTATAATCCTCATCCATGATTAATCCATGCAATGAGACTCTTAGGGATGGTATTTCAACTTCTAAAGGTAGAACAACTTCGGCCCCATAAACCAATGAAAAAGGTGTAGCTCCTGTCAGGGTTCGAATACTAGTCCTATAGGCCCACAATGCTGGATTGATTTGAAGATGCCAATCTTTTCCTGACTTGCCAATGGATCTATTAAGGATTTTAAGGATGTTCTTATTAGCAGCTTCTGCTTGTCCATTACCTTGGGGATTGTAAATGGATGAAGAGTGATGTGTAATATGGAATGTGTCACAAAGTTTATCAACATCTTTGTTCTTAAACTATTTTCCATTATCCGTGATGATGGCATGAGGAATTCCATATCTACAAATGATATGATTTAGGATAAACGTGGAAATTTTTGTCCCTGTTGCAGTTGATAAAGGGACAACCTCAACCCATTTAGTGAAGTACTCTATTGCCGTGATTATATACTTGTGTCCATTTGAAGAAGGTGGATAAATCATGCCAATAGAGTCAAAACCCCATTGATAGAATGGCCATGGTGTGACAAATGGGTGCAACTCTTATGCTGGTGCATGGATAATGTCTCCATGGTATTGACATTTTGCACAAATTTTGACAAACTGACAAGCATCTCTTTCTAAGGTTTTCCAAAAGTACCCCATACATAGGATTTTCTTAGCTAGGTTTAAACCACTTGAATGTGACCCACAAATCCCCTCGTGGACATCTTTTAAAGCTATTTCAATTCATCCTCCTCTAGACATCTAAGGAGCGTTTCGTCAAGACCTTTATGATACAATGTGTCAGAAAGGATGTGTTGGTGAACATAATTGTCTTCCTCTTTTTAAATGAAAATGGATAAAGACTCTATGTTTTTGAAGAAAAATGATTCATCAACAGTTGGGTAAGCATAAGAAATTGCTTCCCTCTGAATTTCTAAGGTTTAGCTTCCTTGTGAGATATTCAATGAATTACTGACATAAAAGTAAATTCATACACCTTTAACCAGAAAGTGTAGAAGGAACACTCAAATACTCTTGGGTATTGAGGTAATTTATAGAATCAACTAATATTTGAAATATCCATGAAGTAAACTGAGATCTACTAACTACTTCTAAAATAGACAACCTATGAAATAACTCAAGAAAGACAAGCTATAAACAAACTGGAAGCAAATGAATATAAATAACACATGCGCAAATTTAAATGTACCAACTCTCAAAGTAATCAATACATTCCAGATTTTGATTCAAAGATCTAAACCATACCATGCATCTATATATTCATATATTAATCGGATCAAAGTCTAACAAAAAATTAGTCACCAGCTATTTAAAAAATTCAAGAAAAGCCTATGCTAGCTATCTACTTCCAAAAAGAAACTATCTATTTTCTACCTCAATTTTCTAACCCTTTTTCAATTCAAAGCTCCCCTATTAATAGTTTCACATCTAAGAGAGCCTCCAAAAAAACCTGGTCTCTCGGACACCAAAAAAAACCATTTAAAACCAGTTACATAACTAAAAATAGAGTTTAAAAACATGCGCCATTTAAAACATAAAGAAAGGGAAATGCTGTCCCGAAAACTACTAACTCCCTTCGGGGCCTTTTGACATGGTGGTTTGTACGAGCTTCTAGGATCGGAACACATTTGTTAAATCTTGGGCTAGCTAGGAATGCAAGTTCTTTAGGCCTATCAACGTTTCCTAAGTCACATTCTTTTCCCACCTTAACTCCTTGATTCTCTCCATCTGCTTTGGCAACTGACCTCTGTTCAGCAGCAACATAGATTCCACGTTTGAAATTCTGGTGAAATCCTAAACTGTAGGCACTTCCTTTTCCTTGAGAGCATTCATGGTGTCTATGAAGACTTTGACCATGGCATCTGCATCCCTGTTACCTTCGTCAATTTTCAAAATAATCAAGGGATTCACTATCTTGATGTCTTTAAGGGAATCTACATGCATATTCAACACCTCCTTTTCTATTGCTTTGGCTTGAGAGATCACAACTTTAAACATTGTATTTTTCCATCTGAAGTTCTGCTTCAGGATGAAAAACATACAGGGATCTACCAGTTTCATCAGATTCTTAGCCAAGAACTAAGTCACACCATAGTTTTCTATTTCTTGAACTTGTATGACGATCGCTGCACATTTCACTTCCTCCATTTCCTAGCTTGGAACTAGGGTTTGAACCTCACCAAGTAATGTTTCTCCATCTAAGCAAGTAGATATAAACTCATGGATGAAAGAACTCCCTTTAGTTATAACATTATTTATCCAAGACTTCATGAATCCCATCAGAACCTTCTCCTGTTGTATTTGTTTCACCAGATTTTGGCTTTCAACTAAATTTAGATCAAAATCTTGTGAAGACTGGGCCAGTGGTAGAACTCCATAATCAACGAGTGAGGAAAGAAACTCATCCATGGTAGAAACTAGCTATTTCAACTTAAGTTTCTCCCTTCCATCCTTCAGTGACTGCCTGAGCATATGATCAGTTGAGAATTTAAATATGTGATCCCTAGAGTCCCTGTTCAGAACACCAAGTTCCATCTTTGTAATTTCAAAGTCTTCGGCCTCTGGTTTCTGAATTCCCTCTTTAGGCTTGAAAGTGGCTATTTCTATAGTCAGTTTTCTAGTAGATGGATTGGTAGATAGCCTAGCATTACTCTTCATTATTTTTTCTTTGGGGGTCTGGGTAGCATATTTAGTAATGATCTCCTTCACAGGAAGTGAAATGGGTTTGTAACTCTTCCTCTTATTAACTGATTCAGTTAGCCAAGGAGGGACTAAACCGGTGACTATCCGATTGTCAGGAGTTTTTATAGGAGTATTCTCAGCCTGGGGTACCTCTGTATTCATGATAGAAGTCTCTTGTCCTTTTACTTGTTGTTCCGAAGGAAATGAAATATCATCTTCATTAACCTCAACATCTAGGTAGTCGAGTCCTAAAGCTACCATCTAAGAACACTTTTCTGATCTTGTTCTTGATCTCAATCTTGGTGCAGTTGGGCGCCCACTAGAAACCACCTTTTTCTTGGGAGATGTAATTCTACCTGCATTTGGATCCATAGGAGATACATTAGACGGGGCATGTTTCACATTAATTAAGGCTGGTCTTGCACTATGCTTCTCAAGAGGGGGGTTCTCAGCTCCTTCCTTCTTCCTCTCTAGTAACCAGCTTTCTATGACCTCAAAAATGGCTTGGGCCCTCAGCTTTATATCATCTTCTTCTCTCCTATTCTAATCTATGTCTGCGGGAACTCTCGCATCTACATTGTTAGCCCCTGAACTTGTGGTTTCAGAACTATCCTCCTCCACATCCTTAATATCAAAATTCAACTGCAACATTTTGATCTGTGAAATTACAAGTCTAGAATGATCTTGTCTCCAGATTGCCTCCTCATCACCAAGATCTTCCCATAGGTCTTTCAGGTGTGAGCAGGGTGAAGGATAATTACTTAGGCTTAAAAATTTCCTAGCGAAGCCCTTATTGTCAAAACCCCTTCTTAACTTATAAAATTTCAAGTGAAAGTTCAACAAGTTGCTTCCTATCACTGAAGCATCCATCATATTGTTACAGGCTAAATTACCAACTTTAACTAGGAACATAGAAGGCCATTTTTCTTCTGGCAGAGCATTTTTAATAACCACAAACAATTGCCTGCAAACTTCTGGCAAAATAAAACAATTGAAAGCAAACCTTGGGAGCCCGAGAGGTTCATCATCAAAGCCTCTGACCTGAATGTAGGTGAAACATGGGAACTTAATATACAGGCTTCAGTAGGTTTGAATAAGTTTCTGTGCCTCCAACGAAACTCTTTGGTTTGGGACTCCTGCCAATTGTTGACATAATTTACCTAGGAAAACATCATGAACCTTCCTGTAATTTTCCAAAATTTTATCTTTCCTTAATAATGGACAGTACTCATAAATTAAAAGATCTTCATTCCAAGGAATGTGTTGGATGGTAGAAAAATCCTTTGTGCATGCTAGGCAGTATATCTAATAGGAGGACATAAAGAATTCCTTCTTAATGGCCTAAGCCTGTTAAAGTTGGTCCCTCAGGGAACTAGCAATGATCTCCACCCAATCAATATGTTGACCCCCTTCCAAGACTATTTCTATAAAGTGAAACATCCACTCCTCATAGAGAAGAACTTGTTCTGAACCTTTAATCTGGTGAAGCAACACTATCACATCGTGAAGAAGGGGTTTCATGTGATCCTTAGTGAGCACTTTAGGCAACCAAGAGCCACCTCTGTAATTGGTTTGAGTCCAATTCGTAGCCACATGACTCTAGTTTTTATCTTTGTTCTCTCTATACTGAGCTAGAGATTGGGTGGGTGTAAAACTGAGAAGAGATTCTTCTGGGATTTTGAAAATAGACATAATAGTCTCCCTATTGACTAGCACAAGGGTTTGGCCTTCTGCATTCAAAATGCACTTGGATTTAACATCATATCTATTAATATATTGCTAAACTAATTTTGGGCATACAACTGATGGCGGGAATGCCGCAGATTCTAATAATCCACTTGACAGGAACTCTAGACTATGGTCTTCTGCTGCATGGTTTGTGTAGTCAACTGCCATTTTTTCTACATGTATCCCTAACAGGTCTGTGTCTAAGACAATAGGAGCTCGACACTACATATTTCTAACATTCTTGAAGAAATGTAAACTGGACCTCATCTCTTCTTCAGGAATAAAAACACAAACCCCCCCCTCTTGAATCAATATATTAAACAACAATAGGAAATGAGAAAAGGCTTCATGAGCTACCTGTTTCACGGAGACTCAAAACAAATTCTTCTCCATAGCCGAGACTCCACAGAAAAATAATAGGAAAGAAAAACTTACAGAGTTGTTTATATTTTCAAATTAATACCCAGAAAGATCGACTTTAATGAGCATAAGTCAGAGACATTAATTTCAATGATGTGATCCATAATGACTTAGCAATAGGACGTCCTTGAAATCCACCATCTTTAATATCATTATTAACCATTCCCTAAATGATATCTTCTACTCGTGCTAATGATCTCATTAAACACCACCCAAAACCTTATTTGAAGTTCGCTTCATGGCCCCCGTCAAATCAAAAACTGCCCATCTTAAAAAATTAACCATTATTACACTGCCAGCTTATGTCATGGGTCTCATGAACTATCCTTTCACTGATGAATCTACCTATAATCTATCTTTGAACCTCTTTGAACTACTTTGAACCGGGGTTCAAAGAGGTTCGAAGTGGTTCACCACCAAAATGTGATATAGGCCAGGGCCCACCTACATAAAATAGTCGTTAGAAGAGAAAATATTCATTGAACTACTTTGAACTACTTTGAATCAGAGTTCAAAGAGGTTCAAAGTGGTTCTGGTGAAGTATGAGCCTTGGAAAGGATCCGTCCAAGGAAGGCCGATTTTGAACTTGACAAATTTGAAGGGTATATGCGCTTGAAGGGTTACCGCAAGGAAAGACTCTCAAGGGAACGTGGTAAAGAGCTTCAAATTAATGAACTAACAAGTGTCTTTGACACTTCAACAATGGAGACTCTAACTGACCCTAACATCAGCTCTATCTAGGGATTGCATATTACTCAATGTGCAGAGAACTCTAGATAACTGGTTTCACAGAGAAACCCAACAAAGGGAAAGAAAAATAGACAACTACGACACAGCAAAAAGGAAAGCAGGGGAAAAACTACCTAATATGTACATGGATACTGACTGAGGTACATCATTAGAGCTTGTATAACTTAAGGTCCTGCCCATTATAGGTAAAAGGTAGATTCACACCATCTGGGTAAGACAACCGGAAAGCATTTGAACCAAGGGCTTAAAAAATAATGAATGGGCCCTTCCATAATGACTCAAATTTCCCATGAGAACCTTTAGAATCTCATCTCTTATCCCATAGAAGCACTTCATCTCCCTCCATAAAATTATGAGGCTGTGCTTGCATATCAAAAATCTACTTCACTTTCAATTGGTGTTTTGTAATATGATCCACTAGATCTTCTCTTTCCTCTTCCAGCTTAGCCAAATGCATGACATGTTTCTCCAGGGGATCTTTAAAATACTCATCTTCAATTATATCTTGGAGCTTAGCCGAGGAGAGTTCCAAAGGTAGTGATAAATGCACCCCTATTCCATATACTAGTTCAAACGTAGCCATCCCAATTTCTCATTTCAAAGTAGTTCGATCCACCCATAAAGCTTCATATAGCTTCTTATGCCATTCGCGGGGGATATTGTACATCAATTTTTTCATTATTGCCACCAGGTTCTTATTATTGGATTCCGCTTGACCGTTCCCTTGCAAAAAATAGTCAGAAGAGTGAGCTAAAGATATGCCATGCTCATAGCAGAAGGCTGAAACCTCATTAGAGAAAAAATATGTAGCACTGTCTGCTACTATCTTAATCGGTACCCCGAACTTGACAAAAATATAATTTAAAAGGAACTCACACACCACCTGAGAGTTCACTTTCTTAGTGGGAACTTCTTCCACCCACTTTGTAAAATAATCAGTGGCCGTGAGAATGTAGACATGCCCAGTGCTAGATGGTGGGTTCAAAGACCCCACAAAATCTATTCCCCATTGCTTGAACGGTTCATCAACAATTACAGGTTTGAGAGTCAGGGCGGCGAGATGAGGTCTCCCAGTGAAAAGTTGACATTTTTCACAATTGCAAACATATTGGTATGCATCCTTGAACATGCCGGGCCAGTAAAAGTGATTCTGAAGAATTTAAAATGGTGTTACTATTGAAGAGTAGTGACCCCCGTAGGCCTCATCATGAAACACCTTCAAAAATTCTTTTTGCTGCTCAATGTCCACGCATCTAAGAAAAGTTTTGTCTATGCTCCTCTTGTATAGAATTCCCTAAGATATCACATATCGAATAGCCTTCAATTTTAGGTTTCACCTCTCATTTGGGTTTAGGTGATCAGGACATTCACCATAAGTAAGGAAATAGGCCATTTCAGAGAACCAGGGGTCAGTTAAACTGACTAGCAACACCAAGGGTACTTCATCAATTTTTTTAGACGGCTCACCATTCTCTGCTATCAATTTGCATAAACCCTTCCCCCTTACCAAATTGGTTGGTTTAATTACCAGGTCATACTCTTGGATCTTTGCTATCCAAACTTCTCTGTTGTTCATACCAATCTCCCTTTGAGTCAAAATACTTTTCACTACTATATCAGGTACAAAAACTGTACAATGAGAATGAAGTATATAGTATCTGAACTATTTCACTACTTTTACCATAGCAAAGGCATGTTTTTCCATCTGGGAATACTTAAGCTCATGTATTTTTAGTGGCATGCTCATATAGGCTATGGGTTCTTCCTTTCCTTTCTCATCTTTTTGTGTTAGTATACCCGACAGAGTACGTTCGGAAGCATAACAATGAATGATAAAGTCCTTTTTGAAATTGGGACTCTTTAATATAGCAGCCCGTGATACTGCATTTTTAATATCTTTGAAAGCTTGATGCCCATTCTCGCTCCACTTGAAAGGAACTTTCTCACTCATCATATCAATCATATTCTTAATAATTTCTGAAAATTCAGGAACAAATGCTCGCAAAAAGTTTACCTAACCAAAGAAGGACTTCAATCCACTCTTGTTTGATGGCAGGTTGAGCTGTTGAATCGCCTTTACCCACTCGGGGTCAATCCAGATCCCATCTTTTGAAATGATATGACCAAGTAATTTACCTTCCTCCATGAAGAATGTTGATTTCTTGGGGTTCAAAGAAATGTCATGACTTCTACATCTCAGGAGTACTGTCTCAAGATCATTTAACTACTGACTTCTCTTCTCTGAAAAGACAGTAAGGTCATCCAAGTATACCACTATAATTTTGTTCCAGAGATCCTCAAAAGATGAATTCATTTCTCTCTGGAAGGTTGCACCCACGTTGATTAGCCCAAAGGGCATACGACTATATGCATAAGTTCCCCACGGGGTGATGAAATCCGTTTTGTGCTGATCACTTTTTGCTACATTTATTTGATTGTATCTGGAATAGCCGTCTAGCATAGACATAACTTCAGATCTAGAAATAGCTTGAAGCACATGTTCCATCACATGTAAGGCATAGTTATCCTTCAAACTTGCTTGGTTCAGGTTATGGAAATCTACATAGATCCTGATTTTTCCATTCTTCTTTCTCATAGGGACTATATTGGTGATCCATGTTGAATGGTGGATAGGATAGATGATCCTTGCCTATAAAATTTTTTTTACCTCCTTTAAAATAGCTTCGGACACTTTCGGATTATAGTTCCTTAATTTTTGGCAAAATGGGGTTACACCAGACTTTAAAGGGATTTGGTGTTCAAATTGACCTCCTCTAAAATTCTTCAAGTATTTATATCCCCAGGTGAAGACATCCTTGTATTTCCTAAGTAACCTTTTCAAGTTTTATTTTTCAGACAAAGTACAAGTCAGACCAATAGAAATCCATTTCAGATTATCTTGCTCTCCTATATCAATCTTGTCATACTCTTTAGAATTATGCACATGAGATACCTTTTCTTTAACGGTACTATCATCTTTCCTTCTGAACAAATGTTCAAGAGACATGAGGCCTTTGGGAATCTTATTTCCTTTCAACTGGATCACTCTATCACTATCTGTAGCATCTTGGTAGACTTCTTTGCACTCGCTATAGGATCCTTCAAAATATACATCAGAAAAACTTGTGGCACATTCTAGGAAATCTCTGAGCTAGGAATCACTATCAAAGACTTGCCAATACTCTACATTGTCAGGTATTCTAGGCTTGTAAATCATTTCAATTTGATATTTTTGATTTTCAAAATTAGGGTGAGGCAATAAAAGTGAAGCTGATACCGCCAAGGCATCTGCTTTGGTATTCTGATTCCTTAGTATAAATTCTATGGAGAAGGCATCAAAGAAATCCAACTCATCCCATTCCAAATTTCTATAGTGTCTCAACTTCTCATTCTTGACAAAGAATTGTCCTCTCACCTGTTTCACAATCAGCTCAGCGTCACCTTTCACAACCAACTTCTTGACTCCCCTCAGTTTTGCTTCTTCCAACCCTAGCGGTAAGGCTTCGTACTCTGCATTATTATTAGTATTTTTGAAATCTAATTTGAAATCAAGAGGAATACATTCTCTATTAGGAGGGAAATGAACTACCCCCACACCCAAACCTGAATTGGAGCAGCTACCATCAAACTCCATCTTCTAGATATCCTCTTATTTCTGAGAAGAAGTCTCACCATCCTTTTCACAATCAGTCAGAATAACATAGTTTCCGAAATGACACTCGTACAAAATTTGAGCTTTTGGATTATCTGAAGGCATCAGAGTATACTTATTTTTCAGTTCAGGTTTAAGTTTCACTTTCTTTTTTCCAATCAGTATTAGGGCCTCTGACCAGTCCATCTTAATGTCTCCTCCTAAATCTTTGCAAAAAGTTCTACTAAGCAGCGTACCGTAGCTCACTAGGATATCTGCTATCAAAATAGTCAACTTCAGATGCTTGTCAGGGTATGCAACAAGAATGACTTGGGCATCTTTGACCTAACCCTTTAGTGGAACTTCCTTCCCATCCATAGAGCAAAAATGACCATAGGTTTTAGTGAAGGTGAGACCTAGGGCTCTTGCGACCGGGGCAGGCATGATGTTATCCGATGCACCAGAATTGACAATGCAATTACTAAGTTTTTGGCCATATAGAAGCAAGGAGATGTAGAATGGATTGGGTTTCTTTTCTTCCATCTCACTTTCAACTATATTAATAGAGGGACAATCTTTTGGTGTCTGAGGGGTGTCTTGAGGTTTAAAAATGAGTGGTTCTTCAACTGTGGTGGTCTCACCTATGAGAGGCTTGTCTAATTGGGGGCTTGAACCTGACTCTCCTTTAACATATTTTACCAACCTGTCCAACTCTTTGGGGTTCATTTTGAGGTATTCTGCAGGGGAATAGAGATTGTGGTGCTTTTACAGAATTCAACAAAGTCAAATGGAAAAGAAGGAGTTGGATTACCTTTTGACAAGATCTTCACCTCAGGACCTTTTGGATTTACAAAAGTATCTCCATTTTTGGTTTCTTTACGTTTAGCATCGGCAACAGCAGTTGAACCAGGGACAAAATTTTGTGTTCTCTAATTTCTTGTTAGAATTGCACAAGCAGGATCTTGTAAGGTTGCCAAAACACTTCCACCTTTGATAGATCCTGACTCATACTCTTGATAAAAGGAACTAGATGAACCAACATCAGGTGAGTCTTTCTCTTCTTGCAACTATTCTATACCAATGGTGTCTTTTATAGCATTAATTTTAAGACACCTTAACCAATTAGGAAAAGATTATCCATCATGATCTGTAGTTAGATGAAAGGAATACATTGTTTCTTTTCGTGCAGGTTCAATCTGTAATCTGTGTTGTGAAGCTATCAAAAGAGGAGTTTTTCCTGAAGGTTGATTATATTGTCTTTGGCTAACATATTGATAAGGAGATGGGTATGGAGAACTTGCCTTATTTTTTTTCCTCTTGAGCATAGCCATATCATTCATTAACCTCTGCACTAGAGGATCTATCATTGTAGAGGAGGAGGAAATCCCTGAAGCCTGAACTTCCTGCTTCCATTTTCCTACTGTTATGAAAGTATCTTCTAGCTGGGTAGCCTGTGTCTAGGCAGCGGCCAAGTCAGCCACTCCATCTTTTAACAGGTGAAAGCTTATGTCAGGTGGGACAACATTTAAGAAGAAAATTTTCTTATTTTTGTCACTTGGTGCAGAATTTGCTGGTATCCTTTGTAAGATTCTATTAAACTTAGCCACAAACTCCCGCATGGGCTCATGTATCTCTTTCTTCATTTGACTAAGCTAGAGAAATAGTGACATCTCATTATCAAGAGTTTTGAATCTTACTTCAAAGGAAACTTTCATGTCATTCCAATTGGTAATTGAGCCATTGGGTAAATGACTAAACTAGTCAGCAGCAGTGCCAACCAAGGTTCTGACAAAGAGTCTGACCGCAATTTCTTGAGTAGGAACACTTAACATGCCACAAGCGGTATGAAAGGCACTGAGGTGATCATCAATGGTTACTTTTCCATCTCCACTAAACTTGGGCAAAACCTGATTAGCACCTTTAGGTAAATCTCCAGGAGGATTAGCTCCTAAGTTTAGTAGGCCAATATTTTGACCCCAAGGTTGATTGGCAGCCATGTTAGGCAACTAAAAATTAAAAGGCTGGATATTGAGAACAGTAGGTACCATAGTGCTGGGTGTTATAATATCTTGAAAAAGAGGTAGAACAACTGGGCTAGATGGAGGCAAGGATGGTTTGCTAAAAGTTTGGGTTTTCTTCTTCTTGCGGGTATTGAGATCAGATCTGAAACTAAGGTTCCTCAAGGCTTCAAAATCTTTGTCAATCAGTCCCCTACTCCTATCACCTCTGGTGTATCTCTTTTCTGCTAGTTTAAATATTTAGAATAGGCCTTAATTTCTCACTGGGACTTGTGCAAGCCTATCTACTATGACTACTTCACGAGCAACTGGTATACCCCTTAGTCGCTTAGCTATTTCTTCTTCCTTCTTAAGCACTTCTTGGATTTAATGAAACTATTGGTTACTGCATCTAAATCTCCATGCTACTTTAGCAAGGCTTGAGATTATGTCTTCTTGCATGTCTCCAAATCCTAGGTCAGGTTGAAGCATAGGAAACACATCATTGTGAGGAAACACCATCTTGTAGCATTGTAATGAATGGAGAATCTGATATTTTATACTAGACTCTCCCTAGTAGAGTCACCAAAATTTGTTGGCGAACAGATTTGTCTTCCTCTTTTTAAATGAAAATGGATAAAGACTCTATGTTTTTGAAGACAAACGATTCATCAATAGTTGGGTAAGCATAAGAAATTGCTTCCCTCTAAATTTCTAAGGTCAACTTCCTTGTGAGATATTTAATGAATTACCGACATAAAAGTAAATTAATACACCTTTAACTAGAAAGTGTAGAAGGACCACTCAAATACTCTTGGGTATTGAGGTAATTTATAGAATCAACTAATATTTGAAATAACCACGAAGTAAACTGAGATCTACTAACTACTTCTAAAATAGACAACCTATGAAATAACTCAAGAAAGACAATCTATAAAGAAACTGGAAGTGACTGAATATAAATAACATATGCGCAGATTTAAATGTACCAACTCTCAAAGTAATCAATACATTCAAAGATCTAAACCATACCATGCATTTGTATATTCATATATTAATCAGATCAAAGTCTAATAAAAATTAGTCACCAACTGTTTCAGAAATTCAAGAAAAGCCTATGCTAACTATCTACTTCCAAAAAGAAACTATCTATTTTCTACCTCAATTTTCTAACCCTTTTTCAGTTCAAAGCTCCCCTATTAATAGTTTCACATCTGAGAGAGCCTCCAGAAAAACCTAGCCTCTTGGACACCAAAACAAACCATTTAAAACTAGTTACATAACTAAAAATAGAGTTTCAAAACACGCGCCATTTAAAACATAGAGCAAGGGAAATGCTGTCCTAAAAATTACTAACTCCCTTCAGGGCCTTCTAATGTGGCAGTTTGTACGAGCTTCCAGGATCGAAACATGTTCATTAAATCTTGGGCTGGCTGGGAATGCAAGTTCTTTAGGCCTATCAGCTTCACCCAAGTCACATTCTTTTCCCACCTTAACTCCTTGATTCTCTTTGTCTGCTTCGGAAACTAACCTCTATTTAGCAACAACATAGATTCCATGTTTGCAATTCTGGTGAAATCCTGAACTGTAGGCGCTTCATTTTCCTTGAGAGCATTCATGGTGTCTGTGAAGACTTTGACCATGGCATTTGTATCCCTGTTACCTTCATCAATTTGCAAAATACTCAAGGGATTCACTATCTTGATGTATTTAAGGGCATCTGCATGCATATTCAGCACCTCCTTTTCTATTGCTTTGGCTTGAGAGATCGCAGCTTTAAACATTGTATTTTTCCATTTAAATCTCTGCTTCAGGATGAACAACATACATGGATCTACCAGTTTCATCAGATTCTTAGCTAAGAATTGAGTCACACCATAGTTTTCTATTTCTTGAACCTCTATGACGATCGCTACACATTTTGCTTCCTCCATTTCCTAGCTTGGAACTAGGGTTTGAACCTCACCAAGTAATGTTTCTCCATCTAAGCAAGTAGATATAAACTCGCAGATGAAAGAACTCTCTTCAGTGATAACATTGTTTATCCAAGACTTCACGAACCCCATCAGAACCTTCCCTTGTTGTATTTGTTTCACCAGCTTTTAGCTTTCAACTGAAGTTGGATCAAAATCTTGTGAAGACTGGGCTAGTGGCAGAAATCCATCATCAACGAGTGAGGAAAGAAACTTAGCCATGGTAGAAACTACCTATTTCAACTTATGTTTCTCCCTTCCATCCTTCTGCGACTGCTCGAGCATATGATCAGTTGAGAATTTAAATAGGTGATCCCTAGAATCGCTGTTCAGAACACCAAGTTCCATCTTCGTAATTTTGAAGTCTTTGCCCTCTGGTTCCTGAATTCCCTCTTTAGGCTTGAAAGTGGCTATTTCTGCAGTCACCTTTCTAGTAGAAGGATCGGTAGATATCCTAGCATTACTCTTCATTATTTTTTCTTTGGGGGTCCAGGTAGCATATTTAGTAACAATCTCCTTCACAGGAAGTGAAATGGGTTTGTAACTCTTCCTCTTATTCACCGATTCAGTTAGCTAAGGAGGGACTAAATCGGTGACTATCTGATTGTCAGAAGTTTTTACAGGAGTATTCTTAGCCTGGGGTACCTCTGTATTCACGGTAGAGGTCTCTTGTCCTTTTACTTGTTGATCTAAAGAAAATTAAATATCACCTTCATTAACCTCAACATCCAGGTAGTCGAGTCCTAAAGCTGCCATCTGAGAACACTTCTTTGATCTTGTTCTCGGTCTCAATCTCGGTGTAGTCGGGTGCCCATTGGAAACCACCTTTTTCTTTGGAGACGTAATTCTACCTGCATTTGGAGCCACAGGAGATACATTAGATGGGGCATGTTCACATTTATTAAAGCTAGTCTTGCACTATTCTTTTCAAGAGGGGGGTTCTTAGCTCCTTCCTTCTTCCTCTCTAGTAACCAGCTTTTTGTGACCTTGAAAATGGTTCAAGCCCTCAGCTTTATATCATCTTCTTCTCTCCTATTCCAATCTATGTCCGGGGGAACTCTTGCGTCTACATTGTTTGCCCCTGAACTTGTGGTTTCAGAACTATCCTCCTCCACATCCTTAATATCAAAATTCAACTGCAACATTTTGATCTGTGAAATTACAAGTCTGGAATGATCTCATCTCCAAATTTCCTCCTCATCACCAAGATCTTCCCATAGGTCTTTCAGGTGTGAGCTGGGTGAAGGATAATTACTTAGACTTAAAACTTGCCTGGCGAAGCCCTTATTGTCAAAACCCCTTCTTAACTTATAAAATTGCAAGTGAAAGTTCAACAAGTTGCTTCCTATCACTGAAGCATCCATCATATTGTTACAGGCTAAATTACCAACTTTAACTGGGAACATAGAAGGCCATTTTTCTTCTGGCAGAGCATCTTTAATAACCACAAACAATTGCCTGCAAACTTCTACCAAAATAAAACAATTGAAAGCAAACCTTGGGAGCCTGAGAGGTTCATCATCAAAGCGTCTAACCCGAATGTAGGTGAAACATGGGAACTAAATATATAGGCTTTCGTAGGTTTGAATCAGTTTCCATGCCTCCAATGAAACTCTTTGGTTTGGGACTCCTGCCAATTGTTGACATAATTTACCCAGGAAAGCATCATGAACCTTCCTGTAATTTTCTAAAATTTTATCTTTCCTTAATAACGGATAGTAGTCATAAATAGGAGGACATAAAGAATTCCTTCTTAATGGCTTGAGCCTATTTAATTTGGTCCCTCAGGGACCTAGCAATGATCTCTACCCAATCAATATGTTGACCCCCTTCCAAGACTATTTCTATAAAGTGAAACATCCACTCCTCATAGAGAAGAACTTGTTCTGAACCTTTAATCCGGTGAAGCAACACTATCACATCATTAATAAGGGGTTTCATGTGATCCTTAGTGAGCACTTTAGGCAATCGAGAGCCACCTCTGTAATTGGTTTGAGTCCACTTCCTATCCACATGACTCCAGTTTTTATCTTCATTCTCTCTGTACTAAGCTAGAGATTGGGTGGGTGTAAAACTGACAAGAGATTCTTCTGGGATTTTGAAAACAGCCATAATAGTCTCCCTATTGACTGGCACAAGGGTTTGGCCTTCTGCATTCAAAATGCGCTTGGATTTAACATCATATCTATTAATACATTGCTGAAATAATTCTGGGCATATGATTGTGTTAGGAACCTGTGTGTTCCTTCTATTTATTTTTTTATTGTAGTGTTGTTGGACTCATATGCTTTGTAAGTCATCCTACGAGTATATTTTATTATCCCACATGCATAGGTAGTATTACTTTTCTAGATCATACTTAGTATATAAGAGTAGGTTGAGGCCTTTGATGGACATCGACAAATTTATTGTATTGAGCTTGCTCAAAGGAGGTTACCCCCTCGAAGTGGCCCATGATCAATAGATTCATTCTGAGCTCTGCTATTGCTCTATATTCTGTTATTTCGTGCATTCTCACCATATTGTTGTAAGGAGGTTCCTCTCATCTGGTATCAAAGCACTTTCTTGGGCTCACTGGGTGGAAATTACGTCAATTTGTTTTCCATTGTGGCCTTCAAGTTCCGTTCAATTCTAATATTTCTTGTTATTGCAATAACTCTTTTCAGTTATTTCATATTTGAGTGAATTTTCCTGAGTCGATTGTGTCAAAAAAAGAGTAAATTTTTTTCTATTTTTTAAGCCATAGCTTCCTTGATTTCTTCCTGTTTCCTCTCATAGTTCCTCAGAAAGCCTGAAATACCATTCCACATACTTCCTTCCTTGATGACCCAACCCCAAATTCTACATATCGAAGCCCTAAATCCCTCATTTATCTAATTTTAGGGTTTGCCCTTTCTTTTTCGCTTCTCATCCAATCGCTACCAAACTGGGCCACAAGGTTCAATTCCTAATTCTGATCCCTTGTCCCTCTTGGACCGCTCGTCTCATTCTGCCTCCCCAACCCTGAAACCCTCATTTTTCTTTTTTTCCTCAGAAAGTCTCCAACCACTCGTCAAACACCCATTTCCCATATGAGTTTTGCCCAAATCCAAGTTTTCCCTAACTGAAAAAGTTTTTGTTTCTCATTTTCTACCAATTGCCAAAAAAACAAAAACAAAAAACAAACTGCTTTATGGTTGTTACACATATAGGAGCAAAAATCATGGAGGAGGAAATTGCATCCCTCAAAACCAAACTTCAAGATCTGGATGACAAAATTCTCAGTTTCAACCTTCAGCATTCAGCCATGAACCAAAACCATTCTGGAGATGCCGGGTTCTCTTCTGGCAATTTTCATGGACCGAAGCTTGATTTTTTGCACTTCGATGGTACTGATCTGACTGGATGGATTTATAGGGCTGAGCAGTATTTCAGTTTGCATAATACTTTGGATAACAACAAATCCCCACTTGCATCTTTTCATTTGGAACATGAAGCTCTTCAATGGTTCTGTTGGTACATCAAGGCTAATGTAGACCCAACATGGACAGAATTGTGCACACTCCTTTTGGAGCACTTTGGCCCTAGTGCTTTTGATGAATTCATAGGAGCACTCACTTAACGATGCCAAATAGGCATTGTAAGAGAATACCAGACAGAGTTTGAAAAATTAGCTAATCACACAGAGGGCTTGTTTGATGAATTCTTCTGTATTTGTTTTGTCAGTGGTCTGAAGGATGCACTTCGCTTAGAAGTCAAAATGTTTCGACCCACTACAATGATGGAAGCCCTTGGGTTGGCTAAGTTATTGGAAGACAAGATTAGTGCTCTTCAACATTCCAGATCCAATTTTGTTCCATTCAGAAATATGGGTTCTCACAACCCTCAAGTCACGCCAGCTCCCAGAACTACTCCTATCAAGCACTTGTCTGAAACAGAGATGCAGGTCAAGCGATAAAAAGGGATTTGTTATAATTATGATGAGAAATGGTCTCGGGGCCATAGATGTGTTCAACAAAAGCTCTATCTCTTGGATGTGGATTCCCCACCTGAACTGGAAGAATATGTAGATGCTCACAAAATAGTGGATGATAAGATTGAGCCTCAACAACCTGAACCTCCTTCGCGAGAAGCTCAACCAGAGATATCTATCCATGCTTTGGCAGGAGTCACTACTCCACAAACCTTGTAGGTCCAGGGTTTCTTCAAGAAGATCCCTCTTATTATACTAATTGATTCTGGTAGCACTCATAACTTCATTGACCCCTGAATAGTCAAACAGGCTGATTGCTTTGTCCATCCCTGCTCTAGCTTTAAAGTCATGATTTCCAATGGGGGCACTTTACCTTGCAAAAGGAAATGTCACAATGTGCATCTCTCTATTGGAGATTATAACATTCACTCTAACATGTTTTCCTTTCCCTTAGGTGGCTATGATGTGGTTTTGGGTGCCCAATGGTTATGCACTCTTGGCCCCATTCTATGGGATTTTTCTAAACTTTGGATGCAGTTTTTAGCTGATTGGCAACAACAAACTTTGAAAGGCTTACAACCAGGGTCTCTTAGCATCATCGGTTCACATCATATGGAAAAAATTCTTAATAAAAATTCACATGGTGTCATCGCTCAGCTCCATTCCATTCAGATGCAGCCATCAGTGGTCTCTAGTACTCCTACAGATCTCTAACAAATTTTGGATAAGTATTCAAGTGTATTTGCTAAACCTATGGGATTACCCCCTTCTCACCTAGAGGACCACCATATTCAGCTCCTTCTTGGCAATTTTCTACCCAACATCAAGCCCTACCACTACCCATTTCATCAGAAGACCAAAATCGAGATGCTCATTCGTGACTTACTAAAGAAAGGTATTATTCGCCCTAGTACTAGTTCCTTTTCTTCTCTAGTTCTGCTTGTCCACAAAAAAGATGGGTCATGGCGAATCTGCATTTATTTTTGAGCACTTAATCATCTCACTATAAAGGATAAGTTTCCCATTCCATTTGTTGATGAACTTCTTGATGAGCTTCATGGGGCTCATTTTTTCTCCAAGTTGGATCTTCGTTTTGGGTATCATCAAATTCGGGTTAATGAGGAGGATATACCTAATATAGCCTTTCACACACATGATGGTCACTATGAATTTTTATTCATGCCCTTTGGCCTCACTAATGCTCCTTCAACATTTTAGATAGTGATGAATAAAATATTTCAGCCATACCTCTGGAAATTCATTCTGGTCTTCTTTGATGATATCCTCATATATAGCAAAACTTGGGCTAAGCATCTCCATCATCTGGAGCTTGTCATGCAACTTCTCTCTGATCATCAACTCTATGAAAAACTATCTAAATGTGTGTTTGGACAGGAGGAAGTGGAGTATCTTGAGCATATTGTTGCACACCAAGGGGTTCAGGTGGATCCTACAAAAATAGATGCCATGAAAAATTGGCCGCATCCTAAAACTCTCAAGAGCCTTCGGGGTTTTTTGGGGCTGACTGGCTATTACCGCAAGTTTGTCAAGAATTACGAGAAAATTGCAGCACCATTGACAACTCTGTTAAAAAAGGATGCCTTCTCCTAGACCCATGTTGCTGCGAATGCATTTGAACAACTGAAATAGGCTATGTGCAGTACACCTGTTCTTGCTATGCCAGATTTTCCAATCCCTTCACTATTGAGAGTGATGCTTGCGACAATGGATTGGGTGTTGTTCTCCTTCAAGATGACCATCCTATTGCAGTCACTAGCAAAGCCCTTTTTGGTAAGAATCTAGCCCTCTCTACTTATGAAAAAGAAATGATGGCTATTTTGCATGTTGTACAGAAGTGGCGGCCATACCTCCTAGGGAGTCATTTTTGCATCAGGAC
>MU228250.1:11883-23326 GCA_018584345.1 Thuja plicata | reverse complement strand
ATTTGTTTTGTAAAATGTATTTCTTGCAAATAATGTTGATGTGTCGGCATCTTGAATTGTGTGTAAGGAGATCATGGGTAAAACGGTTATGACGGATTCCTATGACACGTAAGAGCTATGTCAGGAAGATTCAATGACAGGTGAAGACATGTGGCAACTGATAAATTTGAGCACTGTACACTCTTCCCCAATTGTGGGGTTCGGGGCATCGCCCCGAAAAAAAATTTGGGTTTCCTATTTTCTAGGAGAATGGTAAAACCCTAATACGGTTATCTTTTGGAGTAGCCCTAAAAAGTGAAGCGCATAATATAAGCGTTTGTTAGGGTTGTGAAGAGATGTGATGCGAGTGTATTGTTGAAACAGTTTATGCTGCCATGATTTGTCTTCAAGGGTTTTGAAATCTTCTGAAAGAACTTGCATTGCAAGTGTATTGTAACTGTAATAGTTTTTGATAAATACATTGTGCAGGTTTTGGAGTGCTGGGGTTTTTTACCGAAAGGTTTTCCCCAGGGTATATCATTGTGTCATTCTCTGTTTTCTGTATGCATGGTATGTGGTTGCAATATCTTTGTTAAAGTAGTTAACGAATCTGTAATTGTAAGGATTTAAAAGAATTTGCACAATACTTTCCTATAGAGATTAGCGTAGGAAGCTGTTTCCGCACCTGAGTTTCCTTACAAAACCTTGATAACAGCTTAACTGTTTCTTTGGTGATTTTGTAAGCATAATGCTATGTCACCTTGATGCATATCTATGTTTGTATAAAACTGAAATGTTGTTTAAACATTAGCATGATCCACTATTTACAATCATCATTGCTTTGTCATTTTCTCTCCATTCTAGAATAGGTACTTAATAATAACACAATGACACTGTTGTTTTCTTTTCTCTCTTGCACATGGAATTTTCACTTGATATGATTCGTATATGCATATTTGTTTGATAATGTTGATACACTTATTGTATATGCATAGCTGAAACTTTGATGAATATCAACATTAACTGTTTCTGCCTAATCCATTTGATCATATGGCAGTAAGTGACATTTTACTTCTCATTTGATGCATAACAACAATCATATTTTCAGAAACATTATAGTTAACCCTAATTTGCACAATAATGCATAATAGTGTTACCTCATTTGTAATTAATTTATTTTTCACTTGCAACTTCATTCTTTTTTCTTTTCTCATCTAGAACATCCATTTTAGGGCATCTCTTCATTTCATATGCACCTTTTAGCAACGTTACTATATTCTATATTTTGTTTTGGGAAGCTACATTTAAGACTTGTAACAACATGCTTGCATTCTCTATTACCTTCTATGAACTATATGAATTGTATCTTCTTTTCTTTCTGAACTCATGAACTCTTAGTACTCTTGCATCTTTAATCCTATGAGGTTCAAGCATGGGCTTGTGACTCCCATTGCATTTTTCTTTTATCATCTGCAACTAGTGAACTCTTGTATCATGTTTTTTTTTCCATTTGATTATACTTTAGTCTCATTTTCTTGCACAAACCACCAAGTCTACATGTTAGGTTAGTGGATACAATCATTCAATCAATGTTTGTATGTAAGTGTCATGTGAAATGACATTTATGCATGAATGTTGGTTGGCTGGTTGGGTTTACTAACCTAATAGATTGATGTTCTGAAAAAGGTTTCTCAACTACAAGACCCAAGTCCCTTTAATTCAGATATCTAATGTCACAAACAACAACTCTTGAATAATGTAGAATGATAACTATAAATCGTAAAAGGTTTTATAGAGTTATGTCCCTTTGATACTTTTATTCAGTTGATGTAGATGCATACTTTGCTATTGTATTGATGTTATTGGAAATAGTTATGAAAATTTTATTTTAGTATGCTATTTTAGGTATCTATGTATTGATTAGATCCAATTTGAATCTAACTATTTTCTCTCTCCATGATGTAGGACAAAACCAGAAGAAGACCCAAGACCTAGAATGCAGAACTGACAAAAAGAATCGGGCAGAGACACAAAGACTTGACAAAGTTTAGATAACCAGCTACCAGAATACAGAAGACCTCTTCAAGGGAATGCTTAGACCCCTAAACCCTAAATTCTTCTATCTTACTTTTAGAATTGGATAACTTCTCCAAGTTTTCAAAATGAAAGATGTACCCATAAAGGAATACTTGTTTATTACATTTAGTTTGAATGCACAATGTAATGATCAATTATGAATTTAAAAATTTGAATCTGATCAATACTTAGAGTATAATATCACTGCTAACATGAATGCAAAAACAATGTACTTTATCTTCATTAGCTGAATAGTAATGTTGAATAGGTGTACCTTTATGCAATCTTTTGATATTTATAGTTGTCAATCTGCATTGTATACTTCCTTTTCTGTATTTCAGCAATTCTACAATTTAGAACAACAAAAACTCCATCCATAATTCTATGTAAAAGTAATATCAATTTACCAATTTAGTATGCAAACTAAATTGGTAACACTGAGTATCTGCAATACAAGAACTGAGATCCATTCCTCAAATGACTATTTCACTCGATGCTACTATTGGTAAGTTGATTGCATTTGAGCTTAATGATTTTGATAATAGTTTACCTACTACTTCTAAGATTGAATCTACATTTAAATCATATTTGAAGATTGAAAATTCTAGGGACTCTATACCTAGTAATGGTTATGAAAGTAGTGCAAATGAAAGGTTCTATAGTTGCAAAAGTGAGTTAGTAAAACTGCATGTTGAAGATGAAGCAATGAAAGAGATTTTGAAGCTCTACTAGCTAGAAGACTAAAAAGAGGTAAAGGTAAGTATCGATGCAAGCTACCCTTGAAATGTTTTAAATGTAACAAGATTGGTCACATTTCTTCAAGATTCCCTGACAATGATATTGATGAGAAGAAAGACAACTAAGATGATAACAAAAGAGAAAATAGATTCAGGAGATTCAGATATTTCAACAACAAAGGTAAGGAGTCATGTCATATTTCTAATGAAGGACTAACCGATGATGATACATATGATGATGAAAGTGAATAAGTTTTATATGTTGTTATCAAGGATAATTCTGATGAGCAAAGTGCAAAGAAGAAAGAGCCCCAATCTCACATGTAAGCAAGAATGATACCTGGATTATAGACAATGATTGTTCACACCATATGACTAGTGACACAATTATATTCATTAATATAGAAGAACATAATGGAGGATATGTTAGATTTGGTAATTATGCCCCATATCCTTTGAAAGGTAAAGGTTCTATAATTCTGTTGAATAATACAAGATGTGATGATGTATATTGGGTTGAAGGACTAAATTATAATATGTTGAGTGTGGCATAGCTAAACAATACAGAACATTGAGTAGAATTTCAGAATGGAAAGGTAAAAGTATTTGATCAAAAAGGAAGTCAGGGTGCCACTGGAGAAAAATCTAAAGGTAATTTATTTTATCTTGATACATCTACTAAGAGTTGTTTATATGCTAAAGTTGAGTATGGATGGTTATGGAACAAGAGGTTATGTCATGTGAATTTTGACAACCTAATCAAAATGAGAAAAAATAATAGAGTTAGAGGTCTATCGAGATTGGAGAAACCTGAGAATGTCATGTACAAAGACTGTCAAGTTGGAAAAATGACTAAGTCAATTTTTACAAGTAAATCCCATGTTACACAAGGTATTTTGGACTTAGTGCACACTAACCTATGTGGAACAATGAGAACACAAAGTTACTATGGTGATATATATTTTATTTTGTTTGTTGATGATTATTATAGAATGATGTCAGTAATTTTTTTAAAACAAAAATCTGAAGCTTTCCAAATGTTTAAGTGGTACAAGACAAGAGTTGAAAAGGAGACTGTAAGAAAACTAAAGTGTCTGAGATCTGACAGAGGAGGAGAGTTTACTTCTGATGAGTTTACACTTTTCTACAATGAACATGGAATAAAGAGACAAATGTCTGCACTGAGGATAGCATAAAAATGGTATAGCTTAAAGAAGGAACATATACATTGTGGATTGTGCAAGAACACGATGATTGAGAAAGGTATTTATCAAACATACTAGAGAGAATAAGTTAGCATTGTTTCTTATACACTTAACCAAGTACAACTGAAGAAAGGTACACACAAGACTCCATATGAGATTTGGTATGATTATAAACCAAATGCGTGTTATTTCAAAGTATTTGGAAGTAGATGCTATATACTAAAATATGATAGAGATGCTAAGTTGATTCTAAAGGAGATGAAGGAATATTCTTAGGATATTCTACAAAGAGAAAAGATTACAAATGTTTGAACAAGTCTACTAAAAAAATTATGGAAAGTACAAATGTAAGGATTGATGAATTTGTAGAGAAAAATAATGAGGACAACAAGAAGGAACTTGAGGACTACCAAAGATTTTTATATGTACAAACTGAGATTATTGACACCTTAGCAAAATCACAAACTGAGGAGGAAGCTGAACATAGAGAACTACCACTGAATGATGGAAATGAAGTTCCACTGACTACCGAGTATGTTCTAGCTAAGTATGTGAAAAGAAACCTCTCACTAATTAAGATAATTGGAGACAAGAATGATGGAGTTATGACAAGAAGAAAGGTAAGAGACAATACAAGCTTAATTTCTGAATTTGAGCCAAGGAAATTAAATGATGCATTGGAGAATGAAGACTAGATTAAAGCTATGAAAGAAGAATTAGATTGGATTGAACAAAATAACATATGGAATTTAGTACCGAGGCCTAAAGATAAAAATGTTATTGGTAGAAAATGGATTTTTAGAAACAAATTTAATGAGCTTGGAGATGCAATCAGAAATAAGGCAATACTAGTTTACAAATGGTATGCATAAGAAGAAGGTATTGATTATGGTGAAAATTTTGCACCTATTGCTAGATTAGAAGGAGTTAGAATTATTCTAGCATATGAAACTTATAAAGGTTTTAAATTTTATCAAATAGATGTTACATGGTTGAGTAAGAAACAAATTTGTATATTAGAGTCTACTGTCGAGGTTAAATATGTTGCTGCAGGTATGAATTGTGCAAATATTTTATGGATCAAACAACTACTAGAAGGTATGGAAGAGGAGATTATCAATCCAATTACTATTTTTTGTGACAACACAAGTGCATTCTAGGACCAAGCACATTTATATCAAGTATCATTACTTGAGAGAACAAGTTCAAGACAAACATGTGATATAGAGTATGTGAATTCAAAAGAGCAATTAGCAGATATATTCACCATTGAAGGATGATTTTGAGTATCTCTGAGGTAAATTAGGGGTCCTACCCCTATCCAATATTCACTAGAGCACAATGAATTCTAAATTAATTCTAGGACTCAATAGAATATCTATTTTTATGAGTTGATGCTAGTGTTCACACTTTAGGTGTTGCCTAAAGTTGTGAAAAGTAATTATGTATGAAATGAGATATCAGTACAAGCAACATATGATCCACTACCTGAACCATTTTCAAGAGTATGTACCTTTCAAATTGTTTTCAAAGAGGGAGAATGAATAATTGATCAATATAGAGAAAGAGGGAGAATAAGAAAGAATAGGAAGAGGGAGAATAAGAACAAGTAAAGACAAAACAAAGATGTTACTCAAAGAATGCCATCATCAATTGGAAGTTCTACCATCAAAGCCAAAGAGGGAGATTGTTACTCAACTGACGGAGATGATAATGAAGACCAATATAAGAGGTATATATTATTGTAGAAGGATTAGATCAGTTTTTATTTTGTCATTGATGTCAAGCAATTGATTTTTGGTTCATATTGAATTTCCATATCTTTTGGAGTTGATTTAATTGAGAAAGTTAATAAAGATCAGACAATGATAAGTTACTATTGTGACAATTATTCTACTTTATCAAGTATCTAAAAAAGATAAGTCAAGTTGGTAAGATAAAAAAATTATTTTATTGAGTAGAAGAAGTCTGTCGGTAAAGGGTTGTGTAAATCGGTCAAGTCACCGAGCAAGCTAAGGCACCGAGTAGTGCATGCAAGTTATCAAGTCAAGAGTTCATGTTACCGAGTGTAACAGATGTTGTAAAGAAAGATAAGATCACATTTAATGCAAAGATACAATGATCTGGAAGATTCCAAGGATGAGGAAGAGTTAGTTGGAGAGATCTATGTTTAGTAAAATTTAAGATGAAGATCTATAGTATAGATTAAGCGACAAAACTAATAGTTTTATTTCCAAGAAAAGTGCAAGTTCCAAAAAGATGCTAAAGAAGTTATTGAGTTTCACATTCATTGAAAAACTTCAAAAATATGATCTAATAGCTATGAGTGATTGAAGGAAAACCTAATCAAGGAGATTAAGAAGAAAAAATAGAATCTATTTAAAGGATGAATTTGATGAGAAGAGAGGCTGGCAAGTTGAAGAGTTGAAGTGCTACCAAGTGGAGCCGTGAAGAGAAAAGAGGTGTGAATATGATTCTAGAGTAGAGATAGATGAATTTTTTATGCTAGTAGTCATAGAGAGAAGAAAGGGATCTGATCAAGCAAGAGGTAGTTGCAAGTTTAACAGATCAATTTTATATTGTTTCTTATTAACATTTGTAGGACCAAATCTCTTAACTGAGTGGACTTAACAGTCTTATTGTGAAATCCTTGTGAAAGGTGACATTCTAAAAGAGTGTTCAAATTACTCCAACCAAGCCACTCCTAATAGCATGAAGATCCTAATAGATCTGAGGTAAATCTTGATGACATGTAACTGATTAAATGGTTCACTATATTAAGTTGAAGATGATGCAAGACATTAAATCAGTTAATGGTTTGTATTGTCATTGATGTCAACTTGATATCATCTGCATGGTCATATACATAATGCCAAAGACTTTAGAGAATCAATGGAATAAAGGTTATTCTTTCAGCACTGCATAAAAGTCAAGTATTCACTAAGTGATAGACTACACTGGTGGAGTGCACACCATCGGTAAAGACAGAGATAAAGTCACAGCGATGCCCGACAAGTAGAAGATAGTGTTGACCAATGAAGTAGAATCAAAGGATGCCTGACGAGCTAAAAACAATATTTCCTGACAAGCAAGATCCAATGATTCCTGACGGATGGAGATCCCAAAGCTAACTAAAGCAACAATGACGGAACTGGCACTTGTCACCGGTGACGAACTGCAGAGTTGACCAACAGAATAGAGAGATCAGAAAATGACAAAATATCTAGCTAGCAGAGATAAAGGATAGAATTAACTGGTTGTTTGATTTGTTTTATTCAACCATAGTTAAGTAAATTATTTGTATAGTTGGCAAGAAGATAACTATGAGATAAATCAGGAGTTAAATCCGTAAATCAATTTAGCTAGATTGTTTTTCAGGCCAAGAATCAAGAATCAAGAACCTAGAATTAAGAAACATCATGTATATATAAGAGATAAACATAATTCACTTTGATGGGATGCAAGAAAGCACTCAGATATATGGGGGAGTGAACTGATAGAAGATGCTAAAGAGAAAATGATGAAGGATTAACTTCATGCAGTCCTGATCAATCAAGCTGAGGGAGAGCTAAAGAATTCTGCAGACACCGATGAACAGAAAAGCACAGCATAACAAAGAAGAAAGAGTTAAGTACAAAGGAATTGTATTGATACATTGATCATAAATATATTGTAAGTAAATAGATTTGAAAATCTGCAATTCAGTTGCATTAGAAATAGGTCATTTTATTTCAGTTTAACCATTGAAGCATTAAGTCTCTTAACAGAGTAGGACTTAACAATATTTTGTAATTGAGGCATATCCTAAGAGATTACCAGAAGGTTGACTCATGATAGTAGCACCAGTCTTACCTAAAGCCTATTGATAGTCTAAGAAGGAGGCTAATTCAAGGATGGTAGTAAGATTTGCATAAATTCTATTGACAGTCATGAGACTGATTCAAGGATGGTAGCATAGATGCCAGATACTTAGTGACAACCTATGTATAAAAATCCTCTAACAAGGTCACACTTAACCGCGTGTTTGTAACCTTTAACAGGGTTGGCTCCTAACATGGCTCACTTCAGAAGAGTGAAAATTTGGGGTACCGGTCCCAATGGTTTTTCCCTTAACAGGGTTTCCACATTAAAATCCTTGTGTTATGTGTGTATGGTTCATTACTTTATTGTTTTACATTTCACATAATCATTTATGGATTGATTGGTATACTCTGCATATTTACTGAGTATCGGTAAATACAGTTTATTGCTTATCGGTTATCAAGGAGAATAAGGACAGATAAGGTAAACCAATAGACAATTATTTATTTCAAGTATTTCAAAGGCATACATCTTGTAGGGACTTAATAATTGAAGTATTGATTGGTGGATTGAAGTTTAAATTGGATAAATTTTTGAGCCCACTGATTCACCCCCCCTCTTAGTTATTACTAACAATTGGTATCAGAGCTTGTGTGCTTAGAAGGAAAGTTTCAAGACCTAAGTAAAAGATCACAAGATGAACATACGAGATGTGCCCAAGTTGAACAAAGACAACTTTGCTTCATGGAAAAGTAGGATAAAGCTTCACTTATCAGGTATTGGAAATGATATTACTTAATACTTAGCTACTGAATATGTGTTTCCTACAAGACCATTGATAGTAGATCAATTGAGAGTAAAGCATGAACATAACTACATGGTTATAGAGCTTTCAGCCTCACTCTCTGATGCTGAATTTGAGGATGTCAAAGATTGAAAAAATGCAAAGACAATGTGGGACAAGTTGAAAATTGTACATGGTGGTGATGCAAATGTTCTGAGAGCCAAGGAAAAAATTCTTAGAGGAAAGTTTGATGATCTCAGAATGAAAGAAGGTGAAAATATCACATAGTATAGCACAAGAATAAAAGTAGTCAATGCTATACGAGGTGTTGGAGGTACACTTGAAGAGGAGACAGTGGTAAGTAAAATTCTAAGAACCCTATTGCCTATATTTGCTATTAGAGTCTCGGCTATTCAAGAAATGAGAGAAGTAGCAAATAATACAGTCACTCTTGATATCCTGATTGGTAGACTGATTTAATTTAAGATGAATAACTTTTATAATAGTGTCTTACCAAGCTTAGAGTCTACATTCAAGTCTTCTATGAGAATAAGAAAATCTATTCAGAGACACTCATCTAGAAGAGACAGTGAAAGTGAAAGTGAAGAAGAAGATCTAGATAAAATTGAAGCACTCATGACAAGAAGAATGCTAAGAGGCAAAGGTAAATACAAAGGTAAGTTACCACTTGTATGTTTTAATTGTAAAGAGATTGGACACTTTTCTACAAGATGTCCTAAAAGAAAAGATGACAGAAGTGATAACAGATCTTTTGAGAAGAAATCTGACAGAGGTGATAACAAAGATTACAGAGGCTACCAATGATTAGAAAGAAGTGATACCAGATATTACAAGGATAAAGGCAAGAAGGCTAGCTATCTAGCTGCTTGCAAAGATGAAGATACTGACACTGAACTAGATGATGATGTTGAGATAGTGTTTGTAGCTGTGAAGGATGATTCAAATGAAGATGAAAGGTATGAAGAAACCGCACTCATATCTAAGATTAGTAAAAATGATATCTGGATTATAGATAGTGGCTGCACTCACCATATGACCGGTGCCAAAGAAAAGTTTAATACTTTTGAATACTATAAAGGTGGTGCAGTAAGAATGGGAAATGATTCACCTTGTCAAATTGAAGGTAAAGGAACAGTAATGCCGAATAACTTGATTAAATGTGAAAATGATTATTGGGTAAAAGGATTGAATTATAATCTGTTGAGCGTTTCTTAGCTGAATAATTCAGGTCATAAAGTAGCATTTGAGAACAAAAAGGCAAAGATCTTCAATGAATCAGGAACACTGATTGGTATCGGTGAACAAACCAAAGGTAACTTATTCTATCTAAATGATACTAACCCCACTTGCTTGATGACTAGAAATGAAGACATGGATGTGGCACAAAAGGTTGTGTCTTGTGAACTTTGACAACATGATGAAGATAAGCAGGAAAAGAAGTGTAAGAGGCTTACAGATGATGACAAAGCCAGACAACATCATGTGAAAGAATTGTCAAAAAGGTAAAATGACAAAGTCTAGTTTCAAAAGCAAAACCCATACATCTGATGATATTCTAGAATTAGTCCATACTAATTTATGTTGACCTATGAGGACAAAGAGTTATTATGGAGATAGATATTTTATTCTCTTTGTTGATGATTATTCTAGAATGATGACAGTCATGTTTCTAAATGAAAAATCTGAAGCATTCAAGATGTTTAAATGGTATAAGGCTATGGTAGAAAAACAAAGTGGTAAGGATCTTAAATGTTTGAGATCAGATAGAGGAGGAGAATTTATATAAGATGAATTCACTAATTTCTGTAATGAGCATGGTATAAAAAGACAGGTTTATGCACCAAGAACACCATAGAAAAATGGGATTGCTGAGAGAAGGAACATATCAATAGTTGATTGTGCAAGAACACTGATGATAGAGAAGGACATCACCCAGTTCTTCTGGAGAGAAGCTATTAGCACTATTGTCTACACACTTAATAGAGTACAATTAAGAAAGGACTCAAAGAAGACTCCTTATGAGCTATGGTATGGTAAAACACCCAATGCAAGTTACTTCAAAATTTTTGGCAGGCAATGTTAAGTCTTAAAAGATCAAAGTAATAAAAATCTAGATGCCAAAAGTGATGAAGGTATTTTTCTGGGATATTCTACCAAAAGAAAAGATTTTAAATGTCTAATCAAGGCTTCTAACAAAATATTTGAAAGTGCAAATGTAAAAATTGATGAATTTGCAAAAAAGAATGAGCTGGAAAGCACAAAAGAACCAGAGGACTACAACAAGTTTGTATAAAATGAAGAACCCATAACTTTACCTGAGCAACAGTGCTTAAATCCAGAATAGCAGAATGTTGCAACCGACAGTTAGAATGTTGTTACCGACGGTCAGGATAATGATCAAAATAATGTGCAAGGTAATGAAGATCAAGATGATATGCAAAGAATTGTACTTGTACTTGCAATATATGTAAGAAGGATCCATCCAGAGGACCAAATCATAGGAGATAAGAAAGTTGGTACAAGAACAAGAAGTAAGTCTTTAAACTCAAATTGCTTAATTTGTGAGTTTGAACCAAAGTCTGTCAATGCTGCACTGGATAATGAAGAATGGATAAGTGCTATGAATGATGAGATTGAACAGATTGAAAAGAACAAGACATGGTAACTTGTGTCAAGACCAAATGACAAAAATGTCATCGGTACAAAATGGATGTTCAGGAACAAACTGAACGAGAATGGAGAAGTCACAAGGAACAAAGCAAGACTAGTATGCAAGGGGTATGCACAAGAGGAAGGTATAGACTATGGAGAAACCTTTGCACCCGTTGCTAGGCTAGAAG
>MU228250.1:0-11081 GCA_018584345.1 Thuja plicata | reverse complement strand
TTTACCGACGCTGATTGGGCTGGAAATCTTGATGACTGAAAGAGCACAACTGGAGGAGCATTCTTTATGGGTGACAGACTTGTCACATGGATTAGAAAGAAGCAAGGATGCATCTCTCAGTCTACTATAGAAGTAGAATATGTTGTTGCTGCTGCAAACTGTTCAAATATTGCATGGATCAAACAATTGCTGGAAGGTATGCATATGAAAATCATAGAACCATTAGTTATCTATTGTGATAACACCAGTGAAATAAATATTTCCAAAAATCTAGTCATGCATGCAAAGACTAAACACATTGCCATCAAGTATCATTATTTAAGAGAACAAGTTCAAGAAAAGGAGGTGATACTTGAATATGTGCAATCAAAAGAACAATTGGCTGATATCTTCACCACGCCACTGCCCAAGGATACATTTAAGTACCTGAGAAAAATACTAGGGTTCAAACCCATGTCTAACAGTCAGTAAAAGGACTGGACGCTACATCAGCCATATATTATCAAAATATCATTCATGATTTATGCAAGCAGAAGCTGAACTTCAACACTACATCTATATATAGAAAGGTATATATCAAAACCAAGCACTAGAGAAGATTGTTATATTGATAATGGATAAGGGAAATTCAAGGCATATATTATGGAAAGAATAATTGGTTGATAGAATGTTCGATATTTGTAAAATATTTGTTTGGCATTTTTTTCAAAGGGAGATAATGTTTCCATATTATCATAAAAAACTATTCATTATCAGATTACTCCAAACAGGGAGAGATCATATCCAAAGGGAGAGAATTGATATAAAATTTGCAAACAAAAGACAGAGACATCAAAGAAGCAGAACAGTCAAAGAGAAAATTGACACCAACATAGGTCACAACACATCAAAAGAAGAAAAAAAAAGCTGCAAGAATCAAATCTAAGCTTACATAGAGCTTACCGGCGGTCAAAAATTTTATCGGTTATCAAAACAAACTATTTGGTAATTTGATGAATCTCAAAAATTATATTTCATATTATATTAGAAATAGTATAGTGTGATAATATAGTATGTTTCCATCAATGCCAAAGGGAGAGATTAATGACATGTAACTGATTAAATGGTTCACTATATTAAGTTGAAGATGATGAAAGACATTAATTCAGTTAATGGTTTGTATTGTCATTGATGTCAACTTGATATCATCTGTATGGTCATATACATAATACCAAAGACTTTAGAGAATCAATGGAATAAAGGTTATGCTTTCAGCAATGCATAAAAGTCAAGTATTCACTAAGTGACAGACTACACCGGCAGAGTGCACACCATCGGTAAAGACACAGATAAAGTCACAGTGATGCCCGACGAGTAGAAGACAGTGTTGCCCAAAAAATTAGAATCAAAGGATTCCTGACGAGCTAAAAATAGTATTACCCAATGAGAAAGATCCAATGATGTCCGACAGACGGAGCTCCCGAAGCTAACTGAAGCGACACTGACAGAACTGGCAGTTGTCACCAGCGATGAACTACAGAGTTGACCGACATAATAGAGAGATTAGAAAATCACAAAATATCTAGCTGGCAGAGCTAAAGGATAGACTTAAGTGGTTGTTTGATTTTTTTTATTAAACCATAGTTAAGTAAATGATTTGTATAGTTGGAAAGAAGATAAATATGAGATAAATCAGGAGTTAAAGTCGTAAATCAATTTGGCTGGATTGTTTTTCACGCCAAGAATCAAGAATCAAGAATCAAGAACCTAGAATTAAGGAACATCATGTCTATATAAGAGACAAGCATAACTCACTTTGATGGGATGAAAGAAAGAAATTAGATACATGGGGGAGTGAACTGATAGAAGATGCTAAAGAGAAACTGATGAAGGATTAACTTCATGCAGTCCAGATCAATCAAGCTAAGGGAGAGCTAAAGTATTCTGCAGACACTGATGAACAGAAAAGAATAGCATCACAGAGCAGAAAGAGTTAAGTACAAAGGAATTGTATTGATACATTGATCAGAAAGATATTGTAAGTAAATAGATCTGAAAATCTGCAATTCAGTTGCATTAGAAACATGTCAGTTTGTTTTAGTTTAACCATTGAAGCATTAAGTCTCTTAACAGAGTATGACTTAACAGTCTTTTGTAATTAAGGTATATCCTAATAGATTACCAGAAGGTTGACTCATGATAGTAGCACCGGTCCTACCTAAATCCTATTGATAGTCTAAGAAGGAGGCTGATTCAAGGATGGTAGTAAGATTTGCATAAAGCCTATTGACAGTCATGAGACTGATTCAAGGATGGTAGTGTAGATGCTAGATACTTAGTGACAACCTATGTACAAAATCCTCTTACAAGGTCACACTTAACCATGTGTTTGTAACCTTTAACAGGGTTGGCTCCTAACAGGGCTCACTTCAGAAGAGTGAAAATTTGGGGTACTGGTCCCAGTGATTTTTCCCTTAACAGGGTTTCCATGTTAAAATCCTTGTGTTATGTGTGTATGGTTCATTACTTTATTGTTTTACATTTCACATAAGCATTTATGGATTGATTGGTATACTCTGTATATTTACTGAGTATCAGTAAATACAGTTTACTGCTTATCAGTTATCAAGGAGAATAAGGACAGACAAGGTAAACCGACAGATAGTTATTTGTTTCAAGTATTTCAAAGGCATACATCTTGTAGGGAATTAATAATTGGAGAAGTATTGATTAGTGGATTGAAGTTTAAATTGGATAAATTTTTGAGTCCACTGATTCACCCCCCCTCTCAGTTATTACTAACAAATCCCCTAACAGGGTCACATTTAATAATGTGTATTGTAATCTTTAACAGGATAGGATTTCAACCAACATACTTTAGAAGAGTATATCTCATTTGTGAGTGACAATTCCCATAGAGTTTTTTCCCAAATTGGGTTTCCTCATTAAATCTGGTGTCATATATGTTGAATAATTCATGTGAATTTTATTTATTGTTTATGCAAAGTTGTTGATTGTTATATTGAAGTTATTTGGTGATTCGGTTGTTGTTGTATTTTGTTTTACCGAGTTGAATCAGAGTTAAGTTTTTTGAGTTAAAGTATCATAATTTTCTGATTCACTCCCCCTCTTAGTGGAACCAACAAGAAACTTCCCCCCCCCCCAAAAAAAAAAAAAAANCTCCCCCCCCCCCCAAAAAAAAAAAAAAATTGTTGAGAAAGTGTTGGTCAATATCTAGTGGAACAATGTTGACCCTTATTTTTTGGGTCTATGAAATCTTAATTTGTAGGTCTCTACATTTTCATGGAATTATCATGACATTAAGAGGATTAACTCCAACCTCTATATGCATAAAATATACTATACTAAATGTTATACACTAGTGATAAAACCACAAATAAGGATGAACCTGAAACTTAGAGATATAGTCAAAGATGAGTTATAGAATTTATTTGATGCATGGTTCATATACCCCATTTTAGACAATGAATTAGGGTCCCTAATAGGCATTGTTCCCAAAAAGAAAGGTAAAAATAGAATGTGTTTTGACTACAAGGAGATGAAAGAAAAAAGGAGGAATATTTTCCCTTATGACTAATTGATTAGGTTTTAAATTCATTAGCTGGAAATAGGTACTTCTTAGATGGGTTTGTGGCTATATTAATCGTATTAAGATAGGATCTAAGGATCAAGATAAAATAAATTTCAAATTCCCCTAGGGTACATATGCATACACATTACTAATTTTCAAATTTTCCAATTCCCTAGCCACATTCCAGTGAGTTGTCTTAAGCATCTTTATATATTTTTCGCATGAATCAATGGAAATATACATGGATGATTTTAGTACTTATGGGAACTCCTACGAGGAGACATTGAAAATTTTGGAAAAGGTTCTCAAAGATGTTAGGATAATAACCTATCCCTTAGTCAAGATAAAAAATTTTATGACAATGGAAGGTGTTGTCCTTCGTCACTTTGTGTCAATTGACAGAATTCAAGTGGACCTTGCTAAGATTGAGATCATTTCAAAACTTTTGAAACTACAAAGACAAAAGGATGCAAGGAGATTCCTTGGATATGTAAGATACTGCAAATGGTTTGTAAAGTACTTTAGAAAAATTACTGCACCTCTCTTTAAATTACCAACAAAGGAAGTGGAATTTAAATGGACTAAAAGTTGTCAACAATCCTTTGAAGCATCTGGGACACCCTTACACAAGCACCTATATTAAGAGAAACTAATTGAAATATTCATTTCCACATTCACACAATGCTTTTGAATTTACAATTTTAGTAGTTTTGGAACAAAAGGAAAGTAATTTAGAATGTGTAATTTATTATATTAGGAAGAACTTGTAGGGGGTTGAGCTTAATTATATAGTAATACAAAAGGAATATTAGCTATCATATTTGCAATAAAAAAGTTTATGAATTATGTCATTGGTTGCAATATCTTTGTTCATATTGGTCATGAAAAAATATATTATATTATGATTAAAATAGTGGTAAGAGGTAGGATTTGTATACATCTTCTCTTGTTACAAGAGTTTGACATCACCATTGTTGATAAGCCTAGAAAGGCCAATGTAATAACATATTTTCTCTCAAGACTGACAACTTCATCATAGGATCTAGTAGTAGACTTTTTTTTAGAGAAGAACATATATTTGCATTATCAATTCATATTATATGTTATGAAAAATAGAGATAACTACTTGGTGCAAGAAAAAAACCTCCACACTTGTCACCAAAAGAGAAGAAATAGTTGGTTCAATACAAATTTTCCTACTCATGGATAGTTGAGTATCTAATATACACAAGATGTTACCATTTAATGCACATGTATATTAGGGAGGATAAAATATTTTCTATTCTTAAGGCTTACCATAATGATACTTATGGTGGACAGTTTGTAGCTAAAAGGAAAATAGTGAAGATACTTAATACAAGGTGAATTTCCCTACTATACATAGAGATTCAACCTACTATCTACAAATATTTGATAGATTTTAGTGGATGGAAAAGCCCATTAAGACTGGTGAGATTCCCTTATAACCACAACTATTGATCACACCATTCAATAATTGGGGCATTGATTTCATTATTCCAATAGAGCCCACATTCAACAATAAGTTATATATATATTTTGAACTAATTATCTTATTTTGTGGATGGAAGTGAAATATTTGAGACTTTATAAAGATATTAAAGTTTATACATTTGTTGATTTTTCTATTCTATTCCCTTTCTTCCCCTATAATATGAGGAGATATTAGAAGATATGGTGTGTCCAGATAAAAAATAAAAACCAAGGTCCTCAAATTACATCAAATATAATTATTCAAATGGTAAATAAATATGATATTAGCTACAAAAATTCTACAACCTATCCTGATCAATCAAATGTAAAAGTTGAGGTGATAAATAGAAATCCTTAAGAAATAATCTCAAATGATAATTGAATTTCACCAAAGGGATTGGGCTACAAGGTTACCTGAAGTAGTTTGGGTATACAAAACAACACAGAAGACCACAACAAGGTTCACAAGATATGAAATAGTTTATGGTGAAAAGGTATTCTTGCCAATAGAGTTCGAGTACAAAATACTATGTACAACTACTAAATAGATATGGATATCAGTCAAACACTATATATCACCAAAATTAATTGAATGAATTGCATGAAATGAGGATAGAGGTAGGAAAACATATTAGAATAATACAAAAATAGAGGAGGAAGTGGCATTAACAATTCATCAATACCAAGGAGTTTAAGGAAGGTGATTAGACAATGTTATTTAATTCTAGCTATAAATACCACAAGGGAAAACTCTAAACAAGGTGGTTAGGTCCCTATGAGATTAAAAAAGTATTTTAAGATAGGTTTGTTCAATACACCACAATAGACCTAGTCTATCTCCCTTGATGATGAATGAACATAAGCTTAAGTTATAAAATAAAACCAATAATAAACATGAAATTTTTCTTCACCACTTGAATCACCCATCTCATCTAGTCCATCTAATGATACTATTACATCACCTCATGCATCAACCTCACTCCATACACCTACTATAGATGAACTGATTGGTTCACTTTCAACAACTCCATCACAATAAGTGTTTATTTCTTACTATCACATTTACACCCTGCATAAATATGAACCACTTTAATTTTTTAGTCACACTATGGAGCCCACAACATCATACAAAATTGAGACCTATAGCATATATTCTCGATCAATACTTGATTTTGTGTACATGTAGAATTTTTTTTCTTGAGTGATGTTGTAAATTTATCTAGTATCATGTAGCATAAGAAGACACAAAATATCCTATTACACCCTTGACACTTACAACATTACCCCTTGGACTTTCTTAGAGAAATACAACAATTGAATTTGACTAGTCTAAATAGAAATGGTAGAAGGAGAAATATGATATTAAGGCTTAGAATTGGAAGATAAGGGCTAAGATCTAAATAAATTGATAGTCATCTTGGCAAAGTTGGCTATTTTTACCAATCAACTAATGAGCTATAAACCACCAGCTCGAGTATATTCCTTATATTTGAAAGAAAAATATCTATTGTTTATAATTAGTTAGCCTATCAATGATCTTCCTATTTCCATTATTATTCTAAGGTAATTTCTAATTTCCTATTCAAGAGCCACCCCAGATTAAAAAGAGAGGAGCAGGAACAAAAACATAGAAAACCCAAAAAACTACTAGCAAAACGGGCACAAAAGACCTTCCAGCACTAGGATCACTCCAGCATCTTAAAAAATCTTCCACCTCCACCATCTGATTTTGGATGTTCTGAATAGAATCTTTTAGCTTAGTGACATCCTTGGCATGGGAAGCAATCCTCTTTCTGGTACTAGATCTGGTTTTGGAACCAACGCTAGCTAGCTACATGTCTTGTATCCAATCTTCCTCATCATTGCCTTTGTCAAGGTTGTTCCCTTCTAGTAGAGCATAGAGAGCCTTCATACTATCAACAGTAGTTTTTATGCCCTCATTGTTCATTGTGATTCAACTTATTCATCATAATTTCTCTATTGTTCACTCTCTCTTTGATTGGTTTGATAGTATTATCAATAACATTGGAAATAATTTCTTCCAGCTTGCTATTATTATCAGTTACCTTCTTAGAAACAACCTTACCTTTCTGATTATCCTTAGCATCATTCTACATTTTGACAATGGTATCCTCCAACATCGAATTCTATACCTCCAAGGATTTAATCCTAGTATGAGTCTCTTGAATATCCTCTTGGACCCATTTTTCAATGTTGTAGCCATACATAAATTTGTTTCTCACTGCTTGCAGCATGCTGATGTTAGTGACTCTCCTAACTTTGAAGTCATTATCCCACAGGTCTTCTTCAACGCTATTCTGCTTCTATTTTTTCTTTCCCTTTTCATCATTTTCACCCTTAGGACTATCAGGAGGAGTGGGAATGATCTTGTAATCAACATATTTTTTCTTTAAATCGATAGTATCTTCATCATTACTCCCCTTAATATCATTAAAGTTCTCTTCCTCATCATTTTTGATAGTTTTTTCATTATATGCTTCCAAATCTTCAGATTCTTCAACATACTCCTTCATAATGTTACCTAGGCTATCCACTTCAATATCCTTATTCTCAGGACTATCCTCACTATTATTCTGAATATTTAAAATATACAATTCAATAATATTGTTGATTTACTCCATTACCTCCTCCAAGATTTCCTTTCTGGAGTCTTCCATGGTCTCAACAAACTAAAAATTATTCTCATCATTACCTTTCTTGGGAGTAGCAGAGCAAGAAATGTCTCTATTACTCAGCTCCCCTTTGGGCAATTCTTCTTCCTTAGAGGAGACCTCTTCTAGGTCATCTTTCTACTTCATTCCCTCAACTTCATCAAAAATAGAGAGCTTGGAATCAAGTTTAACAGGGATCACCTTACAAGATTTTTTTCTTGAGCCTATGTTGAATTTCTTATCAGGAGGAGTATCAGAGTGCTTTATTTTTGTGTTGGAAACCTATTTAGGCATCACCTTAGAGATGTGATATTTGGCATAGTCTATGATAAGAATTATAAGCCCCTCATATAGAATAGGGGTACACTTCACTTTGTGATCAACAATGCTCTGATTCAAAGAGCTACGGAGAAAGAACAGATAATTGTAAACCCTAGTATACCTTCCATCAAGTGTAAAGTATTCCATAATCACTCTAAGGACACATTCCCAAATGCATTTTACATTATCTAGGTTTAAAAAATCCACATTACCTTTAACAAGCATAGCTCTTTCCTCATCAGTCTTAGGGAAGACTTTATATGCTTTGTTTCCCGCCTTCTTGTCTTTGGAGAAATACATGCCCTTGAGAGGAAGCCTCGTAATCTCAGCCAAAAGTTCAAGAGACAGAGTGAAGGTCTTCCTATCTATATTCACCTTGTCATTGTTCCATCCTGTGATGAAAGCCTTAGTAATATCTTTTTCATTACCATGCATCTGTTTCAGGAAATGGTGCACTTTTCCCTTCTTCAACTTTCTCCAGAATTCTTTTTCATGTATCCACTTACACTCCATCAGTTCCTCCCTCTTAAGGTCCCTATCCATCTCAGCTTCCTTCTTTGTATTACTATGAGCACTAAAATTCATCAACTTCTTCTAAATTTTGTTTGTTTCCAGGTATCTCCACTTGAGCTCAAAATGCATATAGTAGTTGTAATTCTGCAACTCGTCAATTTTTATGACCCAGAAAGCATGCGATATAAAATAGTAATGAATGGAATTTATGACCATGTATCATTGGAAAATGGAATCACTTCCATTTAGGACTGGTTTATCCCTCTGAGTAAGTGGTTTGGGGTCATGTCAAACACCTTGAATGGTTCTTTGACTTGGATCCGGTTCTTTCGTTGTTCTGCCCTATTTTCCACTTCTCTTCGACCTATTTCTGGCATCCTACTTTATAAATTTGAGGTTCTTGACCTCAGGGTTAAGGTATAACTTTTGGGTCAAGGTTGACCTTGACCCTGACCTAGGTCAGGGTCAACCTCGACCCTGACCTAGGGTCCAAATTTCAAGTTTCTAAAGTATCTAGATTTCGGGGTTTGGAAAGATTTAATTCCCGCTTCCAGGTCGGCTGTTCAAGTCTTCAAAGTAACAAATCTTAAAATTATATATAGGTCCACTTCTAGGGGTATGAGAATAATTGGAATTTAGATCTCCTATGTCTGCCTCTCTATAATATTGTGACCTATACTTGTATATAAGGAAGCCTTTTTCCTCTCATTTTCTAATCAAAAGCACTAAGGACTGAAGACAAGCATATCAAGACAAGAATATCCAGAAATCTATAAAATCATAATTTAATGAAGAAATCATCTACACTCAATAATTAAAGCACATTCAAGCATTCAATTCATCAAGGAGATCCATTGGTAGCCATTGAAGGATTTATAACTCTATGGAGATCTCTTGTTGAAGATTTCTCCATCCACATCCATGCAAAATTCTTCCTATTCCAAGATCCATTCAAGATTGGTGTTGAAGATCTAAATAAAATTGATTTGAGAAATCCTACATTCTGCATCTTACATTCTACATTCACTTGGAGCATCTATACTTGTGGATCCAAGGATTCGAATCCTCCACAAGGGTTTCTATACCAGCAAGGTGAATTTGTTCGTTTACTTTGTTTATCTCTGCAATTTCAATTATATTTTAAGCTTAATTATAAACCAAGGCTTGACCAAGGAAAACCCCTCCCCCCAATAAACAAAACCATTTTTCTTGTAGGTACAGGTATAGGATGATGAATTATAGAGAAGATTTGGATACCCTTTTCGGCCAACTTTTGGGATCCACGAACAAAATTTTTGTCAGAGGAGTGCAGGTCAAGGTCGACATAAAGGGGTGCAATTGTGCCCCCATATTTGGGCCAAGGTTGACCTTTCTCAGAAAATAAAAATATTTTTGGCTTTTCTCCATCTCTGTGTTTATTTTCCAGATCCGGTTGTAGAATTTCCAGAAACCTGATACATACATCAGTAAACAACAATTTCCAGATCTGCTATACTTTGAGGTTGGTACTTGTCTTCAATTCATTTCAATTAAGGTTTTAATCAATTTAAATCTATTACACACTCTTCATCCCAAAATGGGAATGTAAGGTTTTCCTCTTTCTTCTTATTTCCAACCGATTGATTCATTTGTACGTGGACCATTGCTTGTGGTTAATCAATTTGGATCTTTCCTTTGTGAATTTGGGGCTAAAAGAAGAATCTTACCTTCCCCATCTATCCAATTAACCACATCATCATTCTCATAATTTCACATCCATTTTATTCTTTACATTACATAAATTTACACACATTATAGCATTTTATTCCTATACATTTTGGTGAACCCGCAATAGACAACTCTTTCTTTTTAGCGTTAGATTTGCATTTTATGTTAGATCTTACATGCATTTAAAAGTAGATTTATTTTATGATCTTGCATTTATATGTCAAAAATAAATAAAAAATCACAAAATTTCTTTAAAAATACAAAAATATTTACATTTTTTTCATGCTTGTAGTGCTACTTTGTGTTCAACATGTATGATTTTTGTTTTGAATACTTTGATGAGGCTTTTATTGTGAAAGAGGATAGATCCCCTAATGAGGTACATGGAAGTGAGGATGAAATTTTTTTAAATAAGATATCCATGCATCCTATTCCTATTTCATCCTCCTCTACAACCTCTTCAATTGACCTTTACCATAGGGTGTGTGCATGGTTACTTTTGTGTGTGTGTATTTGGGTACCTGTCAGATCAACACAAACACTTCAATAAATCATTATATTAGCAACATGGGGTTAGTGAAAAACATGAAAAGCATGGGAAACCCGCTAAAATCGATCTATTGCCTTCTAACCTAAGAGGAGTGTGACCAACAACATATCAGCCCTCAGAATATGTTGGTGAATCAGTGACCAATACAACCTAGCATGAAGGATTTGAATTGAAACAAGCTAAATGATGAAATAAGCATGAATTTACACTAAAAAGATGAAATAGCACTAACAATTAGTATGTAATGAAATAGCAT
>MU228249.1:512804-551712 GCA_018584345.1 Thuja plicata | reverse complement strand
TCACCTGGTCATCTTCTCCTTTCAAGGCAGGAATAAACCTATTGAAATCAGCTGAGAAGAGACTCAATTTAGCCTCTATTTGGTTCAATTTTCCCTTGAAGAATGAGAGAGAAACATTTACCCTTTTTATCTCATCTTCTACCTCTGTTACAATTGGAGGAAAGTCTGCCCTTATGTTTTGTAGAGATGACAATTTCTCAAATAAGCTAGCCCTGGCAGACCACTTTGTGAAGTATGGGTTCAAAATTAGAAGGTACCTTAATACCTCAGCATGCAATATAGGAAATTTATTATAAGTGTTGATTACAACATCAACCTTTTCTTTGAGGATCTCAATCCTATGTTGTAATACACCTCTTAATGCTTTCAATTCTATAGAATTTCCCTTTTCTTCATCCACCTTTTGTTTCACAGCCTCTTCTGACCTAGGCTTGTCTTCAATTTGCACAGGTGGTGGTTGTGCTGGCACATACACAACCTTAGGCTTTGTCTTTAATTCCTCCAATAATTTTTTGATCAAATCATTCTGCTGGTACAATTGTATATGGCACATGTCTCTGTCTTTAGACAGTGCACTTGTTTCTTCCAGCAGAGAAGTATATATTTCAGACAACTGCTTTGTCTTATCCTCATTTAGCTGAGCCCAGTGTGTCATAATTTGGGAAATCTCTAGGTCCCCTGTGTTCTGTACTGACCACACCATCTGGTTCCCCACCATATTCTCTTGAATATTTACTAATTGGGCCTTTTTCTCTTTAGGGCTCAGATTCCACATGGCAAAGGCTTGTGACTTTGGGTCATACCCAAATCCTTTGATCATCTCTCCCACTTGAACCTCATTGACCATTTTAAGGTCAAGCTGCTTTCTGATTTGATCAATGATGAATGCAGATGCTAAGTCCCAGCCTTCAGCTAATAAAACTCCACTTCCTAGTACCATCTTCCTGGCATCTTCAGGAGAGATGTCTTCAATCTCAGGATCATAAGTTTGTAGGGCCATAAGAGCTTCATTAGTAATTGTCTCTTTTCCATCCACTAGTAATTGGGACTTTAGCTGCTCTGCTTTGTGCCACCTGAGGAAATCTTTAAATTCCTCTGTCTTTATAAAGTTGTCATCATCAAGGAACTTTTGCTGACTAAGCAACCTTTCATCCACACATGTCCTTAATGCGAGATCAACTTTATCTTCTGGATCAGGCATTTGTTTCTTACCTTGTCTGATTGTCTTCCTTAGGTTATGATCATATAACCTGGTGCCAGGTATCAAGGCTTTAACTTTGTCCTTTTTTCTACTTTTCCCTTCAACTGAGGGTTGGCCTAATTCCAATTTTTGCCTCTTTGCTGCAGGCTCTTCCACATCATTAGGCTGTGTTGCAACAGTTAAATCTATAATATGTTGCTCTATTTCTTGCAACTGTGGGCTCTCAGCCATTTTTTGCTCTTGGGCATGTTGTTGTGGTGGAGACAAGTAAGGACGTGCATAGTCACTATCATCACCACTCTCGTACTCTGACTCTGAATGCTCTGGAGATTGAGCACCTTTCTTAGCAAGAACTGTATCTAAGTGATCTAACAACACATAGTAGTTGTCAATCATAGCTTTGATCCTGTCAAAATATATGAGATCAGGGTAAAAACCCCCAAAGGATAAACCATTCCTCTTTATTTGAGTCTGTAGCTTCAGCAGCTCCTGAATTCTCAATCTTTTCATGTGGATGTCCTCTTCATCCAAGTTATTTCTTGTTTCATCCTCCTCTATACATTCACAGTGTACATTAGTATTTGGGATAGTAGGAGTGTACAACTTTCTGACCCCTGCCATGAAGCCCTCTGGGTCAATGTACCTGTAAGGGGCTGCCCCTATTCTGAACTTCTCCAACCATTGACCTACTTCATCCATGGCATTCTTACCAATTGTAAAATTTGCAATTCTAAACTGCCTTGGGGTTATAGTCCCTTTCTTATGAGGTGCAAACTGTTCATTATCAGTTAACATCAGCTGCCAGATGAATTCCATAGCAGCAACTCTCATAGGCACATTATAAGGCAAAATATGGGGTGGGTGAATACACCCAAATACTTTGATAATGGTGAAATTATCCTCCAAGAAGAAGTCACCCCAGTTGTGGTTCCCAGGCCAATTTTCTAAATATTCACAAGGCCTAAGCAGTTGTATGACCTTCAAAGGAATTCTGGTCCTGCTTATTCCCAGACTCTTTATAATTGGAAACACAATCCAATTTTGGAAGGCACAGAAGTCACAATCCCTGGAAGTATAGTTCCAAATCCTAACCCAGAACTGGATAGGATTTGGTTGTGCTTGAAAGAATCTCTGAGGGGATAAGTTGTGGGGATCCATGATTGTGAAATTGAAGAACAAGAGAAGGTGCATTAGGACTGAATAATGCAAGAATTTTGGCTCCTTCTCCTTAGGGTTTTTCAATTTCTTCTGTGTTGCAATAAAACCCTCGTGCATCTCATCAATTATATGCTAAATATAATCATAACTGGTGCTTGAATGCACCTCCTACAGGTCTAACACCATCATTAAAATACCATGACCTATTCTTTCTGCATCTCCATCTATCCCCAGTACTCTGCAAAGGGCATAGGCATTGTACTTGATATAAAAATGTAGGTCCTTGTAGTAATATGGATATGGTTCAGCCTTAGGACCTAAATGATCTCTCAATTCCTTTGGCATATGCTTCTGTAACAAGCTCCTTGCAATTTATGGCTTGGCACTATACCTCTTTTCTTGCCTTTTCATGTCAATCTTGGTAGACATGGAACTAAATAAGCCAAAGGCTTGCATAAAAGAATTTCTGTTTAAAATCAACAAGGTAGTGCCATCATCCCTTTTGATGGTCTTTGTAAGGGCATCATAATGATTTGCCAAGTCAAGAAATAGGTCAACATCTAGAAACACATCAGGAACTAATAACCTACCCAGCCCACATGTCCAAGGGTTTGAAATAGGGATAGGCTTATCAGAATTTTTATAAAAGTATGTAAAAAGAGAGTAACCTGTTGTGCCCGGGGTTGCAGCATCCCTGATGTCCTTGTAATCATCCTTAAAGACACCTGCATCAATCTTTCTATTTTGTGTTAAACCTGGAAAAAGCTGAAGAAATTCATTAGAGTAGCTAGGTTTTCCTTTTTGTTCTTCTCCACTGCCTCCACTTGTTGAAGCAACGCTCACAGCCCTACTCATCTTTGCAAGCACCTTGAATTTCTTTCCTTCAACTGATATTGGAACAAATCTAATCTCCTATATCAGCTATCTGTTCTGAGCACAATCCTCTGCAACTTTTAAAATCTCTGCTTACTTTGGATACACTCCAACTGCTCAAAATATCACTTTTCACCAAAAATAATCAACCTGGCTCTGAAATTTTGAAAGCACGGTGAACAAGAATGAATGCACAATCATCTGTTTATAGCCATATGATATAGAGTACATAGCTCATAATTCAGAAACGTCAGTTTTGCCATTAAGTTGCCATGTCGTGAACTTGAAAAATCTAGCCGTAGTTGCACGAAGTTGACAGGAAATCAAATTTTCAAATATGAATCCTTGGCGCAATCATAAAATGTTTAAGACAGCTGGAATGTCATCTTCTGATTCGTTCTCTGTCATACATCTCAGCTACCTTTTGTGCACAGTAATCAAAATTTGAGTATCTGATTGGCCGCCGAGTGATTCATCCTGTCATGTCAGCCACTTGCCCCCGCTTTTTAGATCTTGTGATTAAGCGACCACGCGACTGTAGGAAGTCTCTTTGTCGCAAGCTCCTGCTCTTAACCATGGTTCCATTCTTAGACTTGGTGACAATGTACTTTCTTTATCTTGGCTGACTCAAATCATCTAGCGATCAGGTGACATAAGCAAAATCGAAGTCGCGAAGAGTTAACCTTAACTCATCTTTCTTTTCCAGACTTGGCGACAAGCCGTTATCATTAACCTCCATAGTTATCGCTTTGTCGCTGGATGCTCACTTTTCATTTCAAGACCACATGACAACCTTTAGTCGCCCAGTCGGGAGATAAATTTAACTTGACCTCAACATTAAAAAGTACCCTTTCTCTATTTATAGCGACTTTGCGACATACCCTAATCGCCAAGTCGGGAGGACTTTTTCCCTGGGACACTTTTTTCTCCATATATCATGACCACCGTCAGATCTTTTCATTCCTTCATCCAACGGCTAGTGCGTAATCGCTTAATATTTTTACATACCCTAAAGTCATTCAGAGACTTCGCGACCAAAGGTAACATACCTTAGTCTGGAAATTGCTCAATCCATTTTTCTCTTTTGGTGACCTCCCGACAATCCACTTACATCATGACAGATGTCAACTGCTCATTGGTTTTACTTGTTACATACTGAAGAGCTGAGTCATCGTCCTATTTTGGCGACATCCCGACTGAGTAATGCCGCAAACATCAAATGGTTAGTCGCATAGTCTGAGCTGTTAATCCTTAACCGCCATTTGATCTCGAGACCATGTGACTGAAGCAAAACTTAATCGTGACCCTTGGGCTGATCTGGCGACAACGTGACATGAAGTGAATTGCGAAGTCTGAGAACATTTGTCATAACTGTTGATTTCTCTTGCGATCACCCGACCAACAGTGGGTCCCATTTTCATAAAGCTTATAACAAGGATATCCCGCGACTACCCGACTAATAAGATATCGCTAAGTCTTGAGAAGCTAAAGGAATATTATGTTTTCTAATGAGACTACGCGACATAAAGGAAAAGTAAAGTTGGGAAAGCATTTGGCATATTCATTTTGGGTAACGCGACGAGGCGACTTAACTTAAAGCACATGTCTTAAGTATATGAAAAAGTAACGCTGAAACATAAGACATGTTACAGGGTTTCAAATGCATTGCTTTAACACTTGGATACTTAGGGTTTTCAGGGTTTTGAGCAATTTTGGCAAGGTTTAAGCATGAAAACCCTAAAATTTTACAGAGGGCAAGACGAGGAACAAGGCGAAGCAGCAAAAATAGGAAATACAACCAACACATTTGATAAAAATTAGCTACAATCACGTAACAAGCCATTCTGAGCTTACGAATCACTGAATCTGTTAACGGTTCGATGACAATTAGCTACAATCATGTAAAAAGTCATTCTGAGCTTACAAATCACCAAATCAGTCAACCGTTTGATTAGAATTAATAACAATCAAATAACAAGTCATTCCTAGCTTATAAATGACTGAATCGGTCAAATGTTTGATGAGAATGAGCTACATTCCTATAATAAGCCATTCTGAGATTACAAATCACCAAAGCGGTCAACAATTCAATGAGAATCAATTACAATCACATAACAAGCTATTCTGAGCTTAAAAATTATCGAATAGGTCAACCATTTGATGACAATCAGTTACAATCACGTAACAAGCTATTCTGAGCTTACAAATCACCGAATCGATGAACTGTTTGACGACAATCAGTTACAATCATGTAAGCCATTCTGAGCTTACAAATCACTTGATCAGTCAACCATTCAATTAGAATCAATTATAATGATGTAACAAGCAATTTTGAGATTAAAAATCACTGACTTGGTCAATTTTTTGATGAGAATAAGCTACAATTATCTAACAAGCCATTCTGAGCTTACAAATCACTGAATCGGTGAACCATTCGATGAGAATAAACTACAATCATGTAACAAGCCATTCTGAGCTTATAAATCACCAAATTGGTTAACCGTTCGATGACAATCAATTACAATAACCTAATAAGCCATTTTGAGCTTACAAATCACATAACAAGCCATTCTGAGCTTACAAATCATCAAATAGGTCAACAATTCGATGAAAATCAGCTGCAATCACGTAACAAGCCTTTCTGAGCTTACAAATCGTCATATCGGTCAATCATTTGATAACAATTAGTTACAATCATGTAACAAGTCATTCTGAGCTTACAAATCACTGAATCGGTCAATCGTTCAATGAGAATCAATTACAATCATGTAACAAGCTTACAAATTGCCGAATCGGTCAACAGTTCGATGAGAATATGCTACAATTACATAACAAGCTATTCTGACCTTACAAATAACTGAATCGATCAACCGTTTGATGAGAATAAACTATGATCACGTAACAAGCTATTCTAAACTTACAAATCACTGAATCAGTCAACGATTGACCAATTGAACGATGTGGCAGCTCAAAAAGGCTTGTTATGAGATTATAACTCATTATCAGCGAACGGTTGATCGATTCAGTGATGTGGAAGCTCAGAATGGCTTGTTATGAGATTATAGCTCATTATCAGTGAACGGTTGACTGATTTGGTGATATGGAAGCTGAAAATGGCTTGTTATGAGATTACAGCTCATTATCAGTGAACGGTTGATCGATTCGGCAATGTGGAAGCTCAGAATAGCTTGTTATGAGATTATAACTCATTATCAGCGAATGGTTGATCGATTCGGTGATGTGGAAGCTCAGAATAGCTTGTTATGAGATTACAACTCATTATCAGTGAACGGTTAATCGATTCGGCGATGTGGAATCTCAGAACGGCTTGTTATGAGATTACAACTCATTATCAGTGAACAGTTGATCAATTCGACGATGTGGAAGCTCAGAACGGCTTGTTATGAGATTACAGCTCATTATCAGTGAATGGTTGACCGATTCAGTGATGTGGAAGCTTAGAATGGCTTTTTATGAGATTACAACTCATTACCAGCGAATGGTTGATCGATTCAGCGATGTGGAAGCTCAGAACAGCTTGTTATCAGATTACAGCTCATTATCAGCGAACGGTTGACCGATTCAGTGATGTGGAAGCTCAGAATGGCTTGTTATGAGATTACACCTCATTATTAGTGAACAGTTGATCGATTCGGCGATGTGGAAGCTCAGAACAGCTTGTTATGAGATTACAGCTCATTATCAATGAACGGTTGATCGATTCGGTGATGTGGAAGCTTAGAATGGCTTGTTATGAGATTACAACTCATTATCAGTGAATGGTTGACCGATTCGGCGATGTGGAAGCTCAGAACAGCTTGTTATGAGATTACAACTCATTATTAGCAAACTGTTGACCGATTTGGCAATGTGGAAGCTCAGAATGGCTTATTATGAGATTACAACTCATTATCAACGAACGGTTGATCAATTCGGCGATGTGGAAGCTCAAAACAGCTTGTTATGAGATTACAGCTCATTATCAGCAAACGGTTGACTGATTCAACAATGTGGAAGCTCAGAACGGCTTGTTATGAGATTACAACTCATTATTAGGGAATGGTTGATCGATTCGGTAATGTGGAAGCTTAGAATAGCTTGTTATGAGATTATAGCTCATTATCAGCAGACGGTTGATCGATTTGATGATGTGGAAGCTCAGAACGGCTTGTTATGAGATTACAACACATTATTAGTGAACGGTTGACCGATTCAACGATGTGGAAGCTCAGAATAGCTTGTTATGAGATAAAAGCTCATAAGCAGCAAACGGTTGACCAATTTGGCAATGTGGAAGCTCAAAATGTCTTGTTATGAGATTACAACTCATTATCAGTGAACGGTTGATCAATTCAGCGATGTGGAAGCTCAGAATAGCTTGTTATGAGATTACAGCTAATTATCAGCGAATGGTTGACCGATTAGGTGATGTCGAAGCTCAGAACAACTTGTTATGAGATTACAACTCATTATTAGCGAACGGTTGAGAAATTCAGTGATGTGGAAGCTCATAATAGCTTGTTATGAGATTACAGCTCATTATCAGCAAACGGTTGATCGATTTGGCAATGTGGAAGCTCAGAATAGCTTGTTATGAGATTACAACTCATTATCAGTGAACAGTTGATCGATTTGGCGACGTGGAAGCTTAGAACAACTTGTTATAAGATTACAACTCATTATCAATAAATGGTTGACCGATTCGGCGATGTGGAAGCTTAAAACGGCTTGTTATGAGATTACAACTCATTATCAGCGAACAGTTGATCGATTTGGTAATGTGGAAGCTGAGAATGGCTTTTTATGAGATTACAGTTCATTATCAGCGAACGGTTGACCGATTCGGTCATGTGGAAGTTCAGAATGGCTTGTTATGAGATTACAACTCATTATCAGTGAATGGTTGATCGATTCGGCGATGTGGAAGCTAAGAATAGCTTGTTATGAGATTACAGCTCATTATCAGTGAATAGTTGATCGATTCGGCGATGTGAAAGCTCAGAATGGCTTGTTATGAGATTACAACTCATTATCAGTGAACGGTTAACCGATTCGGTGATGTGGAAGCTCAGAATAGATTGTTATGAGATTACAGCTCATTATCAGTGAACGGTTGACCGATTCGGCGAAGTGGAAGCTTAGAATAGCTTGTTATGAGATTACAGCTCATTATCAGTGAATGATTGACTGATCCGGTGATGTGGAAGCTCAGAATAGCTTGTTATGAGATTACAGCTTATTATCAGTGAACGATTGATCGATTCAGTGATGTGGAAGCTCATAACAGCTTGATATGAGATTACAGCTCATTATCAGTGAATGGTTGATCAATTCAGTGATGTGGAAGCTCAGAACTACTTGTTATGAGATTACAGCTCATTATTAGTAAACGGTTGACCGATTCGGTGATGTGGAAGATCTGAATGGCTTGTTGTGAGATTACAAATCATTATCAGCAAACGGTTGATCAATTCGGTGATGTGGAAGCTCAGAACAGTTTGTTATGAGATTGTAACTCATTATTAGCGAATGGTTGATCGATTTGGCAATGTGGAAGCTCAGAATAACTTGTTATGAGATTACAGCTCATTATCAGTGAACGGTTGATCGATTCGGTGATGTGGAAGCTCAGAATGGCTTGTTATGAGATTACAACTCATTATCAGTGAATGGTTGATCGATTTGGCGACGTGCAAGTTCAAAATAGCTTATTATGAGATTTTAACTCATTATCATCAAACGGTTGATCGATTCAGTAATGTGGAAGCTCAGAATGGCTTGTCATGAGATTACAGCTCATTATCAGTGAATGGCTGATCGATTCGGTGATGTGGAAGCTCTGAATGGCTTGTTATGAGATTACAACTCATTATTAGCGAACGATTGATCGATTCGGCAACGTGGAAGCTCAGAATGGCTTGTTGTGAGATTACAATTGATTATCAGCGAATGATTGATCGATTTGGCGATGTGGAAGCTCAGAACAGATTGTTATTAGATTATAGCTCATTATCAACGAACAGTTGACCGATTCAGCGATGTGGAAGCTCAGAATGGCTTGTTGTGAGATTACAGCTCATTATCAGCGAACGGTTGACCGATTTGGCAAAGTGGAAGCTCAGAACAACTTGTTATGAGATTATAGCTCATTATCAGCAAACGGTTGACCGATTTGGTGATGTGGAAGCTCAGAATGGCTTGTTATGAGATTACAACTCATTATCAATGAATGGTTGATTGATTCAGCGATGTGGAAGCTCAGAAAAGCTTGTTATAAGATTACAGCTCATTATCAGTGAACGGTTGACCGATTTGGAAATGTGGAAGCTCAGAATGGCTTGTTATGATATTACAGCTCATTATCAGTGAATGATTGATCGATTTGGTGATGTGGAAGCTTAGAATGGCTTGTTATGAGATTACAACTCAATATCAGTGAACGGTTGATCGATTCGGCAATGTGGAAGCTCAGAACAGCTTGTTATGAGATTATAACTCATTATCAGCGAATGGTTGATCGATTCAGTGATGTGGAAGCTTAGAATGGCTTGTTATGAGATTATAGCTTATTATCAGTGAATGGTTGATCGATTCAGTGATGTGGAAGCGCAGAACAGCTTGTTATGAGATTACAGCTCATTATTAGTGAACGGTTGATCAATTCAGCAATGTGGAAGCTTAGAACGGCTTGTTATGAGATTATAGCTCATTATCAGAATAGCTTGTTATAAGATTACAACTCATTATCAGTGAACGGTTGATTGACTCAGTGATGTGGAAGCTCAGAACAACTTGTAATGAGATTACAACTCATTATCAGCAAATGGTTGATCAATTCGGTGATGTGGAAGCTCAGAATAGCTTATTATGAGATTACAAGTCATTATCAATGAACGGTTGACCGATTCGGTGATGTAGAAGCTCAGAACAGCTTGTTATGAGATTACAGGTCATTATCAGTGAACGATTGAGCGATTCAGCAAAGTGGAAGCTTAGAACAACTTGTTATGAGATTACAACTCATTATCAGCGAACGGTTGATCGATTCGGCGATGTGGAAGCTCAGAATAGCTTGTTATGAGATTACAGCTCACTATTAGCAAATGGTTGACTGATTCTATGATGTGGAAGCTTAGAACAGCTTGTTATGAGATTAAAACTCATTAATAGCAAACGGTTGATCGATTCGGCAATGTGGAAGCTCAGAACGGCTTGTCATGAGATTACAACTCATTATCAGTGAACGATTGATCGATTCGGCGATGTGGGAGTTTAGAACAACTTGTTATGAGATTATAGATCATTATCAGTGAATGGTTGACTGATTCTGTGATGTGGAAGCTCAGAATAGCTTGTTATGAGATTACAACTCATTATCAGTGAATGATTGATTGATTCAGCGATGTGGAGGCTTAGAACAACTTGTTATGAGATTACAACTCATTATCAGTGAATGGTTGATCGATTCGATGATGTCGAAGCTCAGAATGGCTTGTTATGAGATTACGACTTATTATCAGTGAATGGTTGATCAATTTGGGTGATGTGGAAGCTTAGAATAGCTTGTTATAAGATTACAGCTCATTATCTACGAAAGGTTGATTGATTTGGTGATGTGGAAGCTTAGAACAGCTTGTTATGAGATTACAGCTCATTATCAGTGAACGGTTGACCAATTCAGCAATGTGGAAGCTCAAAACAGCTTGTTATGAGATTACAACTCATTATCAGTGAACGGTTGATCGATTCGGCGATGTGGAAGCTCAGAACGGCTTGTTATGAGATTACAGCTCATTATCAGCGAACGGTTGATCGATTCAGCAATATGAAAGCTCAGAATGGCTTGTTATGAGATTACAACTCATTGTCAGTGAACGGTTGACCGATTCGGCGATGTGGAAGCTTAGAATAGCTTGTTATGAGATTACAACTCATTATCAGAAAATGGTTGATGCATTCGGCGATGTGGAAGCTTAGAACAGCTTGTTATGAGATTACAGCTCATTATCAGTGAACGGTTGATCGATTTGGCAATGTGGAAACTCAAAATGGCTTGTTATGAGATTACAACTCATTATCAGCGAACGGTTGATCAATTCAGTGATGTGGAAGCTCAGAATAGCTTCTTATGAGATTACAGCTCATTATCAGCAAACGGTTGATCAATTCGGCGATGTTGAAGCTCAAAACAACTTGTTATGAGATTACAACTCATTATCAGCAAACGGTTGATCGATTCGGTGATGTAGAAGCTCAGAATGACTTGTTATGAGATTAAACATCATTATCAGTGAACGGTTGATTGATTCGGCAATGTGGAAGCTCAGAATAGCTTGTTATGAGATTACAACTCATTATCAGCGAACGGTTGACCGATTCGGCAATGTGGAAGCTCAAAATAGCTTGTTATGAGATTACAACTCATTATCAGTGAATGATTGACTGATTCGGTGATGTGGAAGCTCAGAATGGCTTGTTATGAGATTACAGCTCATTATCAGTGAATGGTTGACTGATTCGGCAATGTGGAAGCTCAGAATGGCTTGTTATGAGATTTCAACTCATTATCAGTGAACGGTTGACTGATTCAGTGATGTGGAAGATTAGAACGGCTTGTTATGAGATTACAACTCATTATCAGCGAACGGTTGACCGATTCAGCGATGTGGAAGCTCAAAATGGCTTGTTATGAGATTACAGCTCATTATTAGCAAATGGTTGATCGATTCGGTGACTTAGAAGCTCAGAACAGCTTGTTATGAGATTACAGCTCATTATCAGCGAACGGTTAACCGATTCGGCAATGTGGAAGCTCAGAATGGCTTGTTATGAGATTACAACTCATTATAAACGAACGGTTGATCGATTCGGCAATGTGGAAGCTCAGAACAACTTGTTATGAGATTACAGCTTATTATCAACGAACGGTTGAGCGATTCAGCGATGTGGAAGCTCAGAATGGCCTGTTATGAGATTACAACTCATTATTAGTGAACGGTTGATCGATTGAGTGATGTGGAAGCTCAGAATGGCTTATTATGAGATTACAACTCATTATCAGCAAACAGGTGATCGATTCGGTCATGTGGAAGCTCAGAACAACTTGTTATGAGATTACAACACATTATCAGTGAACGGTTGATCAATTCGGTGATGTGGAAACACAGAATAGCTTTTTATGAGATTACAGCTCATTATCAGCGAACGGTTGATCGATTCGGTGATGTGGAATCTCAGAATGGCTTGTTATGAGATTACAGCTCATTATCAGTGAACGGTTGATCAATTCGGCGATGTGTAAGCTCAGAACGGCTTGTTATGAGATTACAGCTCATTATCAGTGAACGATTGATCAATTCGGTGATGTGGAAGCTTAGAATAGCTTGTTATGAGATTACAGCTCATTATTAGCAAACTGTTGATTGATTCGGCGATGTGGAAGCATAGAACAGCTGTTTATGAGATTACAACTCATTATCAGCAAACAGTTGACCAATTCGATGATGTGGAAGCTCAGAACGGCTTGTTATGAGATTACAAATCATTGTCAGTGAACGGTTGATCGATTCAGCGATGTGGAATCTCAGAATAGCTTATTATGAGATTACAGCTCATTATCAGCGATTGGTTGATCGATTCAGTGATGTGGAAGCTGAGAATGGCTTGTTATGAGATTACAGCTCATTATCAGTGAACGGTTGATCGATTCGGCGATGTGGAAGCTCAAAATGACTTGTTATGAGATTACAGCTCATTATTAGTGAACGGTTGACCGATCCAGCGATGTGGAAGCTCAGAATGGCTTGTTATGAGATTAAAACTCATTATCAGCAAATGGTTGATCGATTCAGCGATGTGGAAGCTCAGAATGGCTTGTTATGAGATTACAGCTCATTATCAGTGAATGGTTGATCGATTCGGCGATGTGGACGCTTAGAATGGCTTGTTATGAAATTACAGCTCATTATCAGCGAATGGTTGACCAATTCGGAGATGTGGAAGCTCAGAACAGCTTGTTATGAGATTATGACTCATTATTAGCGAATGGTTGATCGATTCAGCGATGTAGAAGCTCAGAACAACTTGTTATGAGATTACATGTCATTATTAGTGAATGGTTGACCGAGTCGGCGATGTGGAAGCTCAGAATGGCTTGTTATGAGATTACAACTCATTATCAGTGAACAGTTGAGTGATTTGGCGATGTGGAAGCTCAGAATAGATTTTTATGAGATTACAACTCATAATCAGTGAACGGTTGATCGATTCGGTGATGTGGCAGCTCAGAATAGCTTGTTATGAGATTACAACTCATTATCAGCGAACGGTTGATCGATTCGGTGATGTGGAAGCTCATAATAGCTTGTTATGAGATTACAGCTCATTATCAGCAAACGATTGACCGATTCGACGATGTGGAAACTCAGAATAGCTTGTTATAAGATTACAACTCATTATCAGTGAACGGTTTATTGATTTGGTGATGTGGAAGCTCAGAATGGCTTGTTATGAGATTACAACTCGTTGTCAGCGAATGGCTGACCGATTCGGCGATGTGGAAGCTTAGAATGTGTTTTTATGAGATTACAACTCATTATCAGTGAACGGTTAATCGATTCAGCGATGTGGAAGCTCAGAACGGCTTGATATGAGATTAAAACTCATTATGAGATTAAAACTCATTATCAGTGAATGGTTGACCGATTCGGTGATGTGGAAGCTCAGAACAACTTGTCATGAGATTACAACTCATTATCAGTGAACAGTTGACCGATTCGGCAATGTGGAAGCTCAGAATGGCTTGTTATGAGATTACAGCTCATTATCAGTGAACACTTGATCAATTTGGTGATGTGGAAGCTCAAAATGGCTTGTTATGAGATTACAGCTCATTATCAGTGAATGGTTGATCGATTCGGCAATGTGGAACCTCAAAAATGGCTTGTTATGAGATTACAACTCATTATCAGTGAACGGTTGTTCGATTCGGCGATGTGGAAGCTCAGAATGGCTTGTTATGAGATTACAGCTTATTATCAGCAAACACTTGATCGATTCAGCAATGTGGAAGCTCAGAATAGCTTGTTATGAGATTACACCTCATTATCAGTGAATGGTTGACCGATTCAGCAATGTGGAAGCTCAGAATGACTTGTTATGAGATTATAGCTCATTATCAGCGAACGGTTGATCGATTTCGCAATGTGGAAGCTCAGAACAGCTTGTTATGAGATTAAAACTCATTATCAGTGAACGGTTGGCCGATTCAGTGATGTGCAAGCTCAGAACAACTTCATATGAGATTATAGCTCATTATCAGCAAACGGTTGACCAATTCGGAAAAGTGGAAGCTCAGAATAGCTTGTTATGAGATTACAGCTCATTATCAGTGAATGATTGATCGATTCAGCGATGTGGAAGCTTAGAACTGCTTGTTATGAGATTACAGCTCATTATCAGCAAACGGTTGACTGATTTAGCGATGTGGAAGCTCAGAATGGCTTGTTATGAGATTACAACTCATTATCAACAAACGGTTGATCGATTCGGTGATGTGGAAGCTCAAAATAGTTTGTTATGATATTACAGCTCATTATCAGTGAACAGTTGATTGATTCGTTGATGTGGAAGCTCAGAACGGCTTGTTATGAGATTACAGCTCATTATCAGTTAACGGTTGATTGATTCGGTGATGTGGAAGCTCAAAATGGCTTGTTATGAGATTACAACTCATTATCAGTGAACGGTTGATCAATTCAGCAATGTAGAAGCTCATAACAACTTGTTATGACATTACAACTCATTATCAGTGAACGGTTGATCAATTCAACAATGTGGAAGCTCAAAATGGCTTGTTATGAGATTACAGCTCATTATCAGTGAACGGTTGATCGATTCAGCAATGTGGAAGCTCAAAATGGCTTGTTATGAGATTACAACTCATTATCAGCGAATGGTTGACCGATTCAGTGATTTGGAAGCTCAGAATAGCTTGTTATAAGATTAAAACTCATTATCAGTGAACGGTTGACCAATTCTGTGATGTGGAAGTTCAGAGCAGCTTGTTATGAGATTACAGCTCATTATTAGTGAACAGTTGACCAATTCTGTGATGTGGATGCTCAGAACGGTATGTTATGAGATTACAACTCATTATCAGTGAACGGTTGATCGATTTAGCAATGTGGAAGCTACAAACTGCTGTTTATGAGATTACAGCTCATTATCAGCGAATGGTTGATCGATTCAGCGATGTGGAAGCTCAGAATAGCTTGTTATAAGATTACAGCTCATTATCAGTGAACGGTTGATCAATTCGGCGATGTGGAAGCTCACAACTACTTTTTATGAGATTATAACTCATTATCAGTGAACGGTTGATCAATTCAGTGATGTGGAAGCTCAGAACAGCTTGTTATGAGATTACAGCTCATTATCAGTTAACGGTTGATCGATTCGGCAATGTGGAAGCTCATAATAGCTTGTCATAACAAGCTATTATGAGCTTCCACATTGCCGAATCGATCAACTGTTAACTGATAATGAGCTGTAATCTCATAACAAGTTGTTCTGTTAACTTATTATCAATGACCGATTGATCGATTCAGCAATGTGGAAGCTCAGAATAGCTTGCTATGAGATTATAGTCATTGTCATCGAACGGTTGACCGATTCAGCGATGTGGAAGCTCAGAATAAGATTGTTATGTGATTACAGCTTATTACCAGCGAATGGTTGATTAATTTAGTGATGTGGAAGCTCAGAACGGCTTGTTATGAGATTACAACTCATTATCAGCAAATGGTTGACCGATTCAGCGATGTGGAACCTCAAAATGGCTTGTTATGAGATTACAACTCATTATCAGTGAACGGTTGATCGATTTGGCGATGTGAAAGCTCAGAATGGCTTGTTATGAGATTACAACTCATTATCAGCGAAAGGTTGATTGATTCGGCAATGTGGAAGCTCATAATAGCTTGTTATGAGATTATAGCTCATTATCAGTGAACGGTTGATCGATTCAGTGATGTGGAAGCTCAGAACGGCTTGTTATGAGATTACAACTCATTATCAGCAAATGGTTGACCGATTCGGTGATGTGGAAGCTCAGAATAGCTTGTTATGAGATTACAACTCATTATCAGTGAATGGTTGACCGATTCGGTGATGTGGAAGCTCAGAATAACTTGTTATGAGATTATAGCTCATTATCAGTGAATGGTTGATCGATTTGGTGATGTGGAAGCTTAGAATGGCTTGTTATGAGATTACAACTCATTATCAGTGAATGGTTGATTCATTCAGTGATGTGGAAGCGCAGAATAGCTTGTTATGAGATTACAGCTCATTATTAGTGAACGGTTGATCGATTCGGTGATGTGGAAGCTCAAAATGACTTGTTATGAGATTACAACTCATTATCAGCGAACGGTTGATCGATTTGGAAATGTGGAAGCTCAGAATGGCTTGTTATGAGATTGCATCTCATTATCAACGAATGGTTGATCGATTCGGTAATGTGGAAGCTCAGAATAGCTTGTTATGATATTACAACTCATTATCAGCAAATGGTTGATCGATTCGGCAATGTGGAAGCTCAGAACAGCTTGTTATGAGATTATAGCTCATTATCAATGAACGGTTGACCGATTCAGCAATGTGGAAGCTCAGAATGGCTTGTTATGAGATTATAACTCATTATCAGCGAACGGTTGATCGATTCAGTGATGTGGAAGCTCAGAAAAACTTGTTATAAGATTACAGCTCATTATCAGTGAACGGTTGATCGATTCGGCGATGTGGAAGCTCAGAACAACTTGTTATGAGGTTACAACTCATTATCAGTGAACGATTGATTGATTCGGCGATGTGGAAGCTTAGAATAGCTTGTTATTAGATTAAAACTCATTATCAGCAAACCGTTGACCGATTCCGTGATGTGGAAGCTATGAACAGTTTGTTATGAGATTACAACTCATTATCAGTGAACGGTTGATCGATTCAGTGATGTGAAAGCTCAGAACAGCTTGGTATGAGATTATAGCTCATTATCAGTGAACGGCTGATTGATTCGGCGATGTGGAAGCTCAGAATGGCTTGTTATGAGATTACAACTCATTATCAGTGAACGGTTGATTGATTCAGCGATGTGGAAGCTCAGAATAGCTTGTTATGAGATTATAGCTCATTATCAGTGAACGGTTGATCGATTCGGTGATGTGGAAGCTCAAAATAGCTTGTTATGAGATTACAACTCATTATCAGTGAATGGTTGATTGATTCGGTGATGTGGAAGCTCAGAATGGCTTGTTATGAGATTACAGTTCATTATAAGCGAACGATTGATCGATTCGGCGATGTGAAAGCTTAGAATAGCTTGTTATGAGATTACAACTCATTATCAACAAACGGTTGACCGATTTGGTATTGTGGAAGCTCAAAACAACTTGTTATGAGATTACAGCTCATTATCACTGAACGGTTGACCAATTCAGCGAAGTGGAAGCTCAGAATAGGTTGTTATGAGATTACAACTCATTATCAGCGAATGATTGACCGATTCAGTGATGTCGAAGCTCAGAACAGCTTGTTATGAGATTACAGCTCATTATCAGCGAACGGTTGACCGATTCGGCGATGTGGAAGCTTAGAACAGCTTGTTATGAGATTACAACTCATTATCAGTGAACGGTTGACCGATTCACTGATGTGAAAGCTCAGAATGGCTTGTTATTAGATTACAACTCATTATCAGTGAACGGTTAACCGATTCGGAGATGTGGATGCTCAGAACAGCTTGTTATGAGATTACAGCTCATTATTAAAGAATAGTTGACCGATTCAGTGATGTGGAAGCTAAGAATGGCTTGTTATGAGATTACAACTCATTATCAGCGAACGGTTGATCGATTCGGTGATGTGGAAGCTTAGAACAACTTGTTATAAGATTACAGCTCATTATCAGTGAACGGCTGACCGATCCGACGATGTGGAAGCTCAGAACGGCTTGTTATGAGATTACAGCTCATTATCTGTGAATGGTTGATCGATTTAGCGATGTGGAAGCTCAGAATGGCTTGTTATGAGATTACAACTCATTATCAGCAAATGGTTGATCGATTCGGTGATGTGGAAGCTTAGAACAGCTTATTATGAGATTACAGCTCATTATCAAAGAATAGTTGACCGATTCAGCGATGTGGAAGCTCAGAACGGCTTGTTATGAGATTACAACTCATTATCAGTGAATGGTTGATCGATTCAGCGATGTGGAAGCTTAGAACAACTTGTTATGAGATTACAGCTTATTATCAGTGAACGGTTGACCGATTCGGCAATGTGGAAGCTCAAAACGGCTTGTTATGAGATTACAGCTCATTATCAGCGAATGGTTGATCGATTTGGTGATGTGGAAGCTCAGAATGGCATGTTATGAGATTACAACTCATTATCAAAAAATGGTTGATCGATTCGGTGATGTGGAAGCTCAGAACAGCTTGTTTTGAGATTACAACTCATTATCAGCGAATGGTTGATCAATTCGGTGATGTGGAAACTTAGAACGGCTTGTTATGAGATTACAGCTCATTATCAGTGAACAGTTGATTGATTCAGTGATGTGGAAGCTCAAAATGGCTTGTTATGAGATTATAGCTCATTATCAGCGAATGGTTGATCGATTCGGCGATGTGGAAGCTTAGAACGGCTTGTTATGAGATTACAGCTCATTATCAGTGAACAGTTGATCGATTCGATGATGTGGAAGCTCAGAATAGCTTATTATGAGATTACAACTCATTATCAGTGAATGGTTGATCGATTCAGTGATGTGGAAGCTCAAAACAGCTTGTTATGAGATTACAGCTCATTATCAGTGAACGGTTGACCGATTCAGTGATGTGGAAACTCAGAATGGCTTGTTATGAGATTACAACTCATTATCAGTGAACAATTGATCGATTCAGTGATGTGGAAGCTTAGAATGGATTGTTATCAGATTATAACTTATTATCAGTGAACGGTTGATCGATCCAGCGATGTGGAAGCTCAGAATAGCTTGTTATGAGATTATAACTCATTATCAGTGAACGGTTGATCAATTCGACGATGTGGAAGCTTAGAATGGCTTGTTATGAGATTACAGCTCATTATCAGCGAATGGTTGATCGATTCAGTGATGTGGAAGCTCAAAATGGCTTTTTATGAGATTACACCTCATTATCAGTGAACGGTTGATCAATTCGTCGATGTGGAAACTCAGAGTAGCTTGTTATATGATTACAGCTCATTATTAGCGAACGGTTGATTGATTCAGTGATGTGGAAGCTCAGAACAGCTTGTTATGAGATTACAACTCATTATCCACAAACGGTTGATCGATTCGGTGATGTGGAAGCTTAAAATGGCTTGTTATGAGATTACAGCTCATTATCAGCGAACGGTTGATCGATTCGGTGATGTGGAAACTCAGAATAGCTTTTTATGAGATTATAACTCATTATTAATGAACGGTTGATCGATTCGGTGATGTGGAACCTTAGAACAGCTTGTTATGAGATTACAACTCATTATCAGTGAATGGTTGACCAATTTGGTGAAGTGGAAGCTCAGAACAACTTGTTATGAGATTACAACTCATTATCAGTGAACGGTTGATCGATTTAGCGATGTGGAAACTCAAAATAGCTTGTTATGAGATTAAAGCTCATTTTTAGTGAACGGTTGACTGATTTCATGATGTGGAAGCTCAGAATAGCTTGTTATGAGATTACAACTCATTAACAACAAACAGTTGACCGATTCGGTGAAGTGAAAGCTCAAAACAACTTGTTATGAGATTACAACTCATTATCAGTGAATGATTGACTGATTCGACGAAGTGGAAGCTCAAAACAACTTGTTATGAGATTACAACTCATTATCAGTGAATTGCTGATCAATTTGGTGATGTGGAAGCTCAGAACAGCTTGTTATGAGATTACAGCTCATTATTAGCGAACGGTTGAGCAATTTTGCGATGTGGAAGCTCAGAACGGCTTGTTAAGAGATTATAACTCAGTATCAGTGAACGATTGATCGATCCGGCGATGTGGAAGCTTAGAACAGCTTGTTATCAGATTATAGCTCATTATCAATGAACGGTTGATCGATTCAGTGATGTAGAAGCTCAGAATGGCTTGTTATGAGATTATAGCTCATTATCAGCAAACGGTTGATCGATTCGGCGATGTGGAAGCTCAGAATGTCTTGTTATGATATTACAGCTCATTATCAGTGAACGGTTGACCGATTCAGCGATGTGGAAGCTCAGAGCAGCTTGTTATGAGATTAAAACTCATTATCAGTGAACGGTTGATCGATTCAGCGATGTGGAAGCTAAGAACGGCTTGTTATGAGATTACAGCTCATTATGAATGAACGGTTGATCAATTCGGTGATGTGGAAGCTTAGAACAGCTTGTTATGAGATTATAGCTCATTATCAACAAACAGTGGATTGATTCGGTGATGTGGAAGCTTAGAATAGCTTGTTATGAGATTACAGCTCATTATCAGGAATGGTTGATCAATTCGGGAATGTGGAAGGTCAGAATGGCTTGTTATGAGATTACAGCTCATTATCAGTGAATGGTTGATCGATTCGGCAATGTGGAAGCTCAGAATAGCTTCTTATGAGATTACTACTCATTATCAATGAATAGTTGACCAATTCGGCGATGTGGAAGCTCAAAATAGCTTGTTATGAGATTAAAGCTCATTATCAGTGAACGGTTGACTGATTCAGCAAACGGGAAGCTCAGAACAACTTGTTATGAGATTAATACTCATTATCAGCGAACGATTGACCGATTCGATGATGTGGAAGCTCAGAACGGCTTGTTATGAGATTACAGCTCATTATCAGCGAACGGTTGACTGATTTGGTGATGTGGAAACTCAGAATGGCTTGTTATGAGATTACAACTCATTATCAGTGAATGGTTGACCGATTCAGTGATGTGGAAGTTTAGAATGGCTTGTTATGAGATTACAACTCATTATCAGTGAACAGTTGACCGATTCGGCGATGCGGAAGCTCAGAATGGCTTGTTATAAGATTACAACTCATTATCAGCAAACGGTTGATCGATTCGGCAATGTGGAAGCTTAGAACAACTTGTTATGAGATTACAATCATTATCAGCAAACGGTTGACTGATTAGGCGATGTGGAAGCTCAGAATGGCTTATTATGAGATTACAACTCATTATTAGCAAATAGTTGATCGATTCGGCGATGTGGAAGCTCAGAATAGCTTGTTATGAGATTACAACTCATTATCAATGAATGGTTGACTGATTCGATAATGTGGAAACTCAGAACGGCTTGTTATGAGATTACAGCTCATTATTAGCAAACAGTTAATCGATTCAGCAATGTAGAAGCTGAGAATGGCTTGTTATGAGATTACAACTCATTATCTGTCAATGGTTGATTGATTCAGAGATGTGGAAGCTCAGAATAGCTTTTTATGACATTACAACTCATTATCAGTGAACGGTTGATCGATTCAGCGATGTAGAAGCTCAAAACGGCTTGTTATGAGATTACAGCTCATTATCAACGAACAGTTGATCGATTCGGTGATGTGGAAGCTCAGAATGGCTTGTTATGAGATTACAACTCATTATCAGTGAACGGTTGATCGATTTAGCGATGTGGAAGATCAGAATAGCTTGTTATGAGATTACAACTCATTATCAGCGAACAGTTGACCGATTCAGCGATGTGGAAGCTTAGAATGGCTTGTTATGAGATTACAACTCATTATTAGCAAATGGTTGATCTATTCGGTGATGTGGAAGCTAAGAATGGCTTGTTATGAGATTACAGCTCATTATCAGTGAATAGTTGATCGATTCAGTGATGTGGAAGCTCAGAATGACTTGTTATGAGATTACAACTCATTATCAGTGAACGATTGATCGATTCAGTGATGTGGAAGCTCAGAATGACTTGTTATGAGATTATGGCTCATTATCAGTGAATGATTGACTGATTTGGTGATGTGGAAGCTCAAAACCGCTTGTTATGAGATTATAACTTATTATCAGTGAATGGTTGACCGATTCGGTGAAGTGGAAGCTCAGAATAGCTTGTTATGAGATTATAGCTAATTATCAACGAACGATTGATTGATTCGGTGATGTGGAAGCTCAGAATAGCTTGTTATGAGATTACAGCTCATTATCAGTGAACGGTTGATCGATTCGGCAATGTGGAAGCTAAGAATAGCTTGTTATGAGATTACAGCTCATTATCAGCTAACAGTTGATCGATTCTGTGATGTGGAAGCTCAGAATGGCTTGTTATGAGATAACAGCTCATTATCAGTGAATGGTTGACCGATTCGGTGATGTGGAAGCTCAGAATGGCTTGTTATGAGATTACAACTCATTATCAGCGAATGGTTGATCGATTCGGCGATGTGGAAGCTTAGAATAGCTTGTTATGAGATTACTGCTCATTATCAGCGAACGGTTGATCGATTCAGCAATGTAGAAGCTAAGAACAGCTTGTTATGAGATTACAGCTCATTATCAGCAAACGGTTGATCGATTCGGCGATGTGGAAGCTTAGAATGGCTTGTTATGAGATTACAACTCATTATCAGCGAATGGTTGATCGATTCGGCGATGTGGAAGCTCAGAACAGCTTGTTATGAGATTACAACTCATTACAGCGAACAGTTGATCGATTTGTTGATGTGGAAGCTTAGAACGGCTTTTTATGAGATTACAGCTCATTACCATCGAACGGTTGATTGATTCGGTGATGTGGAAGCTCAGAATGGCTTGTTATGAGATTACAACTCATTATCAGTGAACGGTTAACCGATTCGGCAATGTGGAAGCTCAGAATAACTTGTTATGAGATTATAACTCATTATCAGCAAATGGTTGACTGATTCTGTGATGTGGAAGCTCAGAACAGCTTTTTATGAGATTACAACTCATTATTAGCAAATGGTTGATCGATTTGGCAATGTGGAAGCTCAGAACGGCTTGTTATGAGATTACAACTCATTATCAGCGAACGGTTGATCAATTCGGTGATGTGGAAGCTCCGAATAGCTTGTTATGAGATGTCAACTCATTATCAGTGAACGGTTGATCGATTCTATGATGTGGAAGCTCAGAATAGCTTCTTATGAGATTACAGCTCATTATCAGTGAACAATTGACCAATTCTGCAATGTGGAAGCTCAAAACAGCTTCTTATGAGATTACAACTCATTATCAACGAACGGTTGATCAATTCGGTGATGTGGAAGCTCAGAATGGCATGTTATGAGATTACAGCTCATTATCAGCGAACGGTTGATTGATTTGGTGATGTGGAAGCTCAGAACGGCTTGTTATGAGATTACAACTCATTATCAATGAATGGTTGATCGATTTGGTGATGTGGAAGCTCAGAACAACTTGTTATGAGATTACAGCTCATTATCAGCGAACAGTTGACCGATTCAGTGATGTGGAAGCTCAGAACAACTTGTTATTAGATTACAACTCATTATCATCGAACGTTGATCGATTCGGTGATGTGGAAGCTCAGAACAGCTTGTTATGAGATTACAACTCATTATCAGCGAACGATTGACCGATTCAGCAATGTGGAAGCTCAAACCGGCTTGTTATGAGATTACAACTCATTATCAGTGAACGGTTGATCGATTCGACAATGTGGAAGCTCAGAACAGCTTGTAATGAGATTACAGCTCATTATCAGTGAACGGTTGATCGATTCGACGATGTGGAAGCTTAGAACGGCTTTTTATGAGATTATTGCTCATTATCAGTGAACGGTTGATTGATTCGGTGATGTGGAAGCTCAGAATGGCTTGTTATGAGATTACAGCTCATTATCAGCGAACGGTTTACCGATTCGGAAATGTGAAAGCTAAGAACAACTTGTTATGAGATTACAACTCATTATCAGTGAACAACTGATCAATTCAGTGATGTGGAAGCTCAGAATGACTTGTTATGAGATTCCAGCTCATTATCAGTGAACGGTTGATGGATTCACCGATGTGGAAGCTCAGAATGACTTGTTATGAGATTACACCTCATTATCAATGAACGGTTGATAGATTCGACGATGTGGAAGCTTAGAATAGATTTTTATGAGATTACAACTCATTATCAGAGAACGGTTGATCAATTCGGTGATGTGGAAGCTCAAAACAGCTTGTTATGAGATTACAACTCATTATCAGTGAACGGTTGATCGATTCAGCGATGTGGAAGCTCAGAAAGGCTTGTTATAAGATTACAGCTCATTATTAGCGAATGGTTGATCGATTCGGCAATGTGGAAGCTTAGAATAGCTTGTTATGAGATTATAACTCATTATCAGTGAACGGTTGACCGATTCGACGATGTGGAAGCTCAGAATAGCTTGTTATGAAATTATAGCTCATTATCAGCGAATGGTTGACTGATTCGGCGAAGTGGAAGCTCAGAATAGCTTGTTATGAGATTACAACTCATTATCAGTGAACGATTGACTGATTCGGTGATGTAGAAGCTTAGAATGGCTTGTTATGACATTACAGCTCATTATCAGCAAACGGTTGACCGATTTGGTGATGTGGAAGCTCAGAATGGCTTGTTATAAGATAACAACTCATTATCAGTGAATGTTTGACCGATTTGGCGATGTGGAAGCTCAGAATGGCTTGTTATGAGATTACAACTCATTATCAGTGAACGGTTGATCAATTTGGCAATGTGGAAGCTTAGAACAGCTTGTTATGAGATTATAGCTCATTATCAGTGAACGATTGACCGATTCAGCGATGTAGAAACTCAGAACGGCTTGTTATAAGATTACAGCTCATTATCAGCAAACAGTTGATCGATTCAGCGATGTGCAAGCTTAGAATGGCTTGTTATGAGATTACAACTCATTATCAATGAACGGTTGATCGATTCGGGCATGTGGAAGCTCAGAACAGCTTGTTAAGAGATTACAACTTATTATCAGCGAACGGTTGATCAATTTGGCGATGTGGAAGCTCAGAACTGCTTGTTATGATATTACAAATCATTATCAGCGAACGGTTCATCAGTTCTATGATGTGGAAGCTCAGAATAGCTTCTTATGAGATTACAGCTCATTATCAGTGAATAGTTGACCGATTCCACAATGTCGAAGCTCAGAACAGCTTGTTATGAGATTATAACTCATTATCAACAAACGGTTCATCGATTTGGTGATGTGGAAGCTTAGAATGGCTTGTTATGAGATTACAACTCATTATCAGTGAACGGTTGATCAATTCGGTGATGTGGAAGCTCAGAATGGCTTGTTATTAGATTACAACTCATTATCAACAAACGGTTGATCGATTCGGTGATGTGGAAGCTAAAAACAACTTTTTATGAGATTACAGCTCATTATCAGTGAACAGTTGACCGATTCGGCGATGTGGAAGCTAAGAATGGCTTGTTATGAGATTACAACTCATTATCAGCGAATGGTTGATCGATTTGGTGATGTGGAAGCTTAGAACAACTTGTTATGAGATTACAGCTCATTATCAGTGAACGGTTGACCGATTCGGCGATGTGGAAGGTCAAAATGGCTTGTTATGAGATTACAGCTTATTATCAGCGAACAGTTTACCGATTTGGTGATGTGGAAGCTAAGAACAGCTTGTTATGAGATTACAACTCATTATCAGTGAAAAGTTGATCAATTTGGCGATGTGGAAGCTCAGAATGACTTGTTATGAGATTACAGCTCATTATCAGTGAACGGTTTATCGATTCAGTGATGTGGAAGCTCAGAATGGCTTGTTATGAGATTACACCTCATTATCAGCGAACGGTTGATCGATTTGGCGATGTGGAAGCTCAGAATAGCTTTTTATGAGAATACAGCTCATTATCAGAGAATGGTTGATCGACTCGATGATGTGGAAGCTCAAAATAGCTTGTTATGAGATTACAACTCATTATCAGTGAACGGTTGATCGATTCGGTGATGTGAAAGCTCAGAATGGCTTGTTATGAGATTACAGCTCATTATCAGTGAATGGTTGATTGATTCGGCAATATGGAAGCTCAGAATAGCTTGTTAAGAGATTACAACTCATTATCAGTGAACGGTTGACCGATTCAATGATGTGGAAGCTCATAACAACTTGTTATGACATTACAACTCATTATCAGCAAACGATTGACCGATTCGGCGAAGTGGAAGCTCAAAATAGCTTGTTATGCAATTACAACTCATTATCAATGGACAATTGAATGATTCGGTGATGTTGAAGCTCAGAACAGCTTGTTATGAGATTACAGCTCATTATCAGTGAACGGTTGACTGATTCGGTGATGTGGAAGCTTAGAACAGCTTGTTATGAGATTACAACTCATTATCAGTGAATGGTTGACCGATTCGGTAATGTGGAAGGTAAGAATGGCTTGTTATGAGATTACAACTCATCAGCAAATGATTGACCGATTCGCCGATGTGGAAGCTCAGAACAGCTTGTTATGAGATCACAACTCATTATCAGTGAACGATTGATTAATTCGGTGATGTGGAAGCTCAGAATAGCTTGTTATGAGATTATAGCTCATTATCAGCAAACGGTTGACTGATTCAGCGATGTGGAAGCTCAGAATGGCTTGTTATGAGATTACAGCTCATTATCAGCGAACGGTTGATCGATTCAGCGATGTGGAAGCTCAGAATGGATTGGTATGAGATTACAACGCATTATCAATGAATGGTTGATCAATTCGGTGATGTAGAAGCTCAGAATAGCTTGTTATGAGATTACAACTCATTATCAGTGAACGGTTGATCGATTCGGCGATGTGGAAGCTCAGAACGGCTTGTTATGAGATTACAGCTCATTATCAACGAACGATTGATCGATTCATCGATGTGGAAGTTGTTATGAGATTACAGCTCATTATCAGTGAACGGTTGATCGATTTGGCAATGTGGAAGCTCAGAATAGCTTGTTATGAGATTACAACTCATTATCAGCGAACGGTTGATCGATTCAGCGATGTGGAAGCTCAGAATAGCCTGTTATGAGATTAAAGCTCATTATCAGCAAATGGTTGACCGATTCAGTGAAGTGAAAGCTCAAAATAGCTTGTTATGAGATTAAAACTCATTATCAGTGAACGGTTGACCGATTCAGCGATGTGGAAGCTTAGAACGGCTTGTTATGAGATTACAACTCATTAATAGTGAATGGTTGACCGATTTGGTGATGTGGAAGCTCAGAACGGCTTGTTATGAGATTACAACTCATTATCAGTGAATGGTTAACCGATTCGGCGATGTGGAAGTTCAGAATGACTTGTTATGAGATTACAACTCATTATCAGTGAACGGTTGATCGCTTCGGCGATGTGGAAGCTCAGAACAGCTTGTTATAAGATTACAGCTCATTATCAGTGAATGGTTGACCAATTTGGTGATGTGGAAGCTCAGATGGGCTTGTTATGAGATTACAACTCATTATCAGCGAACGGTTGATCGATTCGGTGATGTGGAAACTCATAACAGCTTGTTATGAGATTACAGCTCATTATCAGTGAATGGTTGACCTATTTCGCGATGTGGAAGCTCAGAACATCTTGTTATGAGATTACAACTCATTATCAACGAATGGTTGATCGATTCAGTGATGTGGAAGCTTAGAATGGCTTATTATGAGATTACAGCTCATTATCAGTGAACGGTTGATCGATTCAGTGATGTGGAAGCTCAAAATGGCTTGTTATGAGATTACAACTCATTATCAGTGAACGGTTGATCAATTCAGCGATGTGGAAGCTCAGAATAGCTTATTATGAGATTACAGCTCATTATCAGCAAATGGTTGACCGATTTGGTGATGTGGAAGCTCAGAACGACTTGTTATGAGATTACAACTCATTATCAGCAAACGGTTGATTGATTCGGAAATGTGGAAGCTCAGAACAACTTGTTATGAGATTACAGCTCATTACCAATAAACGATTGACTGATTCGGCGATGTGCAAGCTCAGAATAGCTTGTCATGAGATTATAACTCATTATCAGTGAATGGTTGATCGATTCGGTGATGTGGAAGCTCAGAACAACTTGTTATGAGATTACAGCTCATTATCAGTGAACAGTTGATCAATTCAGTGATGTGGAACCTCAAAACAGCTTGTTATCAGATTACAGCTCATTATCAGCTAACAGTTGATCGATTCGGCGATGTTGAGGCTCAGAACAGCTTGTTATGAGATTACAGCTCATTATCAGCAAATGGTTGATCGATTCATCGATGTGGAAGCTTAGAATGACTTGTTATGAGATTACAACTCATTATCGGTGAACAGTTGAGCGATTCAGCGATGTGGAAGATCAAAATAGCTTGTTATGAGATTACAGCTCATTATCATCGAACGGTTGACTGATTCGGTGATGTGGAAGCTCAAAATGGCTTGTTATGAGATTACAACTCATTATCAGCGAATGGTTGATCGATTCAGCGATGTGGAAGCTCAGAACAGCTTGTTATGAGATTACAACTTATTCTCAGTGAATGGTTGATTGATTCGGCGATGTGGAAGCTAGAAACAACTTGTTATTAGATTATAGCTCATTATCAGTGAACGGTTGATCGATTCAGCAATGTGGAAGCTCAGAACGGCTTGTTATGAGATTACAACACATTATCAGTGAACGGTTGACCTATTCGGTGATGTGGAAGCTCAGAATAGCTTGTTATGAGATTATAACTCATTATTAGAGAATGGTTGATCGATTCGGCGATGTGGAAGCTCAGAATAGCTTGTTATGAGATTATAGCTCATTATCAATGAACGATTGACTGATTTGGCGATGTGAAAGCTCAGAATGGCTTGTTATGAGATTACAATTTATTATCAGCAAACGGTTGATCGATTTGGCAATGTGGAAGCTCAGAACAGCTTGTTATGAGATTATAGCTCATTATCAGCAAACAGTTGATCAATTCGGCGATGTGGAAGCTCAGAATGGCTCTTTATGAGATTACAACTCATTATCAGTGAATGATTAATTGATTTGGTGATGTGGAAGCTTAGAATAGCTTGTTATGAGATTAGAGCTCATTATCAGTGAACGGTTGGCCGATTCGGCAAAGTGGAAGCTCAGAACAACTTGTTATGAGATTACAGCTCATTATCAGTGAATGATTGACTGACTCGGTGATGTGGAAGCTGAAAATAGCTTGTTATGAGATTACAACTCATTATCAGTGAACGGTTGATTGATTTGGCGATGTGGAAGCTCAGAATAGCTTGTTATGAGATTACAGCTCATTATTAGTGAACGATTGATCGAATCGGCGATGTGGAAGCTTAGAATGGCTTGTTAAGAGATTACAACTCATTATCAGTGAATGGTTAACTGATTCAGTGATGTGGAAGCTTAGAATGGCTTGTTATGAGATTACAACTCATTATCAGGGAACGGTTGATCGATTCGGCGATGTGGAAGCTCAGAATAGCTTTTTATGAGATTACAAGTCATTATCAATGAACGGTTGATCGATTCAATGATGTGGAAGCTTAGAATAGCTTGTTATGAGATTACCACTCATTATCAGCAAACGGTTGACCAATTCGGCGATGTGGAAGCCCAAAATAGCTTGTTATGAGATTACAACTCATTCTTAGTGAACGGTTGATCGATTCGGCGATGTGGAAGCTCAGAATGGCTTGTTATGAGATTACAACTCATTATTTGTGAACGGTTGACCGATTTGGCAATGTGGAAGCTCAGAACAGCTTGTTATGAGATTACAACTCATTATCAGTGAACAGATGACTGATTTGATGATGTGGAAGCTCAGAATGGCTTGTTATGAGATTACAACTTATTATCAGTGAATGGTTGACCAATTTGGTGATGTGGAAGCTCAGAATAGCTTGTTATGAGATTACAACTCATTATTAGTGAATGGTTGATTTATTCAGCGATGTGGAACCTCAAAATAGCTTGTTATGAGATCACAGCTCATTATCTGTGAATGGTTGATTAATTCGGCATTGTGGAAGCTCAAAATGGCTTGTAATGAGATTAAAACTTATTATTAGCAAACGGTTGACCGATTCAGCGATGTGGAAGCTCAGAACAGCTTGTTACGAGATTACAATTCATTATCAGTGAACGGTTGACCGATTCAGTGATGTGAAAGCTCAGAATGGCTTGTTATGAGATTACAACTCATTATTAGTGAAGGGTTGATCGATTCGGCGATGTGGAAGCTCAGGATAGCTTGTTATGAGATTACAGCTCATTATCAGTGAACGATTGACCGATTCGGTGATGTGGAAGCTCAAAAGGGCTTGTTATGAGATTATAACTCATTATCAGCGAACGGTTGATCGATTCAGCGATGTGGAAGCTTAGAATGGCTTGTTATGAGATTACAGCTCATTATCAGCAAACAGTTGATTGATTCAGCGATGTGGAAGCTCAGAACAGCTTGTTATGAGATTATAACTCATTATCAGCGAACGATTAACCAATTTGGCAATGTGGAAGCTCAGAACAGCTTGTTATGAGATTACAACTTATTATCAGTGAACGGTTGACCGATTCAGCAAAGTGGAAGCTCAGAACAACTTGTTTTCAGATTACCGCTCATTATCAGTGAATGATTGACCGATTTGGTAATGTGGAAGCTTAGAAAAGCTTGTTATGAGATTACAGCTCATTATCAGTGAACGGTTGATCGATTCGGCGATGTGGAAGCTCAGAACAGCTTGTTATGAGATTACAGCTCATTATCAGTGAATGGTTGATCGATTCGGTGATGTGGAAGCTCAGAATAGCTTGTGATGAGATTACAGCTCATTATCAGTGAACGGTTGATCGATTCGGCGATGTGGAAGCTCAGAACGGCTTGTTATGAGATTACAGCTCATTATCAGCGAATGGTTGACTGATTCAGTGATGTGGAAGCTTAGAATGGCTTGTTATGAGATTACAACTCATTATCAATGAACGGTTGATCTATTCGGCGATGTGGAAGCTCAGAATGGCTTGTTATGAGATTACAGCTCATTATCAGTGAATGGTTGATTGATTTGGCGATGTGGAAGCTCAGAACGGCTTGTTATGAGATTACAACTCATTATCAGTGAACGGTTGACCGATTCAGTGATGTGGAATACCAAAATAGCTTTTTATAAGATTACAACTCATTATCAGCGAACGGTTGACCGATTTCGTGATGTGGAAACTCAGAACAGCTTGTTATGAGATTACAACTCATTGTCAGCAAACGGTTGATCGATTCGGCGATGTGGAAGCTCAGAATAGCTTGTTATGAGATTACAACTCATTATCAGTGAACGGTTGATCGATTCGGCGATGTGGAAGCTCAGAACAGCTTGTTATGAGATTACAACTCATTATCAATGAACGGTTGACTGATTTTGCAATGTGGAAGCTCAGAATGGCTTGTTATGAGATTATAGCTCATTATCAATGAACGGTTGATCAATTCAGCAATGTCGAAGCTCAGAATAGATTGTTATGAGATTATAGCTCATTATCAGTGAACGATTGATTGATTCAGTGATGTGGAAGCTCAGAACAACTTGTTATGAGAATATAGCTCATTATCAGTGAACGGTTGACCGATTCAGCGATGTGGAAGCTTAGAACATCTTGTTATGAGATTATAACTCATTATCAATGAACGGTTAACCAATTCAGCGATGTGGAAGCTTAGAATGAATTGTTATGAGATTACAACTCATTATCAGTGAATGGTTGACTGATTTGGCAATGTGGAAGCTCAAAACAGCTTGTTATATGATTATAACTCATTATTAGCAAATGGTTGACTGATTTCGTGATGTGGAAGCTCAAAACAACTTGTTATGAGATTACAACACATTATTAGCAAACGGTTGATCGATTCAGCGATGTGGAAGCTCAGAACAGCTTGTTATAAGATTTCAACTCATTATCAGCGAACGGTTGATCGATTCGGTGATGTGGAAGCTCAGAATAGCTTGTTATGAGATTTCAACTCATTATCAGTGAACGGTTGATCGATTCTATGATGTGGAAGCCCAAAATAGCTTCTTATGAGATTAAAGCTCATTATCAGTGAGTAGTTGACCGATTCCGCAATGTGGAAGCTCAGAACAGCTTGTTATGAGATTAAAACTCATTATCAGCGAACAGTTGACCAATTCAGTGATGTAGAAGCTCAGAATAGCTTGTTATGAGATTACAACTCATTATCAGTGAATGGTTGATCGATTCGGCGATGTGGAAGCTCAGAACAGCTTGTTATGAGATTACAACTCATTATCAGCGAAGGATTGACCGATTCAGCGATGTGGAAGCTCAAAGTGGCTTGTTATGAGATTACAACTCATTATCTGTGAACGGTTGATCGATTCGGCGATGTGGAAGCTTAGAATAGCTTGTAATGAGATTACAGCTCATTATCAGTGAACGGTTGATCGATTCAGCGATGTGGAAGTTTAGAATGGCTTGTTATGAGATTATTGCTCATTATCAGTGAACGGTTGATTGATTCGGCGATGTGGAAGCTCATAATGGCTTGTTATGAGATTACAGCTCATTATCAGTGAATGGTTTACCGATTTGGCAATGTGGAAGCTAAGAACAACTTGTTATGAGATTAGAACTCATTATCAGTGAATGGTTGATCGATTCGGCGATGTGGAAGCTCAGAATGACTTGTTATGAGATTACAGCTGATTATCAGCGAACGATTAATCGATTCGGCAATGTGGTAGCTCAGAATGGCTTGTTATGAGATTACACCTCTTTATCAATGAAGGGTTGATTGATTCGGCGATGTCGAAGCTCAGAATAGATTTTTATGAGATTACAACTCATTATCAGAGAACGGTTGATCAATTCGGTGATGTGGAAGCTCAAAATAGCTTGTTATGAGATTACAACTCATTATCCGTCAACGGTTGATCGATTCAGCGATGTGGAAGCTCAGAAAGGCTTGTTATGAGATTATAGCTCATTATCAGCGAACGGCTGATCGATTCGGCAATGTGGAAGCTCAGAATAGCTTGTTATGAGATTACAACTCATTATCAGTGAACGGTTGACCGATTTGATGATGTGGAAGCTCAGAATAGCTTGTTATGAAATTACAGCTCATTATCAGTGAACGGTTGACCGATTCGGCAAAGTGGAAGCTCAGAACAACTTGTTATGAGATTACAACTCATTATCAGTGAATGATTGACCAATTCGGTGATGTAGAAGCTTAGAACGGCTTGTTATGACATTACAGCTCATTATCAGCAAACAGTTGACCGATTCATGGATGTGGAAGCTCAGAATGGCTTGTTATGAGATTACAACTTATTATCAGTGAACGGTTGACCAATTTGGTGATGTGGAAGCTCAGAACAGCTTGTTATGAGATTACAACTCATCAGCAAACGGTTGACCGATTCGGCGATGTGGAAGCTCAGAACGGCTTGTTATGAGATTACAACTCATTATCAGCGAACGGTTGATCGATTTGGCAATGTGGAAGCTCAGAACAGCTTGTTATGAGATTATAGCTCATTATCAGCGAACGGTTGACCGAATCAGCGATGTAGTATCTTAGAATGGCTTGTTATGAGATTACAGCTCATTATCAGTGAACGGTTGATCGATTCAGTGATGTGTAAGCTTAGAATGGCTTGTTATGAGATTACAACTCATTATCAATGAACGGTTGATCGATTTGGGCATGTGGAAGCTCAGAACAGCTTGTTATGAGATTACAACTCATTATCAGTGAACGGTTGATCAATTCGGCGATGTGGAAGCTCAGAACTGCTTGTTATAAGATTACAAATTATTATCAGTGAACGGTTGATCAGTTCTATGATGTGGAAGCTCAGAATAGATTCTTTTGAGATTACAGCTCATTATCAGTGAATACTCGACCGATTCCACAATGTTGAAGCTCAAAACAACTTGTTATGAGATTACAACTCATTATCAGCAAATGGTTCATCAATTCAGTGATGTGGAAGCCTAGAATGGCTTGTTATGAGATTACAGCTCATTATCAGCGAACGGTTGATCGATTTGGTGATGTGGAAGCTCAGAATGGCTTGTTATTAGATTACAACTCATTATCAACGGACGGTTGATCGATTCGGTGTTGTGGAATCTCAGAACAACTTTTTATGAGATTACAGGTCATTATCAGCGAACAGTTGACCAATTCGGCGATGTGGAAGCTAAGAATGGCTTGTTATGAGATTACAACTCATTATCAGTGAATGGTTGATCGATTCGGTGATGTGGAAGCTCAAAACAACTTGTTATGAGATTACAGCTCATTATCAGCGAACGGTTGACCGATTCGGGGATGTGGAAGGTCAAAATGGCTTGTTATGAGATTACAACTCATTATTAGTGAACGGTTGATCGATTCGGCGATGTGGAAGCTTAGAACAGCTTGTTATGAGATTATAGCTCATTATCAGCGAACGGTTGATCGATTTGGTGATGTGGAAGCTCAGAATGGCTTGTCATGAGATTATAGCTCATTATAAGTGAACGGTTGATCGATTCGGCAATGTGGAAGCTCAGAATGGCTTGTTATGAGATTACAGCTCATTTTCAGTGAACGGTTTACCGATTCGGCGATGTGGAAGCTAAGAACAGTTTGTTATGAGATTACAACTCATTATCAGTGAACGGTTGATCGATTCAGTGATGTAGAAGCTCAAAATGACTTGTTATGAGATTACAGCTTATTATCAGTGAACAGTTGATCGATTCAGTGATGTGGAAGCTCAGAATGGCTTGTTATGAGATTACACCTCATTATCAGTGAATGGTTTATCGATTCGGCGATGTGGAAGCTCAGAATAGCTTTTTATGAGATTACAACTCATTATCAGAGGATGGTTGATTGATTCAGTGATGTGGAAGCTCAAAATAGCTTGTTCTAAGATTACAACTCATTATCAGTGAACGGTTGATCGATTCGGTGATGTGGAAGCTCAGAATGGCTTGTTATGAGATTACAGCTCATTATCAGTGAACGGTTGATTGATTCGGCAATATGGAAGCTCAGAATAGCTTGTTATGAGATTATAACATATTATCAGCGAACAGTTGACCGATTCGACGATGTGGAAGCTCAGAACAACTTGTTATGAGATTACAGCTCATTATCGGCAAATGGTTGACCGATTCAGCAAAGTGGAATCTCAAAACAGCTTGTTATGAGATTACAACTCATTATCAATGAACAATTGAGCGATTACAAATAATTATCAGTGAATGGTTGACCGAGTCGGCGATGTGGAAGCTAAGAATGGCTTGTTGTGAGATTACAACTCATCAGCAAACGATTGACCGATTCGGCGATGTGGAAGCTCAGAACAGCTTGTTATGAGATTATAACTCATTATCAGCGAACGGTTGATCTATTCGGTGATGTGGAAGCTCAGAAAATATTGTTATTAGATTATAGCTCATTATCAACGAACAGTTGACCGATTCGGCGATGTGAAAGCTCAGAATGGCTTGTTATGAGATTACAGCTCATTATTAGTGAACGGTTGATCAATTCAGCGATGTGGAAGCTCAGAATGGATTATTATGAGATTACAACTCATTATCAATGAATGGTTGATCGATTCAGTGATGTGGAAGCTCAAAATAGCTTGTTATGAGATTACAACTCATTATCAATGAACGGTTGATCGACTCGGCGACGTGGAAGCTCAAAACGGCTTGTTATGAGATTACAGCTCATTATCAGCGAATGGTTGATCGATTCAGCGATGTGGAAGTTGTTATGAGATTACAGCTCATTATCAGTGAACGGTTGAACGATTCGGCAATGTGGAAGCTCAGAATAGCTTGTTATGAGATTACAACTCATTATCAGTGAACGGTTGACCGATTCAGCGATGTGGAAGCTCAAAACATCTTGTTATGAGATTAAAGCTCATTATCAGCAAATGGTTGACTGATTCAGCAAAGTGGAAGCTCAAAATAGCTTGTTATGAGATTAAAACTCATTATCAGTGAATGGTTGAGCGATTCAGCGATATGGAAGCTTAGAACGGCTTGTTATGAGATTACAACTCATTGTCAGCGAACGGTTGATCGATTCGGAGATGTGGAAGCTCAGAACGGCTTGTTATGAGATTACAACTCATTATCAGTGAATGGTTAACCGATTCAGCGATGTGGAAGCTCAGAACAGCTTGTTATGAGATGACAACTCATTATCAGCGAATGGTTGATCGCTTCGGTGATGTTGAAGCTCAGAACAGCTTGTTATGAGATTACAGCTCATTATCAGTGAATGGTTGACCGATTCGGTGATGTGGAAGCTCAGAATGGCTTGTTATGAGATTATAACTCATTATCTATGAATATTTGATTGATTTGGTGATGTGGAAGCTTAGAATAGCTTTTTATGAGATTACAGCTCATTATCAGTGAACAGTTGACCAATTCAGCGATGTGGAAGCTCAGAATAGCTTGTTATGAGATTACAGCTCATTATCAGCGAACAGTTGACCAATTTGGCGATGTGGAAGCTCAGAATAGCTTGTTATGAGATTACAACTCATTATCAGCAAATGGTTGATCAATTCGGCGATGTGGAAGCTTAGAACGGCTTGTTATGAGATTACAACTCGTTATCAGCGAATGGTTGATCGATTCGGTGATGTGGAAGCTCAGAACAGCTTGTTATGAGATTAGAGGTCATTGTCAACGAATGATTAACCGATTCCACGATGTGGAAGCTCAAAATAGCTTGTTATGATATTACAACTCATTATCAGTGAATGGTTGATCGATTCAGCGATGTGGAAGCTTAGAATGGCTTGTTATGAGATTACAACTCATTATCAGTGAATGATTGATCGATTCAGTGATATGGAAGCTCAGAATAGCTTATTATGAGATTACAGCTCATTATCAGCAAATGATTGACTGAGTCGGTGATGTGGAAGCTTAGAACGGCTTGTTATGAGATTACAACTCATTTTCAGCAAATGGTTGAGCGATTTTGCAATGTGGAAGCTCAGAACAACTTGTTATGAGATTACAGCTCATTATCGATGAACGGTTGACTGATTCAGCGATGTGGAAGCTCAAAATGGCTTGTTATGAGATTACAACTCATTATCAGTGAACGGTTGATCGATTCGGTGATGTGGAAGCTCAGAACAACTTGTTATGAGATTACAGCTCATTATCACTGAATAGTTGTTCAATTCGGTGATGTGGAACCTCAAAATAGCTTGTTATGAAGTTACAGCTCATTATCAGTGAATAGTTGATAAATTCGGTGATGTGGAAGCTCAGAATAGCTTGTTATGAGATTACAACTCATTATCAACGAATGGTTGATCGATTCATCGATGTGGAAGCTTAGAACGGCTTGTTATGAGATTACAACTCATTATCAGGGAATGGTTGACCGATTCAGCGATGTGGAAGATCAAAATAGCTTTTTATGAGATTACAGCTCATTATCAGTGAACCGTTGACCGATTCGGTGATGTGGAAGCTCAAAATGGCTTGTTATGAGATTACAACTTATTCTCAATGAATGGTTGATTGATTCGGCAATGTGGAAGCTAGAAACAACTTGTTATTAGATTATAGCTCATTATCACTGAACGGTTGATCGATTCGGTGATGTGGAAGCTCAGAACAGCTTGTTAAGAGATTACAACACATTATCAGCAAACGGTTGACTGATTCGGTGATGTGGAAGCTCAGAATAGATTGTTATGAGATTATAACTCATTATCAGTGAATGATTGACCGATTCGGTGATGTGGAAGCTCAAAATAGCTTGTTATGAGATTACAGCTCATTATCAGTGAACGGTTGATCGATTCGGCGATGTGGAAGCTCAGAATAGCTTGTTATGAGATTAGAGCTCATTATCAGCGAATGATTGATCGATTCGGCGATGTGGAAGCTTAGAATGGCTTGTTATGAGATTAAAGCTCATTATCAGTGAACGGTTGATCGATTCGGCGATGTGGAAGCTCATAATGGCTTGTTATGAGATTACAACTCATTATCAGTGAATAGTTGATCAATTCAGTGATGTGGAAGCTCAGAACAGCTTGTTATGAGATTACAAGTCATTATCAGTGAACGGTTGATCGATTCAACGATGTGGAAGCTCAGAAAAGCTTGTTATGAGATTACAACTCATTATCAGTGAACAGTTGACCGATTAGGTGATGTGGAAGCTTAGAATGGCTTTTTATGAGATTACAACTCATTATCAGCAAACAGTTCATCGATACGGCGATGTGGAAGCTCAGAACAACTTGTTATGAGATTACGGCTCATTATCAGTGAACGGTTGACCGATTCAGTGATATGGAAGCTCAGAATGGCTTGTTATGAGATTACAACTCATAATCAGTGAACGGTTGATTGATTCGGCGATGTGGAAGCTCAGAATAACTTGTTATGGGATTATAGCTCATTATCAATGAACGGTTGATCGATTCGGCGATGTGGAAGCTCAAAATAGCTTGTTATGAGATTACAACTCATTCTCAGTGAACGGTTGATCGATTCAGCGATGTGGAAGCTCAAAATGGCTTGTTATGAGATTACAACT
>MU228249.1:487362-500061 GCA_018584345.1 Thuja plicata | reverse complement strand
CGGTTGATCGATTCGGCGATGTGGAAGCTCAAAATAGCTTGTTATGAGATTACAACTCATTCTCAGTGAACGGTTGATCGATTCAGCGATGTGGAAGCTCAAAATGGCTTGTTATGAGATTACAACTCATTATCAGTGAACGGTTGACAGATTCGGTGATGTGGAAGCTCAGGACAGCTTGTTATGAGATTACAGCTCATTATCAGTGAACAGTTGACTGATTTGCCGATTTGGAAGCTCAGAATAGCTTGTTATGAGATTACAACTCATTATCAGTGAACGGTTGATCGATTCGGTAATGTGGAAGCTCAGAATAGCTTGTTATGAGATTACAACTCATTATCAGTGAATGGTTGACTGATTCGGTGATGTGGAAGCTCAGAATAGCTTGTTTTGAGATTACAACTCATTATTAGCGAATGGTTGATTTATTTAGCGATGTGGAAGCTCAAAATAGCTTTTTATGAGATTACAGCTCATTATCAGCGAATGGTTGATTAATTCGGCAATGTGGAAGCTCAAAACAGCTTGTAATGAGATTACAACTCATTATTAGCAAACGGTTGACTGATTTGGCGATGTGGAAGCTCAGAACAGCGTGTTATGAGATTACAACTCATTATCAGTGAACGATTGACCGATTTGGCAATGTGAAAGCTCAGAATGGTTTGTTATGAGATTACAACTCATTATCAGTGAAGGGTTGATCGATTCGGCGATGTGGAAGCTCAGAACAGCTTGTTATAACATTACAGCTCATTATCAGTGAACGATTGACCGATTCGGTGACGTGGAAGCTCAGAATGGCTTGTTATGAGATTACAACTTATTATCAGCGAAGGGTTGATCGATTCATCGATGTGGAAGCTTAGAATGGCTTGTTATGAGATTACAGCTCATTATTAGCAAATAGTTGATCGATTCGGCGATGTGCAAGCTCAGAATAGCTTGTTATGAGATTACAACTCATTATCAGTAAATGATTAACTATTTTGGCAATGTGGAAGCTCAGAACAGCTTGTTATGAGATTACATCTCATTATCACTGAACGGTTGACCGATTCGGCAAAGTGGAAGCTCAAAACAACTTGTTATGAGATTACAGCTCATTATCAGTGAATGATTGACCGATTTGGTGATGTGGAAGCTTAGAACAGCTTGTTATGAGATTACAACTCATTATCAGTGAACGGTTGATCGATTCGGCGATGTAGAAGCTCAGAACAGCTTGTTATGAGATTACAGTCTCATTATCAGCAAACGGTTGATCGATTCAGCGATGTGGAAGCTCAGAATAGCTTGTGATGAGATTACAGCTCATTATCAGTGAACGGTTGATCGATTCGGCGATGTGGAAGCTCAGAACGGCTTGTTATGAGATTACAGCTCATTATCAGTGAATGGTTGACCGATTCGATAATGTGGAAGCTTAGAATGGCTTGTTATGAGATTACACCTCATTATCAGTGAACGGTTGATCGATTCGGCAATGTGGAAGCTAAGAACGGCTTGTTATGAGAATACAGCTCATTATCAGCGAATGATTGATCGATTCGGCAATGTGGAAGCTCAGAATGGCTTATTATGAAATTACAACTCATTTTTAGCAAACGGTTGATTGATTTGGTGATGTGGAAGCTTAGAATAGCTTTTTATGAGATTACAACTCATAATCAGCGAACGGTTGATCTATTCGGCGATGTGGAAGCTCAGAATGACTTGTTATGAGATTACAACTCATTATCAGTGAATGGTTGATTGATTTGGCGATGTGGAAGCTCAGAATGCCTTGTTATGAGATTACAACTCATTATCAGTGAACGGTTGACCGATTCGGCAATGTGGAAGCTCAGAATAGCTTGTTATAAGATTACAACTCATTATCAGCGAACGGTTGACTGATTTTGCGATGTGGAAGCTCAGAATAGCTTGTTATGAGATTACAACTCATTATCAGTGAACGGTTGATCGATTTGGTGATGTGGAAGCTCAGAACAGCTTGTTATGAGATTACAACTCATTATCAGTGAACGGTTGATCGATTCGGCGATGTGGAAGCTCAGAACAGCTTGTTATGAGATTACAACTCATTATCAGCGAACGGTTGACAGATTCTGTGATGTGGAAGCTCAGAATGGCTTGTTATGAGATTATAGCTCATTATCAGTGAACGGTTGATCAATTCGGCAATGTCGAAGCTCAGAATAGCTTGTTATGAGATTACAGCTCATTATCAGTGAACGGTTGATTGATTCGGTGATGTGGAAGCTCAGAACAGCTTGTTATGAGATTACAGCTCATTTTCAGCGAATGGTTGACCGATTCAGCAATGTGGAAGCTCAGAACATCTTGTTATGAGATTACAACTCATTATCAGTGAATGGTTGACCGATTTCGCAATGTGGAAGCTTAGAATGGCTTGTTATGAGATTACAACTCATTATCAGTGAACAGTTGACCGATTCGGCGATGTGAAAGCTCAGAACGGCTTGTTATGAGATTACAACTCATTATCATTGAATGGTTGATCGATTTGATGATGTGGAAGCTCAGAATAGCTTGTTATGAGATTACAGCTCATTATCAATGAACGGTTGACCGATTCAGTGATTTGGAAGCTCAGAACGGCTTATTATGAGATTACAACTCATTATCAGCAAATAGTTGATTGATTCAGCAATGTGGAAGCTCAGAACATCTTGTTATGAGATTACAGCTCATTATCAGCAAATGGTTGACTGATTCGGCGATGTGGAAGCTCAGAACGGCTTGTTATGAGATTATAGTTTATTATCAGCAAATGGTTGACTAATTCAGCGATGTAGAAGCTCAGAATGGCTTTTTATGAGATTACAACTCATTATTAGTGAACGGTTGATCGATTCGGTGATGTAGAAGCTTAGAATAGCTTGTTATGAGAATACAACTCATTATCAGCGAACGGTTGATTGATTCGATGATGTGGAAGCTCAAAATGGCTTGTTATCAGATTAAAACTCATTATCAGCAAACGGTTGATTGATTCGGCGATGTGGAAGCTCAGAATAGCTTGTTATGAGGTTACAGCTCATTATCAGTGAATGGTTGACCGATTCAGTGATATGGAAGCTCAGAATAGCTTGTTATGAGATTACAACTCATTATCAGTGAATGGTTGATCGATTCAGTGATGTGGAAGCTCAGAATAGCTTGTTATGAGATTGCTCATTATCAACAAATGATTGATCGATTCGGCGAGGTGAAAGCTCAGAACGGTTTGTTATGAGATTACAACTCATTATCAGTGAACGGTTGATCGATTCACTAATGTGGAAGCTCAGAATGACTTGTTATGAGATTACAACTCGTTATCAGTGAACGGTTGACCGATTCAGTGATGTGGAAGCTCAGAATGGCTTGTTATGAGATTACGACTCATTATCAGTGAACAGTTGATCGATTCAGTGATGTGCAAGCTTAGAATAGCTTGTTATGAGATAACAGCTCATTATCAGCAAACGGTTGATTTATTCAGCGATGTGGAAGCTCAAAACAAATTGTTATGAGATTAAAACTCATTATCAGCGAATGATTGATCGATTTGGTGCTGTGGAAGCTTAGAATAGGTTGTTATGAGATTATAGCTCATTATCAGTGAACGGTTGATCGATTCAGCAATGTGGAAGCTCAGAATGGCTTGTTATGAGATTACAACTCATTATTAGCGAACGGTTGACCGATTCGACAATGTGGAAGCTCAGAACAGCTTGTTATGAGATTACAGCTCATTATCAGCAAACGGTTGACCGATTCAGCGATGTGGAAGCTCAGAACGGCTTGTTATGAGATTACAACTCATTATCAGTGAATGGTTGATGGATTCGGCGATGTGGAAGCTCAGAACAACTTGTTATGAGATTATAGCTCATTATCAGTGAACGGTTGACTGATTCAGCGATGTGGAAGCTCAGAACAGCTTGTTATGAGATTACAACTCATTATCAGTGAATGGTTGATTGATTTGGTGATGTGGAAGCCCAGAACAGCTTGTTACGAGATTACAGCTCATTATCATCAAATGGTTGATCGATTCAGCGATGTGGAAGCTTAGAACGACTTGTTATGAGATTACAATTCATTATCAGTGAACGGTTGAGCGATTCGGCAATGTGGAAGCTCAGAACAGCTTGTTATGAGATTACAGCTCAATATCAGTGAAAGGTTGATCAATTCGGCAATGTGGAAGCTCAGAAAAGCTTGTTATGAGATTACAACTCATTATCAGTGAATGGTTGATTGACTCGGTGATGTGGAAGCTAAAAATAGCTTATTATGAGATTACAGCTCATTATCAGCGAACGGTTGACCGATTCAGCGATGTGGAAGCTCAAAACAGCTTGTTATGAGATTACAACTCATTATCAGTGAATGATTGATCGATTCGATGATGTGGAAGCTCAAAATGGGTTTTTATGAGATTACAGCTCATTATCAGCAAACGGTTGACCGATTCGGTGATGTGTAAGCTCAGAATGGCTTGTTATGAGATTACAAGTCATTATAAGCAAACGGTTGATCGATTCAGCGATGTGGAAGCTCAGACCAACTTGTTATGAGATTACAGCTCATTATCAGTGAATGGTTGATTGATTCTGCGATGTAGAAGCTCAGAATGGCTTGTTATGAGATTACAACTCATTATCAACAAACAGTTGACTGATTAAGCGATGTGGAAGCTCAGAACAACTTGTTATGAGATTACAGCTCATTATCAGTGAATGGTTTACAGATTCGACGATGTGGAAGCTCAGAACGGCTTGTTATGAGATTATAACTCATTATCAGTGAACGGTTGATCAAATCAATGATGTGCAAGCTTAGAATAGCTTGTTATGAGATAAAAGCTCATTATCAGCGAATGGTTGACCGATTCGGCGATGTGGAAGCTCAGAACAGCTTGTTATGAGATTACAACTCATTATCAGCGAACGGTTGATCGATTCGGCGATGTGGAAGCTCAGAACAGCTTATTATGAGATTACAGCTCATTATCAGTGAACAGTTGATCGATTCGGTGATGTGGAAGCTCAGAATGGCTTGTTATGAGATTACAACTCATTATCAGCAAACGGTTGACTGATTCGGCAATGTGGAAGCTCAGAACAGCTTATTATGAGATTACAGCTCATTATTAGTGAACGGTTGAACGATTTGGTAATGTGGAAGCTCAGAACGGCTTGTTATGAGATTACAACTTATCAGTGAACAGTTGATAAATTTGGTGATGTCGAAGCTCAGAATAGCTTGTTATAAGATTATAGCTCATTATCAGTGAATAGTTGACCGATTCGGCAATGTGGAAGCTCAAAATAGCTTGTTATGAGATTACAACTCACTATCAATGAATGATTGATCGATTCAGCGATGTGGAAGCTCAGAACAACTTTTTATGAGATTATAGCTCATTATCAGTGAACGGTTTACCAATTCGGCGATGTGGAAGCTCAAAATGGCTTGTTATAAGATTACAACTCATTATCAGCGAATGGTTGATCCATTCAGCAATGTGGAAGCTCAGAATAGCTTGTTATGAGATTACAGCTCATTATCAGCGAATGGTTGATCAATTCAGTGATGTGGAAGCTCAGAACGGCTTGTTATGAGATTACAGCTCATTATCAGTGAATAGTTGATCGATTCGGCGATGTGGAAGCTCAAAATGGCTTGTTATGAGATTATAACTTATTATCAGTGAACGGTTGACCGATTCGGCCATGTGGAAGCTCAGAACAACTTTTTATGAGATTACAACTCATTATCAACGAACGGTTGATCGATGCGGTGATGTGGAAGCTCTGAACAGCTTGTTATGAAATTACAGCTCATTATCAGTGAACGGTTGATCGATTCAGTGATGTGGAAGCTCAGAATGACTTGTTATGAGATTAAAACGCATTATCAGTAAATGGTTGATGGATTTAGCAATGTGGAAGCTCAAAATAGCTTGTTATGAGATTATAGCTCATTATTAGCGAATGGTTGATCGATTCGGCGATGTGGAAGCTCAGAATAGCTTGTTATGAGATTAAAACTCATTATCAGTGAACATTTGATCGATTCGACGATGTGGAAGCTAGGAATGACTTGTTATTAGATTATAGCTCATTATCAGCGAATGGTTAATCAATTCGGTGATGCGGAAGCTTAGAATAGCTTGTTATGAGATTATAACTCATTATCAGTGAATGGTTGACCGATTCGGTGATGTTGAAGCTCAGAATAGCTTGTTATGAGATTACAGCTCATTATCAGTGAACGATTGACCGATTCGGCAAAGTGGAAGCTCAGAATAGCTTGTTATGAGATTATAACTCATTATCAGTGAATGATTGACCGATTTGGTGATGTGGAAGCTCAGAATAGCTTGTTATGAGATTACAGCTCATTATCAGCAAACGGTTGACCGATTTGGCGATGTGGAAGCTCATAATGTCTTGTTATGAGATTACAACTCATTATTAGCGAATGGTTGACTGATTTGGCAATGTGGAAGCTCAGAATAACATGTTATGAGATTACACCTCATTATCAGCCAACGGTTGACCAATTCGGCGATGTGGAAGCTCAGAATGACTTGTTATGAGATTACAACTCATTATCAGCGAACGGTTGATCGATTCCACAATGTGGAAGCTCAGAACAACTTGTTATGAGATTACGGGTCATTATCAGTGAATGGTTGATTGATTCGGCGATGTGGAAGCTCAGAATGACTTGTTATGAGATTACAACTCACTATCAGGGAATGGTTGATTGATTTGGCGATGTGGAAGCTCAAAACAGCTTGCTATGAGATTACAGCTCAATATCAGTGAACAGTTGACTGATTCCACAATGTGGAAGCTCAGAACAACTTGTTATGAGATTACAACTCATTATCAGTGAAGGGTTGATCGATTCAGTGATGTGGAAGCTCAGAATAGCTTGTTATGAGATTACAACTCTTTATCAGTGAATGGTTGATTGATTCAGGGATGTGGAAGCTCAAAATGGCTTGTTATGAGATTAAAACTCATTATCAGCGAACGATTGATCGATTCGGTGATGTGGAAACTCAGAACAGCATGTTTTGAGATTACAACTCATTATCAGCTAACGGTTGATCGATTCGGTGATGTGGAAGCTCAGAACAACTTGTTATGAGATTACAACTCATTATTAGCAAACAGTTGATCGATTCAGCAATGTGGAAGCTCAGAATAGCTTCTTATGAGATTACAACTCATTGTTAGTAAACGGTTGATCGATTCAACAATGTAGAAGCTCAGATCAGCTTGTTATGAGATTACAACTCATTATCAGTGAACGGTTGATCGATTCGGTGATATGGAAGCTTAGAATGGCTGGTTATGAGATTACAACTCATTATCAGTGAACAGTTGACCGATTCAGTGATGTGGAAGCTTAGAATAGCTTGTTATGAGATTACAGCTCATTATCAGTGAACGGTTGAATTATTCAGCGATGTGGAAGCTCAGAACAGCTTGTTATGAGATTACAACTCATTATCAGCGAACGATTGATCGATTTGGCGATGTGGAAGCTTAGAACAACTTGTTATGAGATTACAGCTCATTATCAGTGAACGGTTGACCGATTTGGTGATGTGGAAGCTCAGAATGGCTTGTTATGAGATTACAACTCGTTATCAATGAATGGTTGATCGATTCGGCGATGTCGAAGCTCAGAACAACTTGTTATGAGATTACAGCTCATTATCAGTGAATGGTTGACCGATTCGGTGATGTGGAAGCTCAGAATGGCTTGTTATGAGATTACAACTCATTATCAGTGAACAGTTGATCGATTCGGCGATGTGGAAGCTCAAAACAACTTGTTATGAGATTACAGCTCATTATTAGTGAACAGTTGATCGATTCGGCGATGTGGAAGCTCAGAATGGCTTGTTATGAGATTATAGCTCATTATCAGTGAACGGTTGATTGATTCAGCGATGTGGAAGCTCAGAATGGCTTGTTATGAAATTACAGCTCATTATCAGCGAACGGTTGATTGATTTGGTGATGTTGAAACTCAGAACAACTTGTTATGAGATTACAATTCATTATCAGTGAATGGTTGACCGATTCGGCGATGTGGAAGCTCAGAATAGCTTGTTATGAGATTACAGCTCATTATCAGTGAACGGTTGACCGATTTAGTGAAGTGGAAGCTCAGAACAACTTGTTATGAGATTACAGCTCATTATCAGCAAATGATTGACCGATTCGGTGATGTGGAAGCTTAGAACAGCTTGTTATGAGTTTACAGCTCATTATCAGCAAACGGTTGATCGATTCAGTGATATGGAAGCTTAGAATAGCTTGATATGAGATTACAACTCATTATCAGTGAATGGTTGATCGATTCAGTGATGTGGAAGCTCAAAATAACTTGTTATGAGATTACATCTCATTATCAGTGAACGGTTGACTGATTCGGCAATGTGGAAGCTCAGAATGGCTTGTTATTAGATTACAACTTATTATCAGTGAATGGTTGATTGATTCGGCAATGTGGAAGCTCAGAATAGCTTGTTATGAGATTACAGCTCATTATCAGTGAACGGTTGATCGATTTGGCGATATGGAAGCTCAGAACAGCTTGTTATGAGATTAGAGCTCATTATCAGCAAACGGTTGATCGATTCGGCAATGTGGAAGCTTAGAATGGCTTGTTATGAGATTACAACTCTTTATCAGCGAACAGTTGACCGATTCGGTGATGTGGAAACTCAGAACGGCTTATTATGGGATTATAACTCATTATCAGCAAACGGTTGATTGATTTAGCGATGTGGAAGCTCAGAATGGCTTTTTATGAGATTACAACTCATTATCAATGAATGGTTGATCGATTCGGTGATGTGAAAGCTCAGAATAGCTTGTTATGAGATTATAACTCATTATCAGTGAATGGTTGACCAATTCTACGATGTGAAAGCTTAGAATAGCTCGTTATAAGATTACAACTCATTATCAGTGAACGGTTGACAGATTTCATGATGTGGAAGCTCAAAATAGCTTGTTATGAGATTAAAACTCATTATCAGGGAATGGTTGATTGATTCGGTGATGTGGAAGCTCAGAATAGCTTGTTATGTGAACGGTTGATCGATTCGACGATGTGGAAGCTTAAAACAGCTTGTTATGAGATTACAGCTCATTATCAGTGAATGGTTGACCGATTCGGTGATGTGGAAGCTCAGAACAGATTGTTATGAGATTACAACTCGTTATCAGCGAATGGTTGATCGATTCAATTATGTGGAAGCTTAGAACGACTTGTTATGAGATTACAACTCATTACCAGGGAACGGTTGATTGATTCGGCGATGTGGAAGCTCAGATCAACTTGTTATTATATTATAGCTCATTATTAGTGAATGGTTGACCGATTTGGTGATGTGGAAGCTTAGAATGGCTTGTTATGAGATTACAGCTCATTATCAATGAACGGTTGATCGATTTGGCGATGTGGAAGCTCAGAATAGCTTGTTATGAGATTACAGCTCATTATCAATGAATGGTTGACCGATTCGGTGATGTGGAAGCTCAAAAAAGCTTGTTATGAGATTACAACTCATTATCAGTGAACGGTTGATCGATTCGGTGATGTGGAAGCTCAGAATAGCTTGTTTTGAGATTACAGTTAATTATCAGCGAACAGTTGATCGATTGGATGATGTGGAAGCTTAGAATAGCTTGTTATGAGATTAAAGCTCATTATCAGTAAACGATTGATTGATTCGGCGATGTGGAAGTTTAGAATGGCTTGTTATGAGATTACAAGTTATTATCAGTGAACGGTTGATAGATTCAGCAACGTGGAAGCTCAGACAGCTTGTTATGAGATTACAACTCATTATTAGCAAACGGTTGATCAATTCAGTGACGTGGAAGCTCAGAATTGCTTGTTATGAGATTACAGCTCATTATCAGTGAACAGTTGACCGAGTCAATGATGTGGAAGCTCAGAACAGGTTGTTATGAGATTACAGCTTATTATCAGCAAACGGTTGACCGATTCGGTGAAGTGGAAGCTCAGAATAGCTTGTTATGAGGTTATAACTCATTATTAGTGAATGATTGATCGAATCAGTGATGTGGAAGCTCAAAATGGTTTGTTATGAGATTAAAGCTCATTATCAGTGAACGGTTGACCGATTCAGGGATGTGGAAGCTTAGATTGGCTTGTTATGAGATTACAACTCATTATCAGTGAATGGTTGACTAATTTAGTGATGTTGAAGCTCAAAATAGCTTGTTATGAGATTACAACTCATTATCATTGAATGGTTGAATGATTCGGCAATGTGGAAGCTCAAAATGGCTTGTTATGAGATTACAATTCATTATGAGTGAACGGTTGACTGACTTGGTGATGTGGAAGCTTAGAATAGCTTGTTATAAGATTACAGCTCATTATTAGTGAATGGTTGACCGATTCAGTGATGTGGAAGCTCATAATGGCTTGTTAAGAGATTACAACTCATTATCAGCAAACGGTTGATCGATTCGGCGATGTGGAAGCTCAGAATAGCTTGTTATGAGATTACAACTCATTATCAGTGAATTGTTGACCGACTCGGTGATGTGGAAGCTTAGAATAGCTTGTTATGAGATTACAGCTCATTATCAATGAACGGTTGATCGATTCGGTGATGTGGAAGCTCAGAATGACTTGTTATGAGATTACAACTCATTATCAGCGAACGGTTGATCGATTCGGTGATGTGGAAGCTTAGAATAGTTTGTTATGAGATTACAACTCATTATCAGTGAACAGTTGATCGATTCGGCGATGTGGAAGCTCAGAATGGCTTGTTATGAGATTACAGCTCATTTTCAGTGAATGGTTGATCAATTCGGCGATGTGGAAGCTCAGAATGGCTTGTTATGAGATTACAACTCATTATCAGCAAATGGTTGATCAATTCGGTGATGTGGAAACTCAGAAGAGCTTGTTATGAGATTACAGCTCATTATCAGCAAATGGTTGACCGATTCCGCGATGTGGAAGCTCAGAACAGCTTGTTATGAGATTACAACTCATTATCAGCAAACGATTGATTGATTCGATGATGTGGAAGCTTAGAACGGCTTGTTATGAGATTATAGCTCATTATCAGTGAACGGTTGATCGATCCAGCGATGTGGAAGCTCAGAATGACTTGTGATGAGATTACAACTCATTATTAGCGAACGGTTGATCGATTCAGTGATGTGGAAGCTCAGAATAGCTTGTTATGAGATTACAGCTCATTATCAGCGAACGGTTGACCGATTCAGTGATGTGGAAGCTAAGAATGGCTTGTTATTAGATTACAAGTCATTATCAGTGAACGGTTGATCGATTCGGTGATGTGGAAGCTCAGAACAACTTGTTATGAGATTACAGCTCATTATCAGTGAATGCTTAACTGATTTGGTGATGTGGAAGCTGAGAACAGCTTGTTATAAGATTACAACTCATTATCAGTGAATGGTTGATCGATTCAGCAATGTGGAAGCTCAGAATAGCTTGTTATGAGATTACAGCTCATTATTAGTGAACAGTTGATCGATTCGGTGATGTAGAAGCTCAGAATGGCTTGTTATAAGATTACAGCTCATTATCAGTGAACGGTTGATCGATTCAGTGATGTGGAAGCTTAGAATGGCTTGTTATGAGATTACAGCTCATTATCAGCGAACGGTTGACCGATTCGGTGATGTGGAAGCTCAGAATAGCTTGTTATGAGATTACAACTCATTATCAGCAAACGGTTGATCAATTTAGTGATGTGGAAGCTCAGAACGGCTTGTTATGAGATTACAACTCATTATCAGTGAATGGTTGACCAATTTGGTGATGTGGAAGCTTAGAACAACTTGTTATGAGATTATAGCTCATTATCAACGAACGGTTGACCGATTCGGTGATGTGGAAGCTCAGAACGGCTTGTTATGAGATTACAACTCATTATCAGTGAACGGTTGATTGATTCGATGATGTGGAAGCTCAGAATGGCTTGTTATGAGATTACAGCTTATTATCAGTGAACGATTGACCGATTCGGTGATGTGGAAGCTCAGAACAACTTGTTATGAGATTACAACTCATTATCTGTATGCACCCTAAAATGGTCGCCTAGACTTTGGGCCCCATTTCTCAATTTATCAAATCCCCGAATGAATATTTTCAAATATCAACAATATCAATTATATCAATTTCCTTGATCAAATCATAATCAATTCAATATTTCCTAAGGTTTGAGCCTTATTTAATTTAAAAAGAGAAAAAATAAAAATAAAAATATTATTTAATTAAGAGAATATGCTCTCTTTTAATTAATTAAAAAAATCTTTTAATTAAATAATAAAATCACTTTATCCTAAGCTTTTATTTAATTAAAAGAAATTTCCTCCTCTTTTATTTAAATAAAAAATCCCCACTTTTCTTCTTATCCTATTTTGCACAAATAAAACATTATTCTTATTTTATAAAAAGGAAAAAAATACAAAAGTCAACTCCTATTTTCCTATTGGAGAATATTTGTGCACAAGGATCAAGCTTCCATTTTTCTCCACCCTTGATTAAGATTTTTGTCTCTTAATCTCAATGGTCCATTTTCATCTCACTTCTTATAAAAGGAGAGTTCTCTCCTTCATTTTCACA
>MU228249.1:461358-478807 GCA_018584345.1 Thuja plicata | reverse complement strand
TTGATCAAATCATAATCAATTCAATATTTCCTAAGGTTTGAGCCTTATTTAATTTAAAAAGAGAAAAAGTAAAAATAAAAATATTATTTAATTAAGAGAATATGCTCTCTTTTAATTAATTAAAAAAATCTTTTAATTAAATAATAAAATCACTTTATCCTAAGCCTTTATTTAATTAAAAAGAATTTCCTCTTCTTTTATTTAAATAAAAAATCTCCACTTTTCTTCTTATCCTATGTTGCACAAATAAAACATTATTCTTATTTTATAAAAAGGAAAAAAACACAAAAGTCAATTCCTATTTTCCTATTGGAGGATATTTGTGCACAAGGATCAAGCTTCCATTTTTCTCCACCCTTGATTAAGATTTTTGCCTCTTAATCTCAATGGTCCATTTTCATCTCACTTCTTATAAAAGAAGAGCTCTCTCCTTCACTTTCACATCTTAGGTTTTGAAGCTAATGTTATGCTGCAAGTTTTCTAGGTCATTTGGAGCTCTTTTTGAAGACATTCTACATCCAAGCTTTGAAGATCTTTATTGTATTTCATATAGGTTTCATATTTGTTTTCGTAGTTGCATTGTAATAGCATTCATAGCTTCATTTCATAGCTTAGTTTCCTTTTATGCAATAGAATAATCTCACATAGTCTAAATAGGAAAGCTTGATAACACTTGTTCTTTCCTTTCATAGATTAGTTGTATTGTACTTTCATTTTCATAGACTACTTTGCATTATCATTTAGATTTTCATTGCATTACATACATTTGGTTTCATTGGAGATATTGGCATTCTTGCCCTTGTTTTCATTGAATCTCTCATTGTATGGCAAGGTTATGAGTTTATAGCTCTAGCTGAGAGTAATTTTACAAATCTTGCAACTCCATGCATAGAGAGCTATGGATCGATTTATGAGGGCTCATTCTTAAGTTTCCTTGCATGTAAGGATTCATAGAAGTGCACTAATTTTTGTGGAAGCTCATTATCAGTGAACGGTTGATCGATTCGGCGATGTGGAAGCTTAGAATAGCTTGTTATGAGATTACAGCTCATTATCAGCGAACGATTGACCATTTCGGCAATGTGGAAGCTCAGAACAACTTGTTATGAGATTACAGCTCATTATCAGTGAACGATTAACCGATTCGGCGATGTGGAAGCTCAGAACAACTTGTTATGAGATTACAACTCATTATCCGTATGCACCCTAAAATGGTCGCCTAGACTTTGAACCCCATTTCTCAATTTATCAAATCCCTAAATCAATATTTTCAAATATCAACAATATCAATTATATCAATTTCCTTGATCAAATCATAATCAATTCAATATTTCCTAAGGTTTGAGCATTATTTCATTTAAAAAGAGAAAAACTAAAAATAAAAATATTATTTAATTAAGAGAATAGCTTGTTATGAGATTACAGCTCATTATCAGCGAACGATTGACCGATTCGGTGATGTGGAAGCTCAGAACAGCTTGTTATGAGATTACTGCTCATTATCAGTGAACGGTTGACCGATTCGACGATCTGGAAGCTTAGAATGACTTGTTATGAGATTACAACTCATTATCAGTGAACGGTTGACCAATTCGGCGATGTGGAAGCTCAGAACAGCTTGTTATGAGATTACAACTCATTACCAGCAAACGGTTGACCAATTCGACGATGTGGAAGCTCAGAATGGCTTATTCTGTGATTACAACTCATTATCAGCGAACGGTTGATCGATTCAGCGATGTGGAAGCTCAGAATAGCTTGTTATGAGATTATAGCTCATTATCAGTGAATGGTTGACCGATTCGGCGATGTAGAAGCTCAGAACGGATTCTTATGAGATTACAGCTCATTATCAGCGAACGATTGATCGATTCGGCGATGTGGAAGCTCAGAATGTCTTGTTATGAGATTACAACTCATTATCAGCAAATGGTTGATCGATTCGGCGATGTGGAAGCTCAGAACAGCTTGTTATGAGATTACAACTCATTATCAGCGAACGGTTGATCGATTCAGCGATGTGGAAGCTTAACACAGCTTGTTATAAGATTACAGCTCATTATCAGTGAATGGTTGATTGATTGGGCGATGTGGAAGCTCAGAATGGATTGTTATGAGATAACAACTCATTATCAGTGAACGGTTGATCGATTCGGTGATGTGGAAGCTCAAAATAGCTTGTTATGAGATTACAGCTCATATCAGTGAATGGTTGACTAATTCCGCGATGTGGAAGCTCAGAACAGCTTGTTATGAGATTACAACTCATTATCAGTGAACGGTTGATCGATTCGGTGATGTGGAAGCTCAGAACAACTTGTTATGAGATTACAGCTCATTATCAGCGAACGGTTGATCGATTCAGCGATGTGGGAGCTCAGAATGATATGTTATGAGATTACAACTCATTATCAGTGAACGGTTGACCGATTCAGCGATGTGGAAGCTTAGAATAGCTTGTTATGAGATTACAACTCATTATCAATGAATGATTGACCGATTCGGCGATGTGGAAGCTTAGAATGGCTTGTTATGAGATTACAACTCATTATTAGCGAACGGTTGATCAATTCAGTGATGTGGAAGCTCAGAATAGCTCGGTATGAGATTACAGCTCATTATCAGCGAATGGTTGACCGATTCAGCGATGTGGAAGCTCAAAATGACTTGTTATGAGATTAAAACTCATTATCAGTGAACGGTTGATCGATTCGGTGATGTGGAAGCTAAAAACAGCTTGTTATAAGATTACAGCTCATTATCAGTGAACAGTTGATCGATTCGGTGATGTGCAAGCTCAGAATGGCTTGTTATGAGATTACAACTCATTATCAGTGAACGGTTGATCAATTCGGCGATGTGGAAGCTCAGAACAGCTTGTTATGAGATTATAGCTGATTATCAGCGAACGATTGACTGATTCAGCGATGTGGAACCTTAGAACAACTTGTTATGAGATTATAACTCATTATCAGCAAACGGTTGATCGATTCAGCGATGTGAAAGCTCAGACCAGCTTGTTATGAGATTACAACTCATTATCAGCGAACGGTTGATCGATTCGACGATGTGGAAGCTCAGAATAGCTTGTTATGAGATTATAGCTCATTATCAGTGAACGGTTGATTAATTCGGTGATGTGGAAGCTTAGAATGGCTTGTTATGAGATTACAGCTCATTATCAGCAAATGGTTGACCGATTCAGCGATGTGGAAGCTTGGAATGGCCTGTTATGAGATTACAGCTCATTATCAACAAATGGTTGATCAATTCGGTGATGTGGAAGCTCAGAATAGCTTGTTATGAGATTACGGCTCATTATCAGCGAATGATTGACCGATTCGGCGATGTGGAAGCTCAGAACAGCTTGTTATGAGATTACAACTCATTATCAGCAAACGGTTAACTGATTTGGCGATGTGGAAGCTTAGAATAGCTTGTTATGAGATTACAGCTCATTATCAGCGAACAGTTGACCGATTCAGGGATGTAGAAGCTCAGAATAGCTTGTTATGAGATTACAACTCATTATCAGTAAACAGTTGACCGATTCGGCGATGTGGAAGCTCATAATAGCTTGTTATGAGATTACAGCTCATTATCAATGAATGATTGACCGATTCGGTGATGTGGAAGCTCAGAACGGCTTGTTATGAGATTACAACTCATTATCAGCGAACGGTTGATCGATTCGGCAATGTGGAAGCTCAGAACAATTTATTATGAGATTATAGCTCATTATCAGCGAACAGGTGACCGATTTGGCGATGTGGAAGCTCAAAATGGCTTGTTATGAGATTACAACTCATTATCACTGAATGGTTGACCGATTTGGTGATGTGAAAGCTCAAAATAGCTTGTTTTTAGATTACAGCTCATTATCAGCGAACGGTTGACCGAGTCGACAATGTGGAAGCTCAGAACAGCTTGTTATGAGATTACAACTCATTATTAGTGAACGGTTGACCGATTCGGTGATGTGGAAGCTCAGAAAAGCTTGTTATGAGATTATAGCTCATTATCAGTGAATGGTTGACCGATTCGGTGATGTGGAAGTTCAGAACAGCTTGTTATGAGATTACAACTCATTATCAGTGAACGGTTGATCGATTTGGTGATGTGGAAGCTCAGAATGGCTTGTTATGAGATTATAGCTTATCAGTGAACGGTTGATCAATTCAATGATGTGGAAGCTCAGAACGGCTTGTTATGAGATTACAACTCATTATCAGCGAATGATTGACTGATTCGGCAATGTGGAAGCTCAGAACAGCATGTTATGAGATTATAGCTCATTATCAGTGAACGGTTGACCGATTTGGCAAAGTGGAAGCTCAAAATAGCTTGTTATGAGATTATAGCTCATTATCAGTGAACGATTGACCAATTCGGTGATGTGTAAGCTCAAAACAACTTGTTCTGAGATTACAGATCATTATCAGTGAATGGTTGATCGATTCGGCGATGTGGAAGCTCTAAATAGCTTGTTATGAGATTACAGCTCATTATCAGATAATGGTTGATCGATTCAGCAATGTGGAAGTTTAGAATGGCTTGTTATGAGATTATAGCTCATTATCAGTGAACGGTTGATCGATTCGGCGATGTGGAAGCTCAGAATGGCTTGTTATGAGATTAATACTCATTATCACCGAACGGTTGATCGATTTGATGATTTGGAAGCTTAGAACAGCTTGTTATAAGATTACAGCTCATTATCAGTGAACGGTTGATCGATTCAATGATGTGGAAGGTCAGAATGGCTTGTTATGAGATTACAGCTCATTATCAGTGAACGGTTGATTGATTCAGTGATGTGGAAGCTCAGAATGGCTTGTTATGATATTACAACTCATTATCAGTGAACGGTTGATCGATTCAGCAATGTGGAAGCTCAGAACAGCTTGTTATGAGTTTACATCTCATTATCAGTGACGGTTGACCGATTCACTGATGTGGAAGCTCATAATGGCTTGTTAGGAGATTATAGCTCATTATCAGCGAACGGTTGATTAATTTGGCGATGTGAAAGCTCAAAATAGCTTGTTATGAGATTATAACTCATTATGAGCGAACAGTTGACCGATTCGGTGATGTGGAAGCTCAGAACAGCTTGTTATAAGATTACAGCTCATTATCAGCGAACAGTTGATCGATGCAGTGATGTCAAAGCTCAGAATAGCTTGTTATGAGATTAAAACTCATTGTCAGTGAACGATATTGATTAGGTGATGTGGAAGCTCAGAATGGCTTGTTATGAGATTACAACTCATTATTAGCAAATGGTTGATGGATTCGGTGATGTGGAAGCTCAAAATAGCTTGTTATGAGATTACAACTCATTATCAGTGAACGGTTGATCGATTCGGCGATGTGGAAGCTCAGAATGGCTTGTTATGAGATTATAGCTCATTATCAGTGAACAGTTGATTGATTTGGTGATGTGGAAGCTCAGAATAGCTTGTTATAAGATTACAGCTCATTATCAGTGAATGGTTGATCGATTCAGCGATGTGGAAGCTCAGAACAGCTTGTTATGAGATTACAGCTCATTATCAGCGAACGGTTGACCGATTTGGTGATGTGGAAGCTCAGAATAGCTTGTTATGAGATTACAACTCATTATCAATGAACGGTTGACCGATTCGGTGATGTGGAAGCTCAGAATAGCTTGTTATGAGTTTACAACTCATTATCAGTGAACGGTTGATCGATTCGGCGATGTGGAAGCTTAGAACATTTTGTTATGAGATTATAGCTCATTATCAGCAAAGGGTTGATTGATTCGGCGATGTGGAAGCTCAGAATGACTTGTTATGAGATTACAACTCATTATCAACAAACGGTTGATCGATTCAGTAATGTGGAAGCTTAGAACAGCTTGTTATGAGATTACAGCTCATTATCAGCGAATGGTTGACTGATTCGGTGATGTGGAAGCTCAGAATGACTTGTTATGAGATTACAACTCATAATCAATGAATGGTTGATCGATTCCATAATGTGGAAGCTCAGAATGGCTTGTTATGAGATTACAACTCATTATCAGTGAATGGTTGATCGATTCAGCGATGTTGAAGCTCAGAATAGCTTGTTATGAGATTACAACTCATTATCAACGAACGGTTGATTGATTTGGTGATGTATAAGCTCAGAATGGCTTGTTATGAGATTACAACTCATTATCAGCGAACCGTTAATTGATTCGGCGATGTAGAAGCTTAGAATAGCTTGTTATGAGATTACAGCTCATTATTAGTGAACGGTTGACCGATTCAGTGATGTGGAAGCTCAGAACAGCTTGTTATGAGATTACAACTCATTATTAGCAAATGGTTGATCAATTCGGTGATGTGGAAGCTCAGAACAACTTGTTATGAGATTACAACTCATTATCAGTGAAGGGTTGACCGATTCGGTGATATGGAAGCTCAGAATGGCTTGTTATGATATTACAACTCTTTATCAGCGAACAGTTGATCGATTCGGCGATGTGGAAGCTGAAGACAACTTGTTATGAGATTACAGCTCATTATCAGTGAACGGTTGATCGATTCGATGATGTGAAAGCTCAGAATGGTTTGTTATGAGATTATAACTCATTATTAGCGAACGGTTGATTGATTCGGCGATGTGGAAGCTTAGAATAGCTTGTTATGAGATTATACATCATTATCAATGAACGGTTGACCGATTCCGTGATCTGGAAGCTCAGAACAGCTTGTTATGAGATTACAACTCATTATCAGTGAATGGTTGATCGATTCAATGATGTGGAAAGTCAGAACGGCTTGTTATGAGATTACAACTCATTATCAACGAACGGTTGATTGATTCGGTGATGTGGAAGCTCAAAATGGCTTGTTATGAGGTTACAACTCATTATCAGCAAATGGTTGATCGATTCGGTGATGTGGAAGCTCAGAATAGCTTGTTATGAGATTACAACTCATTATCAGTTAACGGTTGATCGATTTGGCGATGTGGGAGCTCAGAACAGCTTGTTATGAGATTACAGCTCATTATCAGTGAACGGTTGACCGATTCTATGATGTGGAAGCTCAGAATGGCTTGTTATGAGATTATAGCTTATTATCAATGAACGGTTGATCAATTTAGCAATGTCAAAGCTCAGAATAGCTTGTTATGATATTACAGCTCATTATCAGTGAACGGTTGATTGATTCAGTGATGTGGAAGCTCAGAACAGCTTGTTATGAGATTACAGCTCATTATCAGCGAACGGTTGACCGATTCAGCGATGTGGAAGCTTAGAACATCTTGTTATGAGATTACAACTCATTATCAGCGAACGGTTAACCAATTCGGCGATGTGGAAGCTTAGAATGGCTTGTTATGAGATTACAACTCATTATCAGTGAACGGTTGACCGATTCAGTGATGTGAAATCTCAGAATGGCTTTTTATGAGATTACAACTCATTATTAGTGAATGGTTGATCGATTCAGTGATGTCAAAGCTCAGAATAGCTTGTTATGAGATTATAGCTCATTATCAGCGAACGGTTGATCGATTCAACAATGTGAAAGCTCAGAACAGCTTGTTATGAGATTACAGCTCATTATCATCAAACAGTTGATTGATTTGGCGATGTGGAAGCTCAGATTGGCTTGTTATGAGATTACAACTCATTATCAGTGAATGGTTGACCGATTCAGCAATGTGGACGCTCAAAATAGCTTGTTATAAGATTATAACTCATTATCAGCAAATGGTTGACTTATTCCGTGATGTGGAAGCTCAGAACAACTTGTTATGAGATTACAACTCATTATCAGCAAACGGTTGATTGATTCGGCGATGTGGAAGCTCAAAACAGCTTGTTATGAGATTTCAACTCATTATCAGCGAACGGTTGATCGATTTGGTGATGTGGAAGCTCAGAATAGCTTGTTATGAGATTTTAACTCATTATCAGTGAACGGTTGATCGATTCTACGATGTGGAAGCCCAGAATAGCTTCTTATGAGATTAAAGCTCATTATCAGTGAACAGTTGACCGATTCTTTAATGTGGAAGCTCAGAACAGCTTGTTATGAGATTACAACTCATTATCAGCGAACAGTTGATTGATTCGGTGATGTGGAAGCTCAGAATAGCTTGTTATGAGATTACAGCTCATTATCAGCGAACAGTTGATTGATTCGGTGATGTGAAAGCTCAGAATGGCTTGTTATGAGATTATAACTCATTATCAATGAACGGTTGATCAATTCGGTGATGTGGAAGCTCAGAACAACTTGTTATGAGATTATAGCTCATTATCAGTGAACAGTTGACCGATTCGGTGATGTGGAAGCTCAGAACAACTTGTTATGAGATTACAACTCATTATCAGTGAAGGATTGACCGATTCGGCAATGTGGAAGCTCAAAGTGGCTTGTTATGAGATTACAACTCATCATCCGTGAACGGTTGATCGATTCGGCGATGTGGAAGCTTAGAATAGCTTGTAATGAGATTACAGCTCATTATCAGTGAAGGGTTGATCGATTCAGCGATGTGGAAGCTCTGAATGGCTTGTTATGAGATTATTGCTCATTATCAGTGAACGGTTGATTGATTCGGCGATGTGGAAGCTCAGAATGGCTTGTTATGAGATTATAGCTCATTATCAGTGAACGGTTTACCGATTCGGCAATGTGGAAGCTAAGAACAACTTGTTATGAGATTACAACTCATTATCAATGAATGGTTGATCAATTCGGCGATGTGGAAGCTCAGAACGACTTGTTATGAGATTACAGCTCATTATCAGCGAACGATTGATCGATTTGATGATGTGGAAGCTCAGAATGGCTTGTTATGAGATTACACCTCATTATCAATGAACGATTGATCGATTCGGCGATGTGGAAGCTCAGAATAGATTTTTATGAGATTACAACTCATTATCAGAGAACGGTTGATCAATTTGGTGATGTGGAAGCTCAAAATAGCTTGTTATGAGATTAAAACTCATTATCAGTCAACAGTTGATCGATTCAGTGATGTGGAAGCTCAGAAAGGCTTGTTATGAGATTATAACTCATTATCAGTGAACGGTTGATCGATTCGGCAATGTGGAAGCTCAGAATAGCTTGTTATGATATTACAACTCATTATCAGTGAACGGTTGACTGATTCGACGATGTGGAAGCTCAGAATAGCTTGTTATGAAATTATAGCTCATTATCAGTGAACGATTGACCGATTCGGTGATGTAGAAGCTTAGAGTGGCTTGTTATGAGATTACAGCTCATTATCAGCAAACAGTTGACCAATTCAGTGATGTGGAAGCTCAGAATGGCTTGTTATGAGATTACAACTCATTATCAGTGAACGGTTGACCGATTTGGTGATGTGGAAGCTCAGAACAGCTTGTTATGAGATTACAACTCATCAGCAAATAGTTGACCGATTCGGCGATGTGGAAGCTCAGAACGGCCTGTTATGAGATTACAACTCATTATCAGCGAACGGTTGATCGATTTGGCAATCTGGAAGCTCAGAACAGCTTGTTATGAGATTATAGCTCATTATCAGCGAATGGTTGACCGATTCAGTGATTTAGAAGCTCAGAATGGCTTATTATGAGATTACAGCTCATTATCAGTGAACTGTTGATCAATTCAGCGATGTGGAAGCTTAGAATGGCTTGTTATGAGATTACAACTCATTATCAACAAACGGTTGATTGATTTGGGCATGTGGAAGCTCAGAACAGCTTGTTATGAGATTACAACTCATTATCAGCGAACAGTTGATCAATTCGGCGATGTGGAAGCTCAGAACTGCTTGTTATGAGATTACAAATCATTATCAGTGAACGGTTGATCATTTCTATGATGTGGAAGCTCAGAATAGCTTCTTATGAGATTATAGCTCATTATCAGTGAATAGTTGACCGATTTCACAATGTTGAAGCTCAGAACAACTTGTTATGAGATTACAACTCATTATCAGCAAATGGTTCATCGATTCGGTGATGTGGAAGCTTAGAATGGCTTGTTATGAGATTACAGCTCATTATCATCGAACGGTTGATTGATTTGGTGATGTGGAAGCTCAGAATGGCTCGTTATTAGATTACAACTCATTATCAACGAACGGTTGATCGATTCGGTGATGTGGAAGCTCAGAACAACTTTTTATGAGATTACAGGTCATTATCAGTGAACAGTTGACCGATTCGGCGATGTGGAAGCTAAGAATGGCTTGTTATGAGATTACAACTCATTATCAGTGAATGGTCGATTGATTCAGCGATGTGGAAGCTCAGAACAACTTGTTATGAGATTACAGCTCATTATCAGTGAACGGTTGACCGATTCAGGGATGTGGAAGGTCAAAATGGCTTGTTATGAGATTACAACTAATTATTAGTGAACGGTTGATCGATTCGGTGATGTGGAAGCTTAGAATAGCTTGTTATGAGATTATAACTCATTATCAGTGAACGATTGATCGATTTGGCGATGTGGAAGATCAGATTGGCTTGTTATGAGATTACAGCTCATTATCAGTGAACGGTTTACTGATTCGGCGATGTGGAAGCTAAGAATAGCTTGTTATGAGATTACAACTCATTATCAGTGAACGGTTGATCGATTAAGCGATGTGGAAGCCCAAAATGACTTGTTATGAGATTACAGCTCATTATCAATGAACGGTTGATCGATTCGGCGATGTGGAAGCTCATAATAGCTTTTTATGAGATTACAACTCATTATCAGAGGATGGTTGATCAATTCGGTGATGTGGAAGCTCAAAATAGTTTGTTATGAGATTACAACTCATTATCAGTGAACGGTTGATTGATTCGGTGATGTGGAAGCTCAGAATGGCTTGTTATGAGATTACAGCTCATTATCAGTGAACGATTGATGTATTCGGCAATATGGAAGCTCAGAATAGCTTGTTATGAGATTATAACATATTATCAGCAAATAGTTGACCGATTCGACAATGTGGAAGCTCAGAACAACTTGTTATGAGATTACAGCTCATTATAAGAAAACGGTTGACTGATTCGGCAAAGTGAAAGCTCAAAACAGCTTGTTATGAGATTACAACTCATTATCAATGAACAATTGACCGATTTAGTTATGTGGAAGCTCAGAACAGCTTGTTATGAGATTACAGCTCATTATCAGCGAATGGTTGACCGATTCGGTGATGTGGAAGCTCAGAATGGCTTGTTATGACATTACAACTCATTATCAGTGAATGGTTGACCGAGTTGGCGATGTGGAAGCTCAGAATGGCTTGTTATGAGATTACAACTCATTAGCAAACGATTGACCGATTCGGCAATGTGGAAGCTCAGAACGGCTTGTTATGAGATTACAACTCATTATCAGCGAACGGTTGATCTATTCGGTGATGTGGAAGCTCAGAAAAGCTTGTTATTAGATTATAGCTCATTATCAGCAAATAGTTGACCAAGTCGGTGATGTGGAAGCTCAGAATGGCTTGTTATGAGATTACAGCTCATTATTAGCGAACAGTTGATCGATTCGGCGATGTGGAAGCTCAGAATGGATTGTTATGAGATTACAACTCATTATCAATGAACGGTTGATCGATTCGGTGATGTGAAAGCTCAGAATAGCTTGTTATGAGATTACAACTCATTATCAATGAAGGGTTGATCGACTCGGCGATGTGGAAGCTCAGAACGGCTTGTTATGAGATTACAGCTCATTATTAGCGAATAGTTGATCGATTCAGTGATGTGGAAGTTTTTATGAGATTACAGCTCATTATCAGTGAACGGTTAAATAATTCGGCAATGTGGAAGCTTAGAATAGCTTGTTATGAGATTACAACTTATTATCAATGAATGGTTGACCGATTCAGCGATGTAGAAGCTCAAAACAGCTTGTTATGAGATTAAAGCTCATTATCAGCAAATGGTTGACTGAATCAGCGAAGTGGAAGCTCAAAATAGCTTGTTATGAGATTAAAACTCATTATCAGTGAATGGTTGACCGATTCAGCGATGTGGAAGCTTAGAACAGCTTGTTATGAGATTACAACTCATTATCAGCGAACGGTTGACCGATTCAGCGATGTGGAAGCTCAGAATGGCTTGTTATGAGATTACAACTCATTATCAGTGAATGGTTAACCGATTCAGCAATGTGGAAGCTCAGAACAACTTGTTATGAGATTACAACTCATTATCAATGAACGGTTGATCGCTTCGGCGATGTTGAAGCTTAGAACAGCTTGTTATGAGATTACAACTCATTATCAGTGAATGGTTGACCGATTCGGTGATGTGGAAGCTCAGAATGGCTTGTTATGAGATTACAACTCATTATCAGTGAATAGTTAATTGATTCAGTGATGTGGAAGCTCAGAATAGCTTGTTATGAGATTACAGCTCATTATAAGTGAACAGTTGACCAATTCAGCGATGTGGAAGCTCAGAACGGCTTGTTATAAAATTACAGCTCATTATCAACGAACAGTTGACCAATTTGGCGATGTGGAAGCTCAGAATGGCTTGTTATGAGATTACAGCTCATTATCAACAAATGGTTGATCAATTCGGCGATGTGGAAGCTCAGAATGGCTTGTTATGAGATTACAACTCATTATCAGCAAATGGTTGATCGATTCGGTGATGTGGAAGCTCAGAACAACTTGTTATGAGATTAGAGCTCATTATCAGCGAATGGTTGACCGATTCAGCAATCTGGAAGCTCAGAACATCTTGTTATGAGATTAAAACTCATTATCAGCGAATGGTTGACCGATTTGGCGATGTGGAAGCTTAGAATGGCTTGTTATGAGATTACAACTCATTATCAGCAAACGGTTGATCGATTCAGCAATGTGGAAGCTCAGAACATCTTGTTATGAGATTACAGCTCATTATTAGCGAATGGTTGACCGATTCGGCGATGTGGAAGCTCAGAACGGCTTGTTATGAGATTATAGTTTATTATCAGCAAATGGTTGATTAATTCAGCGATGTGAAAGCTCAGAATGGCTTGTTATGAGATTACAACTCATTATTAGTGAACGGTTGATCGATTCGGCGATGTAGAAGCTCAGAACAACTTGTTATGAGATTACAACTCATTATCAGTGAACGGTTGATCAATTCGATGATGTGGAAGCTCAAAATGGCTTGTTATCAGATTAAAACTCATTATCAGTGAACGGTTGATTGATTCGGCGATGTGGAAGCTCAGAACAGCTTGTTATGAGATTACAGCTCATTATCAGTGAATGGTTGACCGATTCAGTGATGTGGAAGCTCAGAATAGCTTGTTATGAGATTACAACTCATTATCAGTGAATGGTTGATCGATTCGGTGATGTGGAAGCTCAGAATAGCTTGTTATGAGATTGCTCATTATCAACGAATGGTTGACCGATTCGGCGATGTGAAAGCTCAGAACGGCTTGTTATGAGATTATAACTCATTATCAGCGAATGGTTGATCGATTCACTAATTTGGAAGCTTACAATGACTTGTTATGAGATTACAACTCATTATCAGCGAACGGTTGACCGATTTAGTGATGTGGAAGCTCAGAATGGCTTGTTATGAGATTCTAACTTATTATCAGTGAACAGTTGATCGATTCGGCGATGTGCAAGCTTAGAATAGCTTGGTATGAGATTACAGCTCATTATCAGCAAACGGTTGATTGATTCAGCGATGTGGAAGCTCAAAACAACTTGTTATGAGATTACAACTCATTATTAGCGAATGATTGATCGAGTTGGTGATGTGGAAGCTCAAAATAGGTTGTTATGAGATTATAGCTCATTATCAGTGAACGGTTGATCGATTCAGCAATGTGGAAGCTTAGAACGGCTTGTTATGAGATTACAACTCATTATTAGCGAACAGTTGACCAATTCAGCAATGTGGAAGCTCAGAACAGCTTGTTATGAGATTACAGCTCATTATCAGCGAACGGTTGACCGATTCAGCGATGTGGAAGCTCAGAACGGCTTGTTATGAGATTACAACTCATTATCAGTGAATGGTTGATGGATTTGGCAATGTGGAAGCTCAGAACAGCTTGTTATGAGATTATAGCTCATTATCAGTGAACGGTTGACTAATTCAGCGATGTGGAAGCTCAGGATGGCTTGTTATGAGATTACAACTCATTATCAGTGAATGGTTGATTGATTTGGCGATGTGGAAGCTCAGAACAGCTTTCTATGAGATTACAGCTCAATATCAGTGAACGGTTGACTGATTCCACAATGTCGAAGCTCAGAACAACTCATTATTCAGCGATGTGGAACCTCAGAACGGCTTGTTATGAGATTACAACTCATTATTAGTGAATGATTGATCGATTCAATGATGTGGAAGCTCAAAATGGCTTGTTATGAGATTACAGCTCATTATCAGCAAACGGTTGATTGATTCGGCGATGTGCAAGCTCAGAATGGCTTGTTATGAGATTACAACTCATTATCAGCAAACGGTTGATCGATTCAGTGATGTGGAAGCTCTAAACAACTTGTTATGAGATTACAGCTCATTATCAGCGAAGGGTTGATTGATTTGGCGATGTGGAAGCTCAGAATAGCTTGTTATGAGATTACAACTCATTATCAACAAACGGTTGACCGATTCAGCGATGTGGAAGCTCAGAACAGCTTGTTATGAGATTACAGCTCATTATCAGTGAATGGTTGACCGATTTGGCAATGTGGAAGCTCATAATAGCTTGTTATGAGATTATAACTCATTATCAGTGAATGGTTGATCAAATCAGTGATGTGCAAGCTCAGAAATGCTTGTTATGAGATAACAGCTCATTATCAGTGAATGGTTGACCGATTCGGTGATGTGGAAGCTCAGAACGGCTTGTTATGAGATTACAACTCATTATCAGTGAACGGTTGATCGATTCGGCGATGTGGAAGCTCAGAACAGCTTATTATGAGATTACAGCTCATTATCAGTGAACAGTTGATCGATTCGGTGATGTGGAAGCTCAGAATGGCTTGTTATGAGATTACAACTCATTATCAGTGAACGGTTGACCGATTCAGCAATGTGGAAGCTCAGAATAGCTTATTATGAGATTACAGCTCATTATCAGCGAACGGTTGAACGATTTGGCAATGTGGAAGCTCAAAATAGCTTGTTATGAGATTACAACTCATTATCAGTGAACAGTTGATAAATTTGGCGATAGGGAAGCTCAGAATAGCTTGTTATAAGATTATAGCTCATTATCAGTGAATAGTGGACCGATTCGGCAATGTGGAAGCTCAAAATAGCTTGTTATGAGATTACAACTCATTATCAATGAATGATAGATCAATTCAGTGATGTGGAAGCTCAGAACAACTTGTGATGAGATTATAGCTCATTATCAGTGAACGGTTGACTGATTCGGCGATGTGGAAGCTCAGAATGGCTTGTTATGAGATTACAACTCATTATCAGTGAACGGTTGATCCATTCAGCGATGTGGAAGCTCAGAATAGCTTGTTATGAGATTACAGCTCATTATCAGTGAATGGTTGATCGATTCGGTGATGTGGAAGCTCAGAACGGCTTGTTATGAGATTACAGCTCATTATTAGTGAACAGTTGATCAATTTGGTGATGTGGAAGCTCAAAATGGCTTGTTATGAGATTATAACTTATTATCAGCGAACGGTTGAATGATTCGGCCATGTGGAAGCTCAGAACAGCTTGTTATGAGATTACAACTCATTATCAGCGAACGGTTGATCGATGCGGTGATGTGGAAGCTCAGAACGGCTTGTTATGAGATTACAGCTCATTATTAGTGAACGGTTGATCGATTCAGTGATGTGGAAGCTCAGAATGACTTGTTATGAGATTAAAACTCATTATCAGCAAATGGTTGATGGATTCAGTGATGTGGAAGCTCAAAATAGCTTGTTATGAGATTATAGCTCATTATCAGCGAATGGTTGATCAATTCGGTGATGTGGAAGCTCAGAATAGCTTGTTATGAGATTAAAACTCACTATCAGTGAACAGTTGATCGATTCGGTGATGTGGAAGCTAGGAACGATTTGTTATTAGATTATAGCTCATTATCAACGAATGGTTAATCGATTCGGTGATGTGGAAGCTTAGAATAGCTTGTTATGAGATTACAACTCATTATCAGTGAATGGTTAACCGATTCGGCGATGTTGAAGCTTAGAATAGCTTGTTATGAGATTACAGCTCATTATCAGTGAACGGTTGACCAATTCGGCGAAGTGGAAGCTCAGAATAGCTTGTTATGATATTATAACTCATTATCAGTGAATGATTGACTGACTCAGTGATGTGGAATCTCAGAATGGCTTGTTATGAGATTACAGCTCATTATCAGCGAACGGTTGACCGATTTGGCGATGTGGAAGCTCAAAATGGCTTGTTATGAGATTACAACTCATTATTAGTGAATGGTTGACTGATTCGGCAATGTGGAAGCTCAGAATGACTTGTTATGAGATTACACCTCATTATCAGCCAATGGTTGACCAATTTGGCGATGTGGAAGCTCAGAACGGCTTGTTATGAGACTACAACTCATTATCAGTGAACGGTTGATCGATTCCACGATGTGGAAGCTCAGAACAACTTGTTATGAGATTATGGGTCATTATCAGTGAACGGTTGATTGAGTCGGTGATGTGGAAGGTCAGAATGGCTTGTTATGAGATTACAACTCATTATCAGGGAATGGTTGATTGATTCAGCGATGTGGAAGCTCAGAACAGCTTGCTATGAGATTACAGCTCAATATCAGTGAACGGTTGACTGATTCCACAATGTGGAAGCTCAGAACAACTTGTTATGAGATTAAAACTCATTATCAGCGAACGGTTGATCGATTCAGCGATGTGAAAGCTCAGAATAGCTTGTTATGAGATTACAACTGTTTATCAGTGAACGGTTGATCGATTCGGGGATGTGGAAGCTCAAAATGGCTTGTTATGAGATTAAAACTCATTATCAGTGAATGATTGATCGATTCGGTGATGTGGAAGCTCAGAACAACATGTTTTGAGATTACAACTCATTATCAGCTAACGGTTGATCGATTCGGTGATGTGGAAGCTCAGAATAGCTTGTTATGAGATTAAAGCTCATTATCAATGAACAGTTGATTGATTCAGCGATGTGGAAGCTCAGAACGACTTCTTATGAGATTACAAGTCATTATCAGTGAATGGTTGATCGATTTAGTGATGTGGAAGCTTAGATCAGCTTGTGTACACCTCTCTCTCCGGTTTCCCACAGCTTTCCAAGGGCAGGGGTTAGTAGCCAAGGTTCACAAGTGCATGCAAATCTATTAGGCAATAACTACTAAACAAAATGATCGAAACGCAAGCAATAAAATGTACAAACAACGAAAAGGAAGACAAATGAATGCAAACCCTCCGAAGCTTGAAGCTTCTATTGTCTCTCTCTACTCCTTCAATA
>MU228249.1:356533-452866 GCA_018584345.1 Thuja plicata | reverse complement strand
TATAAAAGAAGAGCTCTCTCCTTCACTTTCACATCTTAGGTTTTGAAGCTAATGTTATGCTGCAAGTTTTCTAGGTCATTTGGAGCTCTTTTTGAAGACATTCTACATCCAAGCTTTGAAGATCTTTGTTGCATTTCATATAGGTTTCATATTTGTTTTCATAGTTGCATTGTAATAGCATTCATAGCTTCATTTCATAGCTTAGTTTCCTTTTATGCAATAGAATAATCTTACATAGTCTAAATAGGAAAGCTTGATAACACTTGTTCTTTCCTTTCATAAATTAGTTGCATTGTACTTTCATTTTCATTAACCTTTTTGCATTATCATTTAGATTTTCATTGCATTACATACATTTGGTTTCATTGGAGATATTGACATTCTTGCCCTTGTTTTCATTGAATCTCTCATTGTATGGCAAGGTCATGAGTTTATAGCTCTAGCTGAGAGCAATTTTACAAATCTTGCAACTCCATGCATAGAGAGCTATGGATCGATTTATGAGGGCTCATTCTTGAGTTTTCTTGCATGTAAGGATTCATAGAAGTGCACTACTTTTTGTGGAAGCTCATTATTAGTGAACGGTTGATCGATTCGGCGATGTGGAAGCTCAGAACAGCTTGTTATGAGATTACAGCTCATTATCAGCGAACGATTGACCATTTCGGCAATGTGGAAGCTCAGAACAACTTGTTATGAGATTACAACTCATTATCAGTGAACAATTAACCTATTCAGCGATGTGGAAGCTCAGAACAACTTGTTATGAGATTACAACTCATTATCTGTATGCACCCTAAAATGGTCGCCTAGACTTTGAACCCCATTTCTTAATTTATCAAATCCCTGAATCAATATTTTCAAATATCAACAATATCAATTATATCAATTTCCTTGATCAAATCATAATCAATTCAATATTTCCTAAGGTTTGAGCCTTATTTCATTTAAAAAGAGAAAAAATAAAAATAAAAATATTATTTAATTAAGAGAATAGCTTGTTATGAGATTACAGCTCATTATCAGCAAATGATTGACCGATTCGGTGATGTGGAAGCTCAGAACAACTTCTTATGAGATTACAGCTCATTATCAGTGAACGGTTGACCGATTTGGCGATGTGGAAGCTCAGAATGACTTGTTATGTGATTACAACTCATTATCAGTGAACGGTTGACCAATTCGGCGATGTGGAAGCTCAAAACAGCTTGTTATGAGATTACAACTCATTATCAGCAAACGGTTGACCGATTCGACGATGTGGAAGCTCAGAACGGCATATTCTGAGATTAAAACTTATTATCAACGAACAGTTGATCGATTCGGCGATGTGGAAGCTCAGAATAGCTTGTTATGAGATTATAGCTCATTATCAGCGAATGGTTGACCGATTCGGCGATGTAGAAGCTCAGAACGGCTTCTTATGAGATTATAGCTCATTATCAGTGAACAATTGATCGATTCGGTAATGTGGAAGCTATGAATGGATTGTTATGAGATTACAACTCATTATCAGTGAATGGTTGATCGATTCGGCGATGTGGAAGCTCAGAACAGCTTGTTATGAGATTACAACTCATTATCAGTGAATGGTTGATCGATTCGGCAATGTGGAAGCTTAGAACGGCTTGTTATGAGATTACAGCTCATTATCAGTGAACGGTTGATTGATTGGGCGATGTGGAAGCTCAGAACGGATTGTTATGAGATAACAACTCATTATCAGCGAACGGTTGATCGATTCGGCGATGTGGAAGCTCAAAATAGCTTGTTATGAGATTACAGCTCATTATCAGTGAACGGTTGACTAATTCTGCGATGTGGAAGCTCAGAACAGCTTGTTATGAGATTACAACTCATTATCAGTGAATTGTTGATCCATTCGGTGATGTGGAATCTCAGAACAACTTGTTATGAGATTACAACTCATTATCAGCAAACGGTTGATCAATTCAGCGATGTGGGAGCTCAGAATGATATGTTATGAGATTACAACTCATTATCAGTGAACGGTTGACCGATTCAGCGATGTGGAAGCTTAGAATAGCTTGTTATGAGATTAAAACTCATTATCAGCAAATGATTGACCGATTTGGCGATGTGGAAGCTCAGAATGGCTTGTTATGAGATTACAACTCATTATTAGCGAACGGTTGATCAATTTAGTGATGTGGAAGCTCAGAATGGCTTGTTATGAGATTACAACTCATTATCAGTGAACGGTTGATCAATTCAGTGATGTGGAAGCTTAGAATAGCTTGTTATGAGATTACAAATCATTATCAGTGAACGGTTGACCGATTCAGCGATGTGGAAGCTCAAAATGGCTTGTTATGAGATTACAACTCATTATCAGTGAACGGTTGATCGATTCGGTGATGTGGAAGCTCAAAACAGCTTGTTATGAGATTACAGCTCACTGTCAGTGAACGGTTGATCGATTCGATGATGTGCAAGCTCAGAATGGCTTGTTATGAGATTACAACTCATTATCAGCGAACGGTTGATCAATTCGGCGATGTGGAAGCTCAGAACAGCTTTTTATGAGATTACAGCTTATTATCAGCAAACGATTGACTGATTCAGCGATGTGGAAGCTTAGAACAGCTTGCTATGAGATTATAACTCATTATCAGCAAACGGTTGATCGATTCAGCGATGTGAAAGCTCAGACCAGCTTGTTATGAGATTACAGCTCATTATCAGTGAATGGTTGATCGATTCGGCGATGTGGAAGCTTAGAATAGCTTTTTATGAGTTTATAGCTCATTATCAGTGAACGATTGATCAATTCGGTGATGTGGAAGCTTAGAATGGCTTGTTATGAGATTACAGCTCATTATCAGCAAATGGTTGACCAATTCAGCGATGTGGAAGCTCAGAATGGCCTGTTATGAGATTACAGCTCATTATCAACGAACGGTTGATCAATTCGGCGATGTGGAAGCTTAGAATAGCTTGTTATGAGATTACAGCTCATTATCAGCGAACGGTTGACCGATTCGGCGATGTGGAAGCTCAGAACAGCTTGTTATGAGATTACAACTCATTATCAGCGAACGGTTAACTGATTCGGTGATGTGGAAGCTTAGAATAGCTTGTTATGAGATTACAACTCATTATCAGTGAACAGTTGACCGATTCGGGGATGAGGAAGCTCAGAACAGCTTGTTATGAGATTACAACTCATTATCAGTAAACAGTTGACCGATTCAGCGATGTGGAAGCTCATAACAGCTTGTTATGAGATTACAGCTCATTATCAATGAATGATTGACCGATTCGGTGATGTGGAAGCTCAGAACGGCTTGTTATGAGATTACAACTCATTATCAGCGAATGGTTGATCGATTCGGCAATGTGGAAGCTCAGAACAATTTATTATGAGATTATAGCTCATTATCAGCGAACGGTTGACCGATTTGGCGATGTGGAAGCTCAGAATGGCTTGTTATGAGATTACAACTCATTATCACTGAATGGTTGACCGATTCGGCAATGTGAAAGCTCAAAATAGCTTGTTTTGAGATTACAGCTCATTATCAGCAAACGGTTGACCGAGTCAGCAATGTGGAAGCTCAGAACGGCTTGTTATGAGATTACAACTCATTATTAGTGAAGGGTTGACTGATTCGGTGATGTGGAAGCTTAGGACAACTTGTTATGAGATTACAGCTCATTATCACTGAACGGTTGACCGATTCGGTGATGTGGAAGTTCAGAATAGCTTGTTATGAGATTACAACCCATTATCAGTGAACGGTTGATCGATTTGGTGATGTGGAAGCTCAGAATGGTTTGTTATGAGATTATAGCTTATCAGCGAACGGTTGATCAATTCAATGATGTGGAAGCTCAGAATGGCTTGTTATGAGATTACAACTCATTATCAGCGAACGATTGACTGATTCGGTGATGTGGAAGCTCAGAATAGCATGTTATGATATTATAGCTCATTATCAGCGAACGGTTGACCAATTTGGAAAAGTGGAAGCTCAGAATAGCTTGTTATGAGATTACAGCTCATTATCAGTGAACGATTGACCGATTCGGTGATGTGTAAGCTCAGAACAACTTGTTCTGAGATTATAGGTCATTATCACTGAATGGTGGATCGATTCGGCGATGTGGAAGCTCAGAACAACTTGTTATGAGATTACAGCTCATTATCAGCGAATGGTTGATCGATTCAGCGATGTGGAAGTTCAGAATGGCTTGATATGAGATTATAGCTTATTATCAGCTAACGGTTGATTGATTCGGTGATGTGGAAGCTCAGAATGGCTTGTTATGAGATTATAGCTCATTATCAGTGAACGGTTGATTGATTTGGCGATGTGGAAGCTCAGAACAGCTTGTTATGAGATTACAGCTCATTATCAGTGAATGGTTGATCGATTCGGCGATGTGGAAGCTCAGACCAGCTTGTTATGAGATTACAGCTCATTATCAGTGAATGGTTGACCGATTTGGCGATGTGGAAGCTTAGAATAGCTTGTTATGAGATTACAACTCATTATCAGTGAACGGTTGACCAATTTGGCGATGTGGAAGCTCATAATAGCTTGTTATGAGTTTACAACTCATTATCAGTGAACGGTTGATCGATTCAGCGATGTGGAAGCTTAGAACATTTTGTTATGAGATTATAGCTCATTATTAGCGAACGGTTGACCGATTCGGCGATGTGGAAGCTCAGAATGACTTGTTATGAGATTACAACTCATTATCAACAAATGGTTGATCGATTCATTAATGTGGAAGCTTAGAATAGCTTGTTATGAGATTGTAGCTCATTATCAGTGAATGGTTGACTTATTCGGTGATGTAGAAGCTCAGAATGACTTGTTATGAGATTACAACTCATTATCAATGAACGGTTGATCGATTCCACAATGTGAAAGCTTAGAATGGCTTGTTATGAGATTACAACTCATTATCAGTGAGCGGTTGATCGATTCAGTGATGTTGAAGCTCAGAACAGCTTGTTATGAGATTACAACTCATTATCAACGAACGGTTGATCAATTTGGTGATGTGTAAGCCCAGAATGGCTTTTTATGAGATTACAACTCATTATCAGTGAACCGTTAATTGATTCGGCAATGTAGAAGCTTAGAATAGCTTGTTATGAGATTACAGCTTATTATCAGTGAACGGTTGATCGATTCGGTGATGTGGAAGCTCAGAACAGCTTGTTATGAGATTACAACTCATTATTAGCAAATGGTTGATCAATTCGGCGATGTGGAAGCTCAGAACAACTTGTTATGAGATTACAACTCATTATCAGTGAAGGGTTGACGGATTCGGTGATGTGGAAGCTCAGAATGGCTTATTATGAGATTACAACTTATTATCAGCGAACAGTTGATCGATTCGGCGATGTGGAAGCTCAACGCAGCTTGTTATGAGATTACAGCCCATTATCAGTGAACGGTTGATCGATTCAATGATGTGAAAGCTCAGAACGGCTTGTTATGAGATTACAACTCATTATTAGTGAACGGTTGAGCGATTCGGCGATGTGGAAGCTCAGAATAGCTTGTTATGAGATTATAGCTCATTATCAATGAACGATTGACCGATTCTGTGATCTGGAAGCTCAGAACAGCTTGTTATGAGATTACAACTCATTATCAGTGAACGGTTGATCGATTCAACGATGTGGAAACTCAGAACGGCTTGTTATGAGATTATAACTCATTATCAGCGAACGGTTGATTGATTCGGTGATGTGGAAGCTCAAAATGGCTTGTTATGAGGTTACAACTCATTATCAGCAAATGGTTGATCGATTTGGCGATGTGGAAGCTCAGAATAGCTTGTTATGAGATTACAACTCATTATCAGCGAACGATTGATCAATTCGGGGATGTGGAAGCCCAGAACAACTTCTTATGAGATTACAACTCATTATCAGTGAACAGTTGATCGATTTAGCAATGTGGAAGCTCAGAATGGCTTATTATGAGATCACAGCTCATTATCAGGTAACGGTTGATCGATTCGGTGATGTAGAAGCTCAGAATAGCTTGTTATGAGATTACAACTCATTATCAGCAAACGGTTGACCGATTCGGCGATGTGGAAGCTCAGAATAGCTTGTTATGAGATTATAGCTCATTATCAGTGAATGGTTGACCGATTCGGTGAAGTGGAAGCTCAGAACAGCTTGTTATGAGATTACAACTCATTATCAGTGAACGATTGACCGATTCGGTGATGTGAAAGCTCAGAATGGCTTGTTATGAGATTACAGCTCATTATTAGTGAATGGTTGACCGATTCGGCGATCTAGAAGCTCAAAATGGATTGTTATGAGAATACAACAAATTATCAGCGAACAGTTGACCGATTCGGCGATGTGGAAGCTCAGAATGGCTTGTTATGAGATTACAACTCATTATCAGCGAATGGTTGATCGATTCGGCGATGTGGAAGCTCAGAACAGCTTGTTATGAGATTACAGCTTATTATCAGTGAACGGTTGACCGATTTGGTGATGTGGAAGCTCAGAATAGCTTGTTATAAGATTGTAGCTCATTATCAGCGAATGGTTGACCGATTCCACAATGTGGAGGATCAAAACAGCTTGTTATGAGATTACAACTCATTATCAGTGAATGGTTGATCGATTAGGCGACGTGTAAGCTCAAAATAGCTTGTTATGAGATTACAACTCATTATCAGCGAACGGTTGATCGATTAGGTATTATGGAAGCTCAGAATGGCTTGTTATGAGATTACAACTCACTATCAGTGAACGGTTGATCGATTCCGCAATGTCGAAGCTTAGAACAGCTTGTTATGAGATTATAGCTCATTATCGGCGAAGGGTTGATCGATTTTACAATGTGGAAGATTAGAATAGCTTGTTATGTGATTACAACTCATTATCAGTGAACGGTTGATCAATTCAGCGATGTGGAAGCTCAAAATGGCTTGTTATGAGATTACAGCTTATTATCACTGAACGGTTGACCGATTCGGTGATGTGGAAGCTCAGAACGGCTTGTTATGAGATTACAACTCATTATCAGTGAATGGTTGATCGATTCGGCGATGTGGAAGCTCAGAATAGATTTTTATGAGATTAAAGCTCATTATCAGTGAATGATTTACCGATTCGGCGATATGGAAGCTCAGAATGGCTTGTTATGAGATTATAACTCATTATCAGCAAACGGTTGATCGATTCAGCGATGTGGAAGCTCAGAATAGCTTTCTATGAGATTACAGCTCATTATCAGGGAACGGTTGATCGATTCGGCAATGTGGAAGCTTAGAATGGGTTGTTATGAGATTACAACTTATTATCAGCGAACGGTTGATCGATTCCGCGATGTGGAAGCTCAGAATGGCTTGTTATGAGATTACAGCTCATTATCAACAAACGGTTGATCGATTCAGCGATGTGGAAGCTCAGAACAGCTTGTTATGAGATTACAACTCATTATCAGTGAACAGTTGATCGATTAGGCCATGTGGAAGCTAAGAATGACTTGTTATGAGATTACAACTCATTATAAGTGAATGGTTGATCGATTCTGTGATGTGGAAGCTCAGAACAACTTGTTATGAGATTACAGCTCATTATCAGCAAAGGGTTGACCGATTCTGTGATGTGGAAGTTTAGAACAACTTGTTATGAGATTATAACTCATTATTAGCAAACGGTTGATCGATTCGATGATGTGGAAGCTCAAAACGGCTTGTTATGAGATTACAGCTCATTATCAGTGAACGGTTGACCGATTTGGCGATGTGGAAGGTCAAAATGGCTTGTTATGAGATTATAACTCATTATCAGCGAACGGTTGATCAATTCGGAGATGTGGAAGCTCAGAATATCTTGTTATGAGATTACAGCTCATTATGAGCAAAAAATTTACCGATTCGGTGATGTGGAAGCTCAGAATGGCTTCTTATGAGATTAAAACTCATTATCAGTGAATGGTTGATCGATTCGGCGATGTGGAAGCTCAGAATGGCTTGTTATGAGATTACAACTCATTATCAGTGAACGGTTGATCAATTCGGTGATGTGGAAGCTTAGAATAGCTTGTTATGAGGTTACAGCTCATTATCAGCGAACGGTTGATCGATTCGGCAATGTGGAAGCTCAGAACAGCTTGTTATGAGATTACAACTCATTATCAGTGAATGGTTGATCGATTCGGTGATGTGGAAGCTTAGAACGGCTTGTTATGAGATTACAGCTCATTATCAGGAAATGGTTGATCAATTCAGGTTTGTGAAAGCTCAAAATAGCTTGTTATGATATTACAACTCATTATCAATGAATGGTTTACCGATTCGGCGATGTGGAAGCTCAAAATAGATTGTTATGAGATTACAACTCATTATCAGCAAACGGTTGACTAATACGGTGAAGTGGAAGCTCAGAATGGCTTATTATGAGATTACAATTCATTATTAGCAAATGGTTGATCGATTCAGCGATGTGGAAGCTCAAAATAGCTTGTTATGAGATTACATCTCATTATCAGCAAACGGTTGGCTGATTCGGCAATGTGGAAGCTTAGAACTGCTTGTTATGAGATTACATCTCATTATCACCGAACGGTTGATCGATTCGGTGATGTGGAAGCTCAGAACAGCTTGTTATGAGATTACAGCTCATTATCAACGAACGGTTGATTGATTCAGCGATGTGGAAGCTCAGAATAGCTTGTTATAAGATTATAACTCATTATTAGCGAACGATTGACCGATTTAGTGATGTGAAAGCTCAGAACAACTTGTTATGAGATTACAACTCATTATCAGCGAATGACTTATTATGAGATTACAGCTCATTATCAGCGAATGGTTGACCGATTTAGCGATGTGAAAGCTCAGAACAGCTGGTTATGAGATTACAGCTCATTATCAGCAAACTGTTAATCGATTCGGCGATGTGGAAGCTCTGAATGACTTGTTATGAGATTACAACTCATTATTAGCGAGCAGTTGATCGATTCGGCGATGTGGAAGCTCAGAACAGCTTGTTATAAGATTATAGCTCATTATCAGCGAACGATTGATTGATTTGGCGATGTGGAAGCTCAAAATGGCTTGTTATGAGATTACAGCTCATTATCAGTGAATGGTTGATCGATTCGGTGATGTGGAAGCTCAAAAAATCTTGTTATGAGATTACAGGTCATTGTCAGTGAACGGTTCACCAATTTGGTGATGTGGAAGCTCAGAACAGCTTGTTATGAGATTACAGCTCATTATCAGCGAATGGTTGATCGATTTGGCAATGTGGAAGCTTAGAATGGTTTTTTATGAGATTACAACTCATTATCAGTGAACGGTTAATCGATTTGGCTATGTGGAAGCTCAGAATAGCTTGTTATGAGATAATAGCTCATTATCAACGAACGATTGACCGATTCGGTGATGTAGAAGCTCAAAAATGCTTGTTATGAGATTACAACTCATTATCAGAGAATGGTTGATCGATTCGGTGATGTGCAAACTCAGATTAGCTTGTTATGAGATTACAGCTCATTATCAGCAAACGGTTGATCGATTCGGTGATGTAGAAGCTCAGAACGGCTTGTTATGAGATTACAGCTCATTATCAGTGAACGGTTGACCAATTTAGTGATGTGGAAGCTCAGAATGGCTTCTTATGAGATTACAACTCATTATCAGTGAACGGTTGACTGAGTCGGAGATGTGGAAGCTCAGAATAGCTTATTATGATATTACAACTCATTATCAGCAAACGTTTGACCCATTTGGCAATGTGAAAGCTCAGAATAACTTTTTATGAGATTACAGCTCATTATCAGCGAATGTTTGACTGATTCGACGAAGTGTAAGCTCAGAATAGCTTGTTATGAGATTACAACTCATTATCAGTGAATGATTGACCGATTCGGTGATGTGGAAGCTCAGAATGGCTTGTTATGAGATTACAGCTCATTATCAGTGAACGGTTGACCAATTCAGCGATGTGGAAGCTCAGAACGGCTTGTTATGAGATTACAACTCATTATCAGTGAACAGTTGACCGATTTGGTGATGTGGAAGCTCAGAATGGCTTGTTATGAGATTACACCTCATTATCAGTGAACGGTTGACCAATTCGGCAATGTGGAAGCTTAGAATGGCTTGTTATGAGATTACAACTCATTATTAGCAAACGGTTGATTGATTCGGCGATGTGGAAGCTCAGAATTGCTTGTTATGAGATTAAAGCTCATTATCTGTGAACGATTGACCGATTCGGTGATCTGGAAGCTCAAAATGGCTTGTTATGAGATTACAACTCATTATCAACGAACGGTTGATCGATTTGGTGATGTGGAAGCTCAGAACAACTTGTTATGGGATCACAACTCATTATCAGCGAACGGTTGATCGATTCAGCAATGTGGAAGCTCTAAACGGCTTGTTATGAGATTATAGCTCATTATCAGTGAACGGTTGATCAATTCAGTGATGTGGAAGCTCAGAATGGCTGGTTATCAGATTACAACTCATTATCAGTGAATGGTTGATCGATCCGGCGATGTGGAAGCTCAGTATAGCTTGTTATGAGATTAAAGCTCATTATTAGCAAATGGTTGATCGATTCAGCGATGTGGAAGCTCAGAATGGATTATCATGAGATTAGAGCTAATTATCAGCGAATGGTTGATTGATTCAGCGATGTGGAAGTTCAGAACGGCTTGTTATGATATTACAACTCATTATTAGTGAACGGTTGATCGATTCGGCGATGTGGAAGCTCAGAATAGCTTGTTATGAGATTACAGCTCATTATCAGTGAATAGTTGACTGATTCAGCGATGTGGACACTCAGAATGGCTTGTTATGAGATTACAACTCATTATCAGTGAACCATTGATCAATTCGGTGATATGGAAGCTCAGAACAACTTGTTATGAGATTACAGCTCATTATCAGTGAACGGTTGACCGATTCGGCGATGTGGAAGCTCAGAATGGCATGTTATGAGATTATAACTCATTATCAGTGAATGGTTAATCAATTCAGCGATGTGGAAGCTCAGAACATCTTGTTATGAGATTACAGCTCATTATGCATGAATGGTTGATCGATTCGGTGATGTGGAAGCTCAGAATGGCTTGTTATGAGATTACAGCTCATTATCAGTTAATGGTTCATTGATTCGATGATGTGGAAGCTTAGAATGGCTTGTTATGAGATTACAGCTCATTATCAATGAACAGTTGATTGATTCGGTGATGTGGAAGCTCAGAATAGCTTGTTATGAGATTACAACTCATTATCAATGAACGGTTGATTGATTCAGTGATGTGGAAGCTCAGAATGGCTTGTTATGAGATTACAGCTCATTATTAGTGAACAGTTGATCGATTCGGTGATGTCGAAGCTCAGAATGGCTTGTTATGAGATTACAACTCATCATCAGTGAACGGTTGATCGATTCAGTGATGTGGAAGCTCATAATAGCTTGTTATGAGATTACAGCTCATTATCAGCGAACGGTTGATTGATTCAGCAATGTGGAAGCTCAGAACAGCTTGTTATGAGATTACAACTCATTATCAGCAAACAGTTGATCGATTCAGCGATGTGGAAGCTCAGAACGGCTTGTTATGAGATTAGAGCTCATTATCAGCGAACGGTTGATCAATTAAGCGATGTGGAAGCTTAGAATAGCTTGTTATGAGATTACAACTCATTATCAGCGAACGGTTGACCGATTCGGCGATGTGGAAGCTCAAAACAGCTTGTTATGAGATTACAACTCATTATCAGTGAACGGTTGATCAATTTGGCGATGTGGAAGCTTAAAACATTTTCTTATGAGATTATAGCTCATTATCAGTGAACGGTTGACCGATTCAGCGATGTGGAAGCTCAAAATGACTTGTTATGAGATTACAACTCATTATCAACAAACGGTTGATCGATTCAGCAATGTGAAAGCTTAGAAGAGCTTGTTATGAGATTACAGCTCATTATCAGCGAATGGTTGACTGATTCGGCGATGTGGAAGCTCAGAATGGCTTGTTATGAGATTACATCTCATTATCAATGAATGGTTGATCGATTCCGCAATGTGGAAGATCAGAATGGCTTGTTATGAGATTACAACTCATTATCAGTGAACAGTTGATAGATTCAGCAATGTTGAAGCTCAGAACAGCTCGTTATGAGATTATAACTCATTATCAAGGAACGATTGATCCATTTGGTGATGTGGAAGCTCAAAATGGCTTGTTATGAGATTACAACTCATTATTAGTGAACCGTTGATTGATTCAGCGATGTAGAAGCTTAGACCAGCTTGTTATGAGATTACAACTCATCATTAGTTATCGGTTGATCGATTCGATGATGTGGAAGCTCAGAACAGCTTGTTATAAGATTACAACTCATTATTAGCAAATGGTTGATCGATTCGGTGATGTGGAAGCTCAGAACAACTTGTTATGAGATTATAGCTCATGATCAGTGAAGGGTTGACCAATTCGGTGATGTGGAAGCTCAGAACGGCTTGTTATGAGATTACAACTCATTATCAGTGAATGGTTGATCGATTCGGTGATGTGGAAGCTCAGCACAGCTTGTTATGAGATTACAGCTCATTATCAGTGAACAGTTGATCGATTCGATGATATGGAAGCTCAGAACAGCTTGTTATGAGATTAGAACTCATTATTAGCGAACGGTTGATCGATTCGGCGATGTGGAAGCTCATAACAGCTTGTTATGAGATTATAGCTCATTATCAATGAACGGTTGACCGATTCCATCATCTGGAAGCTCAGAATAGCTTGTTATGAGATTACAACTCATTATCAGTGAACGGTTGATCGATTTAGTGATGTGGAAACTTAGAACGGCTTGTTATGAGATTACAGCTCATTATCAGTGAATGTTTGATCGAATCGCTGATGTGGAAGCTCAAAACGGCTTGTTATGAGATTACAACTCATTATCAGTGAATGGTTGATTGATTCGGTGATGTGGAAGCTCAGAATAGCTTGTTATGAGATTACAACTCATTATCAGTGAACGGTTGATCGATTCATGGATGTGGAAGCCCAGAACAGCTTCTTATGAGATTACAACTCATTATCAGTGAACGGTTGATCGATTTAGCGATGTGGAAGCTCAGAATGGCTTATTTTGAGATTATAGCTCATTATCAGCGAACGGTTGATCGATTCGGTAATGTAGAAGCTCAGAATAGCTTGTTATGAGATTACAACTCATTATCAGTGACCGGTTTACCGATTCGGCGATGTGGAAGCTAAGAATAGCTTGTTATGAGATTATAGCTCATTATCAGTTAATGGTTGACCGATTAGGCAAAGTGGAAGCTCAGAACAGCTTGTTATGAGATTACAACTCATTATCAACAAATGATTAACCGATTCGGTGATGTTCAGAATGGCTTGTTATGAGATTACAGCTCATTATGAGCGAACGGTTGACCGATTTGGTGATGTGGAAGCTCAGAATGGCTTGTTATGAGATTACAACTCATTATCAGGGAATGATTGACCGATTCGGCAATGTGGAAGCTCAGAATGGCTTGTTATGAGATTACAACTCATTATCAGTGAACGGTTGATCGATTCGGCGATGTGGAAGCTCAGAATAGCTTGTTATGAGATTACAGCTCATTATCAGTGAATGGTTGACTGATTTGGTGATGTGGAAGCTCAGAACAGCTTGTTATAATATTACAGCTCATTATCAGCGAATGGTTGGCCGATTGCTGAATGTGGAAGCTCAGAACAGCTTGTTATGAGATTACAACTCATTATCTGTGAACGGTTGATCGATTAGGCGATGTGGAAGCTCAGAACAACTTGTTATAAGATTACAACTCATTATCAGAAAACGGTTGATCGATTCGGTATTGTGGAAGCTCAGAATGGCTTGTTATGAGATTACAGCTCACTATTAGTGAATGATTGATCGATTCCGCAATTTTGAAGCTTAGAACAGCTTGTTATGAGATTATAGCTCATTATTAGTGAAGGGTTGACCAATTTTGCAATGTAGAAGCTTAGAATAGCTTGTTATGTGATTACAACTCATTATCAGTGAACGGTTGATCAATTTGGTGATGTGGAAGCTCAAAACAGCTTGTTATGAGATTACAGGTCATTATCAGTGAACGATTGACCGATTCGGTGATGTGGAAGCTCAGAACAGCTTGTTATGAGATTACAACTCATTATCAGTGAATGGTTGATCGATTCAGTGATGTGGAAGTTTAGAATAGCTTTTTATGAGATTAAAGCTCATTATCAGCGAATGATTTACCGATTCGGCGATATGGAAGCTCAGAACGGCTTGTTATGAGATTACAACTCATTATCAGCAAACGGTTGATCCATTCGGCGATGTGGAAGCTCAGAATAGGTTGTTATGAGATTACAGCTCATTATCAGGGAACGGTTGATCGATTCGGCGATGTGGAAGCTTAGAATGGCTTGTTATGAGATTACAGCTTATTATCAGCGAACGGTTGATCGATTCAGTGATGTGGAAGCTTAGAATGGCTTGTTATGAGATTACAGCTCATTATCAACAAATAGTTGATCGATTCAGCGATGTAGAAGCTCAGAACAGCTTGTTATGAGATTACAACTCATTATCAGCGAACGGTTGATCGATTAGGCGATGTGGAAGCTAAGACTGGCTTGTTATGAGATTACAACTCATTATAAGTGAACGGTTGATCGATTCCTGATGTGGAAGCTCAGAACAACTTGTTATGAGATTACAGCTCATTATCAGCAAAGGGTTGACCGATTCCGCGATGTGGAAGCTTAGAATAGCTTGTTATGAGATTATAACTCATTATTAGCGAACGGTTGATCGATTCGGCGATGTGGAAGCTCAAAATGGCTTGTTATGAGATTACAACTCATTATCAGTGAACGGTTCACCGATTTGGCGATGTGGAAGCTCAAAACGGCTTGTTATGAGATTACAACTCATTATCAGTGAACGGTTGATCGATTCAGAGATGTGGAAGCTCAGAATAGCTTGTTATGAGATTATAGCTCATTATGAGCGAATAATTTACCGATTCGGCGATGTGGAAGCTCAGAATAGCTTGTTATGAGATTACAACTCATTATCAGCGAACGGTTGATTGATTCGGCAATATAGAAGCTTAGAATTGCTTGTTATGAGATTACAACTCATTATCAATAAACGGTTGATCAATTCGGCGATGTCGAAGCTTAGAACAGCTTGTTATGAGATTACAACTCATTATCAGTGAACGGTTGATCGATTCAGCGATGTGAAGCTCAGAACAGCTTGTTATGAGATTACAACTTATTATCAGTGAATGGTTGATTGATTCGGTGATGTGGAAGCTCAAAAAGACTTGTTATGAGATTACAGCTCATTATCAGTGAACGGTTGATTGATTCGGTGATGTGGAAGCTTAGAATAGCTTGTTATAAGATTACAACTCATTATCAGCGAACGGTTGACCGATTCGGTGATGTGGAAGCTCAGAACAGGTTGTTATGAGATTATAGCTCATTATCAGTGAACGGTTGACTGATACGGCGAAGTGGAAGCTCAGAATGGCTTATTATGAGATTACAACACATTATTAGCGAAAGGTTGATCGATTCGGCGATGTGGAAGCTAAGAACAACTTGTTATGAGATTACAACTCATAATCAATGAACGGTTGATCGATTCAGCTATGTGGAAGCTCAGAATAGCTTGTTATAAGATTACAACTCATTATTAGCGAACGGTTGACCGATTTAGTGATGTGGAAGCTCAAAACAGCTTGTTATGAGATTACAGCTCATTATCGACAATCGGCTTATTATGAGATTACAGCTCATTATAAGCAAACGGTTTACCGATTTAGCAATGTGGAAGCTCAGAACAGCTTGTTATGAGATTACAGCTCATTATCAGCGAATGGTTGATCGATTCAGCGATGTGGAAGCTCTAAATGACTTGTTATGAGATTACAACTCATTATTAGCGAACAGTTCATCGATTCGGCGATGTGGAAGCCCAGAACAGCTTGTTATGAGATTACAGCTCATTATCAGCGAACGATTGATTGATTTGGCGATGTGGAAGCTCAAAATGGCTTGTTATGAGATTACAGCTCATTATCAGTGAACGGTTGATCGATTCGATGATGTGGAAACTCAAAAAATCTTGTTATGAGATTATAGGTCATTATCAGTGAACAGTTGACCGATTTGGCAATGTGTAAGCTCAGAATAGCTTGTTATGAGATTACAACTCATTATCAGTGAATGGTTGATCGATTCAGCGATGTGGAAGCTCAGAATTGCTTGTTATGAGATTATAACTCATTATCAGTGAACGGCTGATTGATTTGGTGATGTGGAAGCTCAGAACAGCTTGTTATGAGATAATAGCTCATTATCAATGAACGACTGACCAATTCGGCGATGTAGAAGCTCAAAAATGCTTGTTATGAGATTACAACTCATTATCAGAGAATGACTGATCAATTCTAGGATGTGCAAGCTTAGAATAGCTTGTTATGAGATTACAGCTCATTATCAGCGAACGGTTGATCGATTTGGTGATGTGGTAGCTCAAAATGGCTTGTTATGTGATTACAACTCATTATCAGCAAACGGTTGACCCATTTGGCGATGTGGAAGCTCAGAACAGTTTTTTATGAGATTACAGCTCATTATCAGCGAACGTTTGACCGGTTCAGCAAAGTGGAAGCTCAGAACAGGTTGTTATGAGATTATAACTCATTATCAGTGAATGATTGACTGATTAAGTGATGTGGAAGCTCAGAATGGCTTGTTATGAGATTACAACTCATTATCAGCGAACGGTTGACCGATTCGACGATGTGGAAGCACAGAATGGCTTGTTATGAGATTACAACTCATTATCAGTGAACAGTTGACCGATTTGGTGATGTGGAAGCTCAGAATGGCTTGTTATAAGATTACAACTCATTATCAGTGAACGTTTAACCAATTCGGCGATGTGGAAGCTTAGAACGGCTTGTTACGAGATTACAACTCATTATCAGCAAACGGTTGATTGATTTAGCAATGTGGAAGCTCAGAATAGCTTGTTATGAGATTACAGCTCATTATCAGTGAATGGTTTACCGACTCGGTGATGTGGAAGCTCAAAATGGCTTGTTATGAGATTACAACTCATTATCAGTGAACGGTTGATCGATTCGGCAATGTGGAAGCTCAGAACAGCTTGTTATGAGATTACAACTCATTATCAGTAAACAGTTTACCGATTTGGCAATGTGGAAGCTCAGAATAGCTTGTTATGAGATTAAAGCTCATTATCAACGAACGATTGATCGATTCGGTGATGTGGAAGCTCAGAATGGCTTGTTATGAGATTACAACTCATTATCAACGAACGGTTGATCGATTTGGTGATGTGAAAGCTCAGAACAACTTGTTATGAGACAACAACTCATTATCAGTGAATGGTTGATCGATTCAGCAATGTGGAAGCTCTGAACGGCTTGTTATGAGATTACAGCTCATTATCAGCGAATGGTTGATCGATTCAATGATGTGGAAGCTTAGAATGGATTTTTATCAAAGTACAACTCATTATCAGCGAACGGTTGATCAATTCCGTGATGTGGAAGCTCAGAATAGCTTGTTATGAGATTAAAGCTCATTATCAGTGAATGGTTGATCGATTCAGCGATGTGGAAGCTTAGAATGGCTTTTTATGAGATTACAGCTCATTATCAGTGAATGGTTGATCGATTCAGCGATGTAAAAGCTCAGAACGGCTTGTTATGAGATTAAAACTCATTATCAGCGAATGGTTGATCGATTCGGTGATGTGGAAGCTCAGAATAGCTTGTTATGAGATTACAGCTCATTATGCATGAACGGTTGATCGATTCGGCGATGTGGAAGCTCAAAATGGCTTGTTATGAGATTACAGCTCATTATCAGTGAATGGTTGATTGATTCGATGATGTGGAAGCTTAGAATGGCTTGTTATGAGATTACAGCTCATTATCAGTGAATGGTTGACCAATTCGGCGATGTGGAAGCTCAGAATAGCTTGTTATGTGATTACAACTCATTATCAACGAACGGTTAATCGATTCAGTGATGTGGATGCTCAGAATAGCTTGTTATGAGATTACAGCTCATTATCAGTGAGCAGTTGATCGATTCAGCGATGTGGAAGCTCAGAATGGCTTGTTATGAGATTACAACACATCATCAATGAACGGTTGATTGATTCAGTGATGTGGAAGCTCATAATAGCTTGTTATGAGATTACAGCTCATTATCAGTGAATGGTTGATTGATTCGACGATGTGGAAGCTCAGAATAGCTTGTTATGAGATTACAACTCATTATCAGTGAACGGTTGATCGATTCGGTGATGTGGAAGCTCAGAATGGCTTGTTATGAGATTAGAGCTCATTATCAGTGAACGGTTGATCAATTAAGCGATGTGGAAGCTCAGAATAGCTTGTTATGTGATTACAACTCATTATCAGCTAACGGTTGACCGATTCAGTGATGTGGAAGCTTAGAATAGCTTGTTATGAGATTATAGCTCATTATCAGCAAATGATTGACCGATTCAGTGAAGTGGAAGCTCAGAACAACTTGTTATGAGATTATAACTCATTATTAGTGACGATTGATCGATTCGATGATGTGGAAGCTCAGAATAGGTTGTTATGAGATTACAGCTCATTATCAGTGAACGGTTGACCGATTCAGCGATGTGGAAGCTCAAACAGCTTGTTATGAGATTACAACTCATTATCAGTGAACGGTTGACCAATTCAGCGATGTGGAAGCTCAGAATGGCTTGTTATGAGATTACAACTCATTATCAGTGAATGGTTGACTGATTTGACGATGTGGAATCTCAGAACAGCTTGTTATGAGATTACGACTCATTATTAGCGAAGGGTTGATCAATTCGGCGATGTGGAAGCTCAGAATAGCTTGTTATGAGATTATAGCTCATTATCAATGAACGATTGACCGATTCAGTGATGTGGAAGCTCAAAATGGCTTGTTATGAGATTACAAATTATTATCAGTGAACGGTTGATCAATTCGGCGATGTGAAAGCTTAGAATAGCTTGTTATGAGATTACAGCTCATTATCAGGGAACGGTTGATCGATTCGGCGATGTGGAAGCTCAGAATGGCTTGTTATGAGATTACAGCTCATTATCAACGAACAGTTGATCGATTCAGTGATGTGGAAGCTCAGAATGGCTTGTTATGAGATTACAACTCATTATCAATGAATGGTTAATCGATTCGGTGATGTGGAAGCTCAGAACAGCTTGTTTGGAGATTACAACTCATTATCAGTGAATAGTTGATCGATTCGGCGATGTGGAAGCTCAAAATGGCTTGTTATGAGGTTACATCTCATTATCAGTGAACGGTTGATCAATTTGGCAATGTGGAAGCTCTGAACAGCTTGTTATGAGATTACAGCTCATTATCAACGAATGGTTGACCGATTCTACGATGTGGAAGCGCAGAATAGCTTGTTATGAGATTACAACTCATTATCAGCAAACGGTTGATTGATTCAGTGATGTGAAAGCTCATAACAGCTTGTTATGAGATTACAGCTCATTATCAGTGAACGGTTGATCGATTCGGTGATGTGGAAGCTCAGAACGGCTTGTTATGAGATTATAGCTCATTATCAGCAAACGGTTGATCAATTAAGTGATGTGGAAGCTCAGAATAGCTTGTTATGAGATTACAACTGATTATTAGTGAACAGTTGATTGATTCAGCGATGTGGAAGCTCAGAACAACTTGTTATGAGATTACAGCTCATTATCAGCAAATGATTGATCGATTCAGCGATGTGGAAGCTCAGAATGGCTTGTTATGAGATTATAACTCATTATCAGTGAACGGTTGACCGATTCGGCATTGTGGAAGCTCAAAACGGCTTGTTATGAGATTACAAATCATTATCAGCGAAAGGTTGATCAATTTGGTGATGTGGAAGCTTAGAACGGCTTGTTATAAGATTACAGCTCATTATCAGCGAATGGTTGATCAATTTGGCAATGTAGAAGCTTAGAACAGCTTGTTATGAGATGACAACTCATTATCAGTGAACGATTGATCGATTCAGCGATGTGAAAGCTTAGAACAACTTATTATGAGATTACAGCTCATTATCAGTGAACGGTTTACCGATTCTACAATGTGGAAGCTTAGAACAGCTTGTTATGAGATTACAACTCATTATCAATGAACGGTTGATCGATTCGGTGATGTGGAAGCTCAGAACAGCTTGTTATGAGATTACAGCTCATTATCAGTGAATGGTTGATCGATTCGGTGATGTGGAAGCTCAGAATGGCTTGTTATGAGATTAAAACTCATTATCAGCAAACGGTTGACCGATTCGGTGATGTGGAAGCTTAGAACGGCTTGTTATGAGATTACAACTCATTATCAGTGAACGGTTGATCGATTCGGCAATGTGGAAGCTTAGAACAGCTTGTTATGAGATTCTAGCTCATTATTAGTGAACGGTTGACCAATTCTGTGATGTGGAAGCTCAGAATGGCTTGTTATGAGATTACAACTCATTATCAATGAAAGGTTGATCGATTCAGCGATGTGGAAGCTCAGAAGAGCTTGTTATGAGTTTACAGCTCATTATCAGTGAACGATTGATCGATTCGGTGATGTGGAAGCTCATAACGGCTTGTTATGAGATTACAACTCATTATCAGTGAACGGTTGACCAATTCAGTGATGTGGAAGCTTAGAACAGCTTGTTATGAGATTACAACTTATTATCAGTGAACGGTTGACCGATTCAGCAATGTGGAAGCTCAGAATGGCTTGTTATGAGATTACAACTCATTATCAGAAAACAATTGATCGATTCAGCGATGTGGAAGCTCAGAACAACTTGTTATGAGATTACAGCTCATTATCAGTGAACGGTTGACCGATTCAGTGATGTGGAAGCTCAAAATGGCTTGTTATAAGATTACAACTCATTATTAGTGAACATTTGAGCGATTTGGCGATGTGGAAGCTCAGAACAGCTTGTTATGAGATTACAACTCATTATTAGCGAATGGTTGATCGATTCGGTGATATGGAAGCTCAGAATGGCTTGTTATGAGAATACAGCTCATTATCAGTGAATGGTTGACCGATTTGGTGATGTGGAAGCTCAGAATGGCTTGTTATGAGAATACCCCCATAATCAATAAACGGTTGATTGATTCGGCAATGTGGAAGCTCAGAATGGCTTGTTATGAGATTAAAACTCATTATAAGTGAACGGTTGATTGATTCAGTGATGTGGAAGCTCAGAATAGCTTGTTATGAGATTACAACACATTAACAGTGAACGGTTGATCAATTTAGTGATGTCGAAGCTCAGAACGGCTTGTTATGAGAATACAGCTCATTATCAGCGAACGGTTGATCGATTCGGCGATGTGGAAGCTCAGAACTGCTTCTTATGAGATTACAAGTCATTATTAGCGAACAGTTGAGCGATTCAGCGATGTGGAAGCTCAGAACAGCTTGTTATGAGATTACAGCTCATTATTAGCGAACGGTTGATCGATTCGGTGATGTGGAAGCTCAGAATAGCTTGTTATGAAATTACAACTCATTATCAATGAATGATTGATCGATTCGGCAATGTGGAAGCATAGAATAGCTTATTATGAGATTAGAGCTCATTATCAGTGAACGATTGACCGATTCGGCGATGTGCAAGCTCAGAATAGCTTGTTATGAGATTACAACTCATTATCAGTGAACGGTTGATCGATTCGGCGATGTGGAAGCTCGGAATGGCTTGTTATGAGATTAGAGCTCATTATCAATGAATGGTTGACCGATTCAGTGATGTGGAAGCTCAGAACGGCTTGTTATGAGATTACAACTCATTATCAGCGTATGGTTGATCGATTCGGTGATGTGGAAGCTCAGAACAACTTGTTATGAGATTACAACTCATTATCAGTGAACGGTTGACTGATTCGATGATGTGGAAGCTCAAAACAACTTGTTATGAGATTACAACTCATTATCAGTGAACAGTTGACCGATTCGGTGATGTGGAAGCTCAGAACAACTTTTTTATGAGATTACAGCTCATTATCAGCAAACGGTTGACCGATTCGGCGATGTGGAAGCTTAGAACAGCTTGTTATGAGATTAAAACTCATTATCAGCGAACGGTTGATCGATTCAGCGATGTGGAAGTTTGGAATAGCTTGTTATGAGATTACAGCTCATTATCAGTGAAGAGTTGACCAATTCAGTGATGTGGAAGCTCAGAATGGCTTGTTATGAGATTACAACTCATTATCAACAAACGGTTGATCTATTCGGCGATGTGGAAGCTCAGAATAGCTTGTTATCGGATTATAGCTCATTATCAGTGAACGGTTGATCGATTCGGTGATGTGGAAGCTCAAAATAGCCTGTTATGAGATTACAACTCATTATCAGTGAATGGTTGACCGATTTGGCGATGTGCAAGCTCAAAATGGCTTGTTATGAGATTACAACTCATTATCAGCGAACGATTGATTGATTTGGCGATGTGGAAGCTCAGAATGGCTTGTTATGAGATTAGAGCTCATTATCAGTGAACGGTTGACTGATTCGGCAATGTGAAAACTCAGAACAACTTGTTATGAGATTACAACTCATTATCAGTGAATGGTTGATCGATTCGGCGATGTGGAAGCTCAGAACAGCTTGTTATGAGATTACAGCTCACTATTAGTGAACGGTTGACTGATTCGATGATGTAGAAGCTCAAAATGGCTTGTTATGAGATTACAACTCATTATCAGTGAACGGTTGACTGATTTGGCGATGTGGAAGCTCAAAATATCCTGTTATGAGATTAGAGCTCATTATCAGCGAACGGTTGACCGATTCGGCGATGTGCAAGCTCAGAACGGCTTGTTATGAGATTACAACTCATTATCAGCGAACACTTGATCGATTCAGCAATGTGGAAGCTCAGAATGGCTTGTTATGAGATTAGAACTCATTATCAATGAACGGTTGACCGATTCAGTGATGTGGAAGCTCAGAATGGCTTGTTATGAGATTACAACTCATTATCAACGAATGGTTGATCGATTCAGTGATGTGGAAGCACAGAACGGCTTGTTATGAGATTACAACTCATTATCAGTGAACGGTTGATTGATTCAGTGATGTGGAAGCTCAGAATAGCTTGTTATGAGATTATAGCTCATTATCAGCAAATGGTTGACCGATTCGGTGATGTGAAAGCTCAGAACGGCTTGTTATGAGATTATAACTCATTATCAGCGAATGATTGATCAATTCGGTCATGTGGAAGCTTAGAACAGCTTGTTATGAGATTACAGCTCATTATCAGCAAATGGTTGATTGATTCGGCGATGTGGTAGCTGAGAATGGCTTGTTATGAGATTACAGCTCATTATCAGTGACCGGTTGATCAATTCGGCGATGTGGAAGCTCAGAATGGCTTGTTATGAGATTACAGCTCATTATCAGCGAATGGTTGACCGATTCAGTGATATGGAAGCTCAGGATAGCTTGTTATGAGATTACAACTCATTATCAGTGAATGGTTGATCAATTCGGTGATGTGAAAGCTCAGAATAGCTTGTTATGAGATTACAACTCATTATTAGTGAACGGTTGATCGATTTGGTGATGTGGAAGCTTAGAACGGCTTGTTATTAGATTATAACTCATTATCAGTGAATGGTTGATCTATTTGGTGATGTGGAAGCTCAGAACGGCTTGTTATGAGATTAAAGATCAATTCGGCATTGTGGAAGCTCAGAACGGCTTGTTATGAGATTACAACTCATTATCAACGAACGGTTGATCGATTCAGCGATGTGGAAGCTCAGAATAGCTTGTTATGAGATTACAGCTCATTATCAGTGAATGGTTGACCGATTTGGCAATGTGGAAGTTCAGGACGACTTGTTATGAGATTACAACTCATTATCAATGAACGGTTGATCAATTTGGCGATGTGGAAGATCAGAATAGCTTATTATGAGATTATAGCTCATTATCAGCGAATAGTTGATCAATTCGGTGATGTGGAAGCTCAGAATGGCTTGTTATGAGATTACAGCTCATTATCAGTGAATGATTGATTGATTCGGTGATGTGGAAGCTCAAAATGGCTTGTTATGAGATTAAAACTCATTATCAGTGAACGGTTGATCAATTCAGCAATGTGGAAGCTGAGAACGGCTTGTTATGAGATTAGAACTCATTATTAGTGAATGGTTGATCGATTCGGCGATGTGAAAGCTCAGAATGGCTTGTTATCAGATTACAGCTCATTATCAGCAAACGGTTAACTGATTTGGTGATGTGGAAGCTCAAAACATCTTGTTATGAGATTACAACTCATTATCAGCGAACGATTGATCGATACGGTGATGTGGAAGCTCAGAATAGCTTGTTATGAGATTACAGCTCATTATCAGTGAATGGTTGACCAATTCGGTGATGTGAAAGCTCAGAACGGCTTGTTATGAGATTACACCTCATTATCAGTGAATAGTTGATCAATACGGCGATGTGGAAGCTCAGAACAGCTTGTTATGAGATTACAGCTCATTATCAGTGAACGGTTGATCGATTCAGCGATGTGGAAGCTGATAATGGCTTGTTATGAGATTACAGCTCATTATCAGCGAACGGTTGATCGATTCGGTGATGTGGGAGCTCAGAATGGCTTGTTATGACATTACAGCTCATTATTAGTGAATGGTTGATTGATTCGGCGATGTGGAAGCTCATAATAGCTTGTTATGAGATTACAACTCATTATCAGCGAATGGTTGATTGATTCGGCAATGTGGAAGCTCAGAACGGCTTGTTATGAGATTATAGCTTTTTATCAGTGAATGGTTGATCAATTTGGTGACGTGGAAGCTTAGAACGGCTTGTTATTAGATTACAACTCATTATCAGTAAATGGTTGATCGATTCGGTGATGTGGAACCTCAAAATGGCTTATTATGAGATTACAGCTCATTATCAACGAACGGTTGATCGAGTCGGCAATGTGGAAGCTCAGAATGGCTTGTTATGAGATTACAACTCATTATCAGTGAACGGTTGACCGATTCGGCGATGTGGAAGCTCAAAACAGCTTGTTATGAGGTTACAGCTCATTATCAGTGAACGGTTGACCGATTCGGCGAAGTGGAAGCTCACAACAGCTTGTTATGAGATTACATCTCATTATCAGTGAATGATTGACCGATTTGGTGATGTGGAAGCTCAGAATAGCTCATTATCAGTGAACGCTTGAACGATTTGGCGATGTGGAAGCTCAGAATGGCTTGTTATGAGATTATAGCTCATTATCAGTGAATGATTGATCGATTCGGCGATGTGGAAGCTTAGAATGGCTTGTTATCAGGTTATAAGTCATTATCAGCAAATGGTTGACCGATTCGGCGATGTGGAAGCTTATAATGGCTTGTTATGAGATTACAACTCATTATCATTGAACGGTTGATCAATTTAGCAATGTAGAAGCTTAGAACAGCTTGTTATAAGATTACAGCTCATTATCAGTGAATGGTTGATCGATTCGGTGATGTGGAAGGTCAGAATGGCTTGTTATGAGATTACAGCTCATTATCAGCGAACGCTTGATCAATTCGGCGATGTGGAAGCTCAGAATGGCTTGTTATGACATTACAACTCATTATCAACAAACGGTTGATCGATTCAGTGATGGGGAAGCTCAGAATGGCTTGTTATGAGATTACAACTCATTAAGAGTGAATGGTTGACCAATTTAGCGATGTGGAAGCTCAGAATAGCTCGTTATAAGATTACCGCTTATTATCAGTGAATGGTTGACCGATTCCATGATGTGGAAGCTCAGAACAACTTCTTATGAGATTACAACTCATTATCAGCAAACGGTTGATCAATTTGGTGATGTGAAAGCTTAGAATGGCTTGTTATGAGATTACAACTCATTATCAGCGAACGGTTGATCTATTCAGGGATGTGGAAGCTCAGAACGGCTTGTTATGAGATTACAACTCATTATCAGTGAATGGTTGATCAATTCTATGATATGGAAGCTCAAAATAGCTTGTTATAAGATTACAACTCATTATCAGCGAACGGTTAACCGATTCCATGACGTGGAAGCTCAGAATAGCTTGTTATGAGATTACAACTCATTATCAGTGAATGGTTGATCAATTCGGCAATGTGGAAGCTCAGGACGGCTGGTTATGAAATTAAAGCTCATTATCAGCGAACAGTTGATCGATTCAGTGATGTGGAAGCTCAGAACGGCATGTTATGAGATTACAACTCATTATTAGTGAATGGTTGATCGATTCGGCAATGTGGAAGCTCAGAACGGCTTGTGATCAGATTATAGCTCATTATCAGTGAACGGTTGACAGATTCAGCGATGTGGAAGCTCAGAATGGCTTGTTATGAGATTACAACTCATTATCAGCAAATGATTGATCGATTCTGCGATGTGGAAGCTTAGAACAGCTTGTTATGGGATTACAGCTCATTATCAGCGAATGGTTGACCGATTCAGTGATGTGGAAGCTGAGAACGGCTTGTTATGAGACTACAACTCATTATTAGTGAATGGTTGATCGATTTGGCGATGTGCAAGTTCAGAACAGCTTGTTATGAGATTATAACTCATTATCAGCGAACGGTTGATCAATTCGGCGATGTGGAAGCTCAGAATGGCTTCTTATGAGATTACAGCTCGTTATCAGTGAATGGTTGATCGATTCAGCGATGTGGAAGCTTAGAATGGCTTGTTATGAGATTACAGCTCATTATCAATGAACGGTTGACCGATTTGGCGATGTGGAAGCTCAGAACAGCTTGTTACAAAATTACAACTCATTATTAGCAAACTGTTGATTGATTCAGTGATGTGGAAGCTCAAAAAGGCTTGTTATGAGATTATAGCTCATTATCAATGAACGGTTGATCGATTCGGTGATGTGGAAGCTCAGAATAGCTTGTTATGAGATTATAACTCATTATCAGTGAACGGTTGACCGATTTGGCGATGTGGAAGCTCAGAATAGCTTGTTATGAGATTACAGCTCATTATCAGCGAATGGTTGACTGATTCAGCAAAGTGGAAGCTCAGAATAGCTTGTTATGAGATTACAACTCATTATCAGTGAACGATTGACTGATTCGGTGATATGGAAGCTCAGAACGGCTTGTTATGAGATTACATCTCATTATCAGCGAATGGTTGACCCATTCAGCGATGTGGAAGCTTAGAATGGCCTGTTATGAGATTACAACTCATTATCAGCGAATGATTGACCGATTCAGTGATGTGGAAGCTCAGAACGGCTTGTTATGAGATTACAACTCATTATCATCGAACGGTTGACCAATTTGATAATGTGGAAGCTCAAAATGGCTTGTTATGAGATTACAACTCATTATCAGTGAAAGGTTGATCGATTCGGTGATGTGGAAGCTCAGAACAGCTTGTTATGAGATTACAGCTCATTATCAGCAAACGGTTGACCGATTTGGCGATGTGGAAGCTCAGAATGACTTGTTATGAGATTACAACTCATTATCAGAGAACGGTTGATCAATTTGGTAATATGGAAGCTCATAATAGCTTGTTATGAGATTACAACTCAATATCAGTGAATAGTTGACCAATTCGGTGATGTGAAAGCTCAGAACAGCTTGTTATGAGATTACAGTTCATTATCAGCGAACGGTTGATTGATTCCACAATGTGGAAGCTCAGAATAGCTTGCTATGAGATTACAACTCATTATCAGTGAACAAAAGATCAATTCAGTGATGTGGAAGCTCAGAATAGCTTGTTATGAGATTACAACTCATTATCAGTGAATAGTTGATCGATTCGGCGATGTGGAAGCTCAGAATGGCATGTTATGAGATTACAGCTCATTATCAGTGAACGATTGATCGATTTGGCGATGTGGAAGCTCAGAGTGGCTTGTTATGAGATTACAACTCGTTATCAGCAAACCGTTGATTGATTCGGCGATGTGGAAGCTCAGAATAGCTTTTTATGAGATTACAGCTCATTATTAGCGAACGGTTGACCGATTTTGTGATGTGGAAGCTCAGAATAGCTTGTTATGAGATTACAACTCATTATCAGTGAACGGTTGATCGATTCGGCGATGTGGAAGCTCAGAACAGTTTGTTATGAGATTATAGGTCATTATCAGCGAACAGTTGATTGATTCGGTGATGTGGAAGCTTAGAACAACTTGTTATGAGATTACAACTCATTATCAGCGAACTGTTGATCGATTCGGCGATGTGGAAGCTCAGAATAGCTTGTTATGAGATTACAACTCATTATCAATGAACGGTTGACCGATTCGGCGATGTAGAAGCTCAGAATAGCTTGTTATGAGATTACAGCTCATTATCAGTGAATGGTTGACCGGTTCAGCGAAGTGGAAGCTCAGAACAGCTTGTTATGAGATTACAACTCATTATCAGTGAATTATTGACCGATTCGGTGATATGGAAGCTTAGAACGGCTTGTTATGAGATTACGGCTCATTATCAATGAATGGTTGACCAATTCGGCAATGTAGAAGCTCAGAACAGCTTGTTATGAGATTACAACTCATTATCACTGAACGGTTGACCGATTCATCAATGTGGAGGCTCAGAACGGCTTGTTATGAGATTACCACTCATTATCAGCAAATGGTTGACCGATTCGGCAATGTGGAAGCTCAAAATGGTTTGTTATGAGATTATAACTCATTATCAGTGAAAGTTTGATCGATTCGGTGATGTGGAAGCTTAGAACAACTTGTTATTAGATTACAGATCATTATCAGCGAACGGTTGACCGATTCGGCGATGTGGAAGCTCAAAATTACTTATTATGAGATTACATCTCATTATCAATGAACGGTTGATCGATTTGGCGATGTGGAAGCTCAGAACAGGTTGTTATGAGATTACAACTCATTATCAGTGAATGGTTGACCGATTCGGTGATGTGGAAGCTCAGAACAGCTTGTTATGAGATTATAGCTCATTATTAGCAAACGGTTGATCGATTCGGCAATGTGGAAGCTTAGAATGGATTGTTATGACATTAAACCTCATTATCAGTGAATGGTTGATGGATTCGGCGATGTAAAAGCTTACAACAGCTTGTTATGAGATTATAGCTCATTATCAGCGAACGGTTGATCGATTCGGTGACGTGGAAGCTCAAAATGGCTTGTTATGAGATTACAACTCATTATCAGCAAACAGTTGACCAGTTCGGTGATGTGGAAGCTCAGAATAGCTTGCTATGTGATTACAGCTAATTATCAGTGAATGGTTGACCGATTCAGCAATTTGCAAGCTCAGAACACCTTGTTATGATATTACAACTCATTATCAGTGAATGGTTGATCGATTTGGCGATGTGGAAGCTCAGAACAGCTTGTTATGAGATTACAGCTCATTATCAGTGAACGGTTGACCGATTGGGTGATGTGGAAGCTTAGAATGGCTTGTTATGAGATTACAGCTCATTATCAGTGAATGGTTGATTGATTCGGAAATGTGGAAGCTCAGAATGGCTTGTTATGAGATTACAACACATTATCATCGAACCGTTGATTGATTTAGCGATGTTGAAGCTCAGAACAACTTTTTATGAGATTACAGCTCATTATCAGGGAATGGTTGACCAATTTTGTAATGTGGAAGCTCAGAATAGCTTGTTATGAGATTACAACTCATTATCAGTGAACGGTGGATCGATTTGATGATGTGGAAGCTTAGAACAACTTGTTATGAGATTACAGCTCATTATCAGCGAACTGTTGATCAATTCGCTGATGTGGAAACTCAGAATGGCTTGTTATGAGATTACAACTCATTATCAGTGAATGGTTGATCGATTCAGCGATGTGTAAGCCCAGAATAGCTTGTTATGAGATTACAGCTCATTATCAGTGAATGGTTGACCGAGTCGGTGATGTGGAACCTCAGAACGGCTTGTTATGAGATTACAACTCATTATCAGCAAACGGTTTATCGATTCGGCGATGTGGAAGCTGAGAATAGCTTGTTATGAGATTATAGCTCATTATCAATGAATGGTTGATCGATTCAGCGATGTGGAAGCTTAGAATAGTTTTTTATGAGATTACAACTCATTATCAGCAAAGGGTTGATCGATTCAGCGATGTGGAAGCTCAGAACAGCTTGTTATGAGACTATAGCTCATTATGAATGAACGGTTGACCGATTCGGTGATGTGGAAGCTCAGAATGGCTTGTTATGAGATTACAACTCATTATCAGTGAACGATTGATCGATTCGATGATGTGGAATCTCATAATAGTTTGTTATGAGATTATAGCTCATTATCAGTGAATGGTTGATCGAGTCGGCGAAATGAAAGCTCAGAATGGTTTGTTATGAGATTAAAACTCATTATCAGCAAACGGTTGATCGATTTGGTGATATGGAAGCTCAGAATGGCTTTTTATGAGATTACATCTCATTATCAGTGAACGATTGATCGATTCGGCAATGTGTAAGCTTAGAATGGCTTGTTATGAGATTACAGCTCATTATTAGCGAACGATTGATTGATTTCGCGATGTGGAAGCTCAAAATGGCTTGTTATGAGATTACAGCTCATTATCAGTGAACAGTTGATCGATTCGGTGATGTGGAAGCTCAGAAAATCTTGTTATGAGATTACAGCTCATTATCAGTGAACGGTTGATCGATTTGGCAATGTGGAAGCTCAAAACAGCTTGTTATGAGATTACAGCTCATTATCAGCGAATGGTTGATCGATTCAGCGATGTGGAAGCTTAGAATGGCTTCTTATGAGATTATAACTCATTATCAGTGAATGGCTGATCGATTTGGCGATGTGGAAGCTCAGAACAGCTTGTTATGAGATAATAGCTCATTATCAATGAACGACTGACCAATTCGACGATGTAGAAGCTCAAAAATGCTTGTTATGAGATTACAACTCATTATCAAAGAATGGTTGCTCGATTCTAGGATGTGCAAGCTTAGAATAGCTTGTTATGAGATTACAGCTCATTATCAGCGAACGGTTGATCGATTCGGTGATGTGGAAGCTCAAAACAGCTTGTTATGAGATTACAACTCATTATCAGTGAATAGTTGACCAATTCGGCGATGTAGAAGCTCAGAATGGCTTGTTATGGGATTACAAATCATTATTAGTGAACGGTTGACTGAGTCAGAGATGTGGAAGCTCAAAATAGCTTGTTATGAGATTACAACTCATTATCAGCAAACGGTTGACCCATTTGGCGATGTGGAAGCTCAGAACAGCTTTTTATGAGATTACAGCTTATTATCAGCGAACGTTTGACTGATTCAGCAAAGTGGAAGCTCAGAATAGGTTGTTATGAGATTACAACTCATTATCAGTGAATGATTGACCGATTCAGTGATGTGGAAGCTTAGAATGGCTTGTTATGAGATTACAGCTCATTATCAGCGAACGGTTGACTGATTCGGCGATTTGGAAGCACAGAATGTCTTGTTATGAGATTACAACTCATTATCAGTGAACAGTTGACCGATTTGGTGATGTGGAAGCTCAGAATGGCTTGTTATGAGATTACAAATCATTATCAGTGAACGGTTAACCAATTCGGCGATGTGGAAGCTTAGAATGACTTGTTATGAGATTACAACTCATTATCAGCAAACAGTTGATTGATTCGACGATGTGGAAGCTCAGAATAGCTTGTTATGAGATTACAGCTCATTATAAGTGAATGGTTTACCGATTCGGCGATGTGGAAGCTCAACATGGCTTGTTATGAGATTACAACTCATTATCAGTGAACGATTGCTCGATTCGGCAATGTGGAAGCTCAGAACAGCTTGTTATCAGATTACAGCTCATTACCAGTAAATAGTTTACCGATTTGGCAATGTGGAAGCTCAGAATAGCTTGTTATGAGATTAAAGCTCATTATTAGTGAACGGTTGATCGATACGGTGATGTGGAAGCTTAGAATGGCTTGTTATGAGATTACAACTCATTATCAATGAACGGTTGATCGATTTGGTGATGTGAAAGCTCAGAACAACTTGTTATGAGATCACAACTCATTATCAGTGAATGGTTGATCGATTCAGAAATGTGGAAGCTCTGAATGGCTTGTTATGAGATTATAGCTCATTATACGTGAATGGTTGATCGATTCAGCGATGTGGAAGCTCAGAATGGCTTGTTATCAGATTACAACTCATTATCAGCGAACGGTTGATCAATTCGGCGATGTGGAAGCTCAGAACAGCTTGTTATGAGATTAAAGCTCATTATCAGTGAACGGTTGATCGATTCAGCGATGTGGAAGCTCAGAATGGATTTTTATGAGATTACAGCTCATTATCAGCGAAAGGTTGATCGATTCAATGATGTGAAAGCTCAGAATGGCTTGTTATGAGATTACAACTCATTATCAGCGAATGGTTGATCGATTTGGCGATGTGGAAGCTCAGAACAGCTTGTGATGAGATTACAGCTCATTATGCGTGAATGGTTGATCGATTCGGCGATGTGGAAGCTCAAAATGGCTTGTTATGAGATTACAGCTCATTATCAGTGAATGGTTGATTGATTCGACGATGTGGAAGCTTAGAATGGCTTGTTATGAGATTACAGCTCATTATCAGCGAACGGTTGACCAATTCAGCGATGTGGAAGCTCAGAATAGCTTGTTATGTGATTACAACTCATTATCAGCGAACGGTTGATTGATTTAGTGATGTGGAAGCTCAGAATAACTTGTTATGAGATTACAGCTCATTATCAGTGAACAGTTGATCGATTCGGTGATGTGGAAGCTCAGAACGGCTTGTTATGAGATTACAACTCATCATCAATAAACGGTTGATCGATTCAGTGATGTGGAAGCTCATAATAGCTTGTTATGAGATTACAACTCATTATCAGTGAACGGTTGATTGATTCGGTGATGTGGAACCTCAGAACAGCTTGTTATGAGATTACAACTCATTATCTGTGAACGGTTGATCGATTCGGTGATGTGGAAGCTCAGAATGGCTTGTTATGAGATTAGAGCTCATTATCAGCAAACGGTTGATCAATTAAGCGATGTGGAAGCTTAGAATAGCTTGTTATGTGATTACAACTCATTATCAGCTAACCGTTGACCGATTCAGCGATGTGGAAGCTCAGAATACCTTGTTATGAGATTATAGCTCATTATCAGCAAATGATTGACCGATTCGGTGAAGTGGAAGCTCAGAATAACTTGTTATGAGATTACAACTCATTATCAGTGACGATTGATCGTTTTGATGATGTGGAAGCTCAGAACAGGTTGTTATGAGATTAAAGCTCATTATCAGTGAACGGTTGACCGATTTAGTGATGTGGAAGCTCAGAATATCTTGTTATGAGATTACAACTCATTATCAGTGAACGGTTGACCAATTCAGTGATGCGGACGCTCAGAATGGCTTGTTATGAGATTACTACTGATTATCAGTGAATGGTTGACTGATTTGATGACGTGGAAGCTCAGAATAGCTTTTTATGAGATTACGACTCATTATCAACGAAGGGTTGATCAATTCGGCGATGTGGAAGCTCAAAATAGCTTGTTATGAGATTATAGCTCATTATCAGTGAATGATTGACCGATTCGGTGATGTGGAAGCTCAAAATGGCTTGTTATGAGATTACAAATTATTTTCAGTGAACAGTTGATCAATTCGGCGATGTGAAAGCTCAGAATAGCTTGTTATGAGATTACAGCTCATTATCAGCGAACGGTTGATCGATTCGGTGATGTGGAAGCTGAGAATAGCTTGTTATGAGATTACAACTCATTATCAATGAACAGTTGATCGATTCAGCGATGTGGAAGCTCAGAATGGCTTGTTATGAGATTACAACTCATTATCAGTGAATGGTTGATCGATTCGGCGATGTGGAAGCTCAGAATAGCTTGTTATGAGATTACAACTCATTATCAGTGAACGGTTGATCGATTCGGTGATGTGGAAGCTTAGAACAGCTTGTTATGAGATTCTAGCTCATTATTAGTGAACGGTTGACCAATTCTGTGATGTGGAAGCTCAGAATGGCTTGTTATGAGATTACAACTCATTATCAGTGAACGGTTGATCGATTCGGTGATGTGGAAGCTCATAACCGCTTGTTATGAGATTACAACTCATTATCAGTGAACGGTTGACCAATTCAGTGATGTGGAAGCTCAGAACAGCTTGTTATGAGATTACAACTTATTATCAGTGAACGGTTGACCGATTCGGCAATGTGGAAGCTCAGAATGGCTTGTTATGAGATTACAACTCATTATCAGAAAATAATTGATCGAGTCGGCGATGTGGAAGCTCAGAACAACTTGTTATGAGATTACAGCTCATTATTAGTGAACGGTTGACCGATTCAGTGATGTGGAAGCTCAAAATGGCTTTTTATGAGATTACAACTCATTATTAGTGAACGGTTGAGTGATTTGGCGATGTGGAAGCTCAGAACAGCTTGTTATGAGATTACAGCTCATTATCAGCGAATGGTTGATCGATTCGGTGATGTGGAAGCTCAGAATGGCTTGTTATGAGATTATAACACATTATCAGCGAACGGTTGATCGATTTAGTGATGTGGAAGCTCAGAATAGCTTGTTATGAGATTACAGCTCATTATCGGTGAATGGTTAACCGATTTGGTGATGTAGAAGCTCAGAACGGCTTGTTATGAGAATACCCCTCATAATCAATAAACGGTTGATTGATTTGGCAATGTGGAAGCTCAGAATGGCTTGTTATGGGATTACAACTCATTATCAGTGAACGGTTGATCAATTCAGTGATGTGGAAGCTCATAATAGCTTGTTATGAGATTACAACACATTAACAGCGAACGGTTGATCAATTTAGTGATGTGGAAGCTCAGAACGGCTTGTTATGAGAATATAGCTCATTATCAGTGAACGGTTGATCAATTTGGCGATGTGGAAGCTCAGAACTGCTTCTTATGAGATTACAAGTCATTATTAGCGAACACTTGAGCGATTCAGCGATGTGGAAGCTCAGAACAGCTTGTTATGAGATTACAGCTCATTATTAGCAAACGGTTGATCGATTCGGTGATGTGGAAGCTCAGAATAGCTTGTTATGAAATTACAACTCATTATCAATGAATGATTGATCGATTCAGCAATGTGGAAGCTTAGAATAGCTTATTATGAGATTAGAACTCATTATTAGTGAACGGTTGACCGATTTGGCGATGTGCAAGCTCAGAATGGCTTGTTATGAGATTACAACTCATTATCAGCGAACGGTTGATCGATTCGGCGATGTGGAAGCTCAGAATGGCTTGTTATGAGATTAGAGCTCATTATCAACAAACGGTTGACCGATTCAGTGATGTGGAAGCTCAGAATGGCCTTTTATGAGATTACAACTCATTATCAGCATATGGTTGATCGATTCGGCGATGTGGAAGCTCAGAATAGCTTGTTATGAGATTATAGCTCATTATCAGTGAACGGTTGACTGATTCAATGATGTGGAAGCTCAGAACAACTTGTTATGAGATTACAACTCATTATCAGTGAACGGTTGACCGATTCGGTGATGTGGAAGCTCAGAACAACTTTTTATGAGATTACAGCTCATTATCAGCGAACGGTTGACTGATTCGGCGATGTGGAAGCTTAGAACAGCTTGTTATGAGATTAAAACTCATTATCAGTGAACGGTTGATCGATTCAGTGATGTGGAAGTTTGGAATAGCTTGTTATGAGATTACAGCTCATTATCAGTGAACGGTTGACCGATTCAGTGATGTGGAAGCTCAGAATGGCTTGTTATGAGATTACAACTCATTATCAACAAACAGTTGATCTATTCGGCGATGTGGAAGCTCAGAATAGCTTGTTATGAGATTACAGCTCATTATCAGTGAACGGTTGATCAATTCGGTGATCTGGAAGCTCAAAATAGCCTGTTATGAGATTACAACTCATTATCAATGAACGGTTGATCGATTCGGGGATGTGGAAGCTCAGAACGGCTTGTTATGAGATTACAACTCATTATCAGTGAATGGTTGATCAATTCTGTGATATGGAAGCTCAAAATAGCTTGTTATAAGATTACAGCTCATTATCAGTGAACAGTTAACCGATTCCATGATGTGGAAGGTCAGAATAGCTTTTTATGAGATTACAACTCATTATCAGTGAATGGTTGATCAATTCGGCGATGTGGAAGCTCAGAACGGCTGGTTATGAAATTACAGCTCATTATCAGCAAACAGTTTATCGATTCAGTGATGTGGAAGCTCAGAACGGCTTGTTATGAGATTATAACTCATTATTAGTGAATGGTTGATCGATTCGGCAATGTTGAAGCTCAAAATGGCTTGTGATGAGATTATAGCTCATTATCAGTGAACGGTTGATAGATTCAGCGATGTGGAAGCTCAGAATGGCTTGTTATGAGATTACAACTCATTATCAACAAACGATTGATCGATTTCGCGATGTGGAAGCTTAGAACAGCTTGTTATGGGATTACAGCTCATTATCAGCGAATGGTTGACCGATTCAGTGATGTGGAAGCTGAGAACGGCTTGTTATGAGATTACAACTCATTATCAGTGAATGGTTGATGAATTTGGTGATGTGCAAGCTTAGAACAGCTTGTTATGAGATTACAACTCATTATCAGCAAACGGTTGATCAATTCGGCGATGTGGAAGCTCAGAATGGCTTCTTATGAGATTACAGCTTGTTATTAGTGAATGGTTGATCGATTCAGCGATGTGGAAGCTTAGACTGGCTTGTTATGAGATTACAGCTCATTATCAATGAACGTTTGACCGATTTGGCGATGTGGAAGCTCAGAACAGTTTGTTACGAAATTACAACTCATTATCAGCGAACTGTTGATTGATTCAGCGATGTGGAAGCTTAGAACGGCTTGTTATGAGATTACAGCTCATTATCAATGAATGGTTGATTGATTTGGTGATGTGGAAGCTCAGAACAGCTTGTTATGAGCTTAGAACTCATTATCTGTAAATGATTGACCGATTCAGTGATGTGGAAGCTCAGAATGGCTTGTTATGAGATTACAGCTCATTATCAACGAACGGTTGATCGATTCGGCGATGTGGAAGCTTAGAACAACTTGTTATAGGATTACAACTAATTATCAGCAAATAGTTGATCGATTTGGTGATGTGGAAGCTCAGAATGGCTTGTTATGAGATTACAGCTCATTATCAGCGAATAGTTGATTGATTCGGTGATGTGGAAGCTCAGAATAGCTTGTTATGAGATTACAACTCATTATCAGTGAACGGTTGACCGATTCGGCAATGTGGAAGCTCAGAATAGCTTGTTATGAGATTACAGCTCATTATCAGTGAATGGTTGACTGATTCGGCAAAGTGGAAGCTAAGAATAGCTTGTTATGGGATTACAACTCATTATAAGTGAACGATTATCTGATTCGGTGATATGGAAGCTCAGAATGGCTTATTATGAGATTACAGCTCATTATCAGTGAATGGTTGACCAATTCAGCGATGTGGAAGCTTAGAATGGCTTGTTATGAGATTACAACTCATTATCAGCAAACGGTTGACCGATTCAGCGATGTGGAAGCTCAGAACGGCTTGTTATGAGATTACAACTCATTATCAATGAATGGTTGATTGATTTGGTGATGTGGAAGCTCAGAACAGCTTGTTATGAGATTAGAACTCATTATCAGTAAACGATTGACCGATTCAGTGATGTGGAAGCTCAGAATGGCTTGTTATGAGATTACAGCTCATTATCAGCGAACGGTTGATCGATTCGGCGATGTGGAAGCTTAGAACAACTTGTTATGAGATTACAACTAATTATCAGCGAATAGTTGATCAATTTGGTGATGTGGAAGCTCAGAATGGCTTGTTATGAGATTACAGCTCATTATCAGCGAACGGTTGATCGATTCGGTGATGTGGAAGCTCAGAATAGCTTGTTATGAGATTACAACTCATCATCAGTGAATGGTTGACCGATTCGGCGATGTGGAAGCTCAGAATAGCTTGTTATGAGATTACAACTCATTATCAGCGAATGGTTGACTGATTCGGACAAGTGGAAGCTTAGAATAGCTTGTTATGAGATTACAACTCATTATAAGTGAATGATTGACCGATTCGGTGATATGGAAGCTTAGAACGGCTTGTTATGAGATTACAGCTCATTATCAGCGAATGGTTGACCGATTCAGCGAGGTGGAAGCTTAGAATGGCTTGTTATGAGATTACAACTCATTATCAGCAAACGGTTGACCGATTCAGCGATGTGGGAGCTCAGAATGGCTTGTTATGAGATTACAACTCATTATCAGTGAACGGTTGACCAATTTGACAATGTGGAAGCTCAAAATGGCTTGTTATGAGATTACAACTCATTATCAGTGAAAGGTTGATCGATTCGGTGATGTGGAAGCTCAAAACAGCTTGTTATGAGATTACAGCTCATTATCAGCAAACGGTTGACCGATTTGGTGATGTGGAAGCTCAAAATGACTTGTTATGAGATTACAACTCAATATCAGTGAACAGTTGACTGATTCGGCGATGTGAAAGCCCAGAACAACTTGTTATAAGATTACAGTTCATTATCAGCGAACGGTTGATTGATTCCACAATGTGGAAGCTCAGAATGGCTTGCTATGAGATTACAACTCATTATCAGCGAACAAATGATCAATTCGGCGATGTGGAAGCTCATAATAGCTTGTTATGAGATTACAACTCATTATCAGTGAACAGTTGATCGATTCAGCGATGTGGAAGCTCAGAATGGCATGTTATGAGATTACAGCTCATTATCAGTGAACGATTGATCGATTCGGCGATGTGGAAGCTTAGAATGGCTTGTTATGAGATTACAACTTGTTATTAGCAAACTGTTGATTGATTGAACAATGTGGAAGCTCAGAATAGATTTTTATGAGATTACAGCTCATTATTAGCGAACGGTTGACCGATTTTGTGATGTGGAAGCTCAGAATAGCTTGTTATGAGATTACAACTCATTATCAGTGAACGGTTGATCGATTCAGCGATGTGGAAGCTCATAAAAGTTTGTTATGAGATTATAGGTCATTATCAGCGAACAGTTGATTGATTCGGTGATGTGGAAGCTTAGAACAGCTTGTTATGAGATTACAACTCATTATCAGCGAACGGTTGATCGATTCGGCGATGTGGAAACTCAGAATAGCTTGTTATGAGATTACAACTCATTATTAGTGAACGGTTGACCGATTCGGTGATGTAGAAGCTCAGAACAGCTTGTTATGAGATTACAGCTCATTATCAGTGAATGGTTGACCGGTTTAGCAAAGTGGAAGCTCAGAACAGCTTGTTATGCGATTACAACTCATTATCAGTGAATGATTGACCGATTCAGTGATATGGAAGCTTAGAACAGCTTGTTATGAGATTACGGCTCATTATCAGTGAATGGTTGACCAATTCAGTGATGTAGAAGCTCAGAACAGCTTGTTATGAGATTACAACTCATTATCATCGAACGGTTGACTGATTCGTCAATGTGGAAGCTCAGAATGGCTTGTTATGAGATTACCACTTATTATCAGCAAATGGTTGACCGATTCGGCAATGTGAAAGCTCAAAATACTTTGTTATGAGATTACAACTCATTATCAGTGAAAGTTTAATCGATTCAGTGATGTGGAAGCTCAGAACAACTTGTTATTAGATTATAGATCATTATCAGTGAACGGTTGACCGATTCGGCAATGTGGAAGCTCAGAATTACTTGTTATGAGATTACATCTCATTATCAATGAACGGTTGATCGATTTGGCGATGTGGAAGCTCAGAACAGCTTGTTATGAGATTACAACTCATTATCAGTGAATGGTTGACCGATTCGGTGATGTGGAAGCTCATAACGGCTTGTTATGAGATTACAGCTCATTATTAGCAAACGGTTGATCGATTCGGCAATGTGGAAGCTTAGAATGGATTGTTATGACATTAAACCTCATTATCAGTGAACGAATGATCAATTCAGAGATGTGGAAGCTCAGAACAGCTTGTTATGAGATTACAACTCATTATCAGTGAACAGTTGATAGATTCGGTGATGTGGAAGCTTAGAACAACTTGTTATGAGATGATAGCTCATTATTAGCGAACAGTTGACCTATTCCACGATGTGGAAGCTTAGAATGGCTTGTTATGATATTACAACTCATTATCAGTGAACGGTTGATCAATTCAGTGATGTGGAAGCTCAGAACAACTTGTTATGAGATTACAGCTCATTATCAGTGAATGGTTGACCGATTGGGTGATGTGGAAGCTCAGAATGGCTTGTTATGAGATTACAGCTCATTATCAATGAACGGTTGATCGATTCGGTGATGTGGAAGCTCAGAATGGCTTGTTATGAGATTACAACACATTATCATCGAACCGTTGATTGATTCAGTGATGTTGAAGCTTAGAACAGCTTTTTATGAGTTTACAGCTCATTATCAGGGAATGGTTGACCAATTTTGTAATGTGGAAGCTCAGAATAGCTTGTTATGAGATTACAACTCATTATCAGTGAACGGTTGATCGATTCAGTGATGTGGAAGCTTAGAACAACTTGTTATGAGATTACAGCTCATTATTAGCGAACAGTTGATCAATTCGCTGATGTGGAAACTCATAATGGCTTGTTATGATATTACAACTCATTATCAGCGAATGGTTGACCGATTCAGCAATGTGTAAGCTCAGAATAGGTTGTTATGAGATTACAGCTCATTATCAGTGAATGGTTGACCGAGTCGGTGATGTGGAACCTCAAAATGGCTTGTTATGAGATTACAACTCATTATCAGCGAACGGTTGATCGATTTGGCGATGTGGAAGCTCAGAATAGCTTGTTATGAGATTATAGCTCATTATCAATGAATGGTTGATCGATTAAGTGATGTGGAAGCTCAGAATAGCTTGTTATGAGATTACAAATCATTATCAGTGAAGGGTTGATCGATTCAGCGATGTGGAAGCTCAGAACAGCTTGTTATGAGACTACAGCTCATTATGAACGAACGGTTGACCGATTCGGCGATATGGAAGCTCAGAATGGCTTGTTATGAAATTACAACTCATTATCAGTGAACGGTTGATCGATTCGATGATGTGGAATCTCACAATAGCTTTTTATGATATTATAGCTCATTATCATTGAATGGTTGATCGAGTCGGCGAAATGAAAGCTCAGAATGGTTTGTTATGAGATTAAAACTCATTATCAGCAAACGGTTGACTGATTTGGCGATATGGAAGCTCAGAATGGATTGTTATGAGATTACATCTCATTATCAGTGAACGATTGATCGATTTGGCAATGTGTAAGCTCAAAATGGCTTGTTATGAGATTACAGCTCATTATCACTAAACGGTTGACCGATTCGGCAATGTGGAAGCTCAAAATGACTTGTTATTAGATTATAATTCATTATCAGTGAACGATTGATCAATTCAGCGATGTGGAAGCTCAAAATAGCTTGTTATAAGATTACAGCTCATTATTGGTGAAGGATTGATCGATTCGGTGATGTGGAAGCTCAGAATGGCTTGTTATGAGATTACAACTCATTATCAGTGAATGGTTGACCGATTCAGCAATGTGGAAGCTCAGAATAGCTTGTTATGATATTACAACTCATTATCACTGAACGATTGACCGATTCGGCAATGTGGAAGCTTAGAATGTCTTGTTATGAGATTACAACTCATTATCAGTGAATGGTTGATTGATTCAGTGATGTGAAAGCTCAAAACAACTTGTTAAGAGATTATAGCTCATTATCAGTGAACGGTTGACCGATTCAGCGATGTGGAAGCTCATAATGGCTTGTTATGAGATTACAACTCATTATCAGCAAATGATTGATCAATTCGGTAATGTGGAAGCTTAGAATAGCTTGTTATGAGATTACAACTCATTATCAGTGAACGGTTGATCGATTCAGTGATGTGGAAGCTCAGAATAGTTTATTATGAGATTACAGCTCATTATCAGTGAACGGTCGATCGATTCGGTGATGTGGAAGCTCAGAATGGCTTATTATGAGATTAAAACTCAAATCAGCGAACAGTTGACCGATGCGGTGATGTGGAAGCTCAGAACAGCTTGTTATGAGATTACAACTCATTATCAGTGAACGGTTGACTAATTCAGCGATGTGGAAGCTCAGAACGGCTTGTTATGAGATTATAACTCATTATCAGAGAACGGTTGATCGATTTGGTGATGTGGAAGCTTAGAACAACTTGTTATGAGATTATAGCTCATTATCAGTGAACGGTTGACTGATTCAGTGATGTGGAAGCTCAGAATGGCTTGTTATTAGATTACAACTCATTATCAGTGAACGATTGATCGATTCGGCGATGTGAAAACTTAGAACATCTTGTTATGAGATTATAGCTCATTATCAGCGAACGGTTGATTGATTTGGGGATGTGGAAGCTCAGGATGGCTTCTTATGAGATTACAACTCATTATCAACGAATGGCTGACCGATTTGGTGATGTGGAAGCTCAGAATAGCTTATTATAAGATTACAGCTAATTATCAGTGAACGGTTGATCAATTTGGCGATGTAGAAGCTCAAAATGGCTTGTTATGAGATTACAACTCATTATCAGTGAACGGTTGATCGATTCGGTGATGTGGAAGCTTAGAACAAATTGTTATGAGATTATAGCTCATTATCAGTGAATGGTTGACCGATTGGGCGATGTGGAAGCTCAGAATGACTTATTATAAGATTACAACTCATTATCAGTGAACGGTTGAGTGATTCGGCGATGTGGAAGCTCAGAACAACTTGTTATGAGATTACAGCTCGTTATCAGTGAACGGTTGATCGATTCGGCGATGTGGAAGCTCAGAATGGCTTGTTATGAGATTACAACTCATTATCAGCGAACGGTTGATCGATTCGGTGATGTGGAAGCTCAGAATGCCTATTTATGAGATTAAAACTCATTATCAGTGAACGGTTGACTGATTCAGCGATGTGGAAGCTTAGAATGGCTTGTTATGAGATTACAAGTCATTATCAGTGAACAGTTGATCGATTCAGCAATGTGGAAGCTTAGAACAGCTTGTTATGATATTATAGCTCATAATCAGTGAACGATTGACCAATTCTGCGATGTGCAAGCTCAGAATGGCTTGTTATGAGATTACAACTCATTATCAATGAAGGGTTGATCATTTCAGTGATGTGGAAGCTCAGAAGAGCTTGTTATGAGTTTACAACTCATTATCAGTGAACGGTTGATCGATTCAGTGATGTGGAAGCTCATAATGGCTTGTTATGAGATTACAACTCATTATCAGTGAACGGTTGACCAATTCAGTGATGTGGAAGCTCAGAACAGCTTGTTATGAGATTACAACTTATTATCTGTGAACAGTTGACCGATTCGGCAATGTGGAAGCTCAGAATGGCTTGTTATGAGATTACAACTCATTATTAGAAAATGATTGATCGATTCGGCGATGTGGAAGCTCAGAACAACTTTTTATGAGATTACAGCTCATTATCAGTGAATGGTTGAGTGATTCAGTGATGTGGAAGCTCAGAATAGCTTGTTATGAGATTACAGCTCATTATCAGCGAATGGTTGATTGATTCGGTGATGTGGAAGCTCAAAATGGCTTGTTATGATATTATAACGCATTATCAGCGAATGGTTGATCAATTTAGTGATGTGGAAGCTTAGAATAGCTTGTTATGAGATTACACCTCATTATCGGTGAATGGTTGACCGATTTGGTGATGTGGAAGCTCAGAACGGCTTGTTATGAGAATACCGCTCATAATCAATGAACGGTTGATTGATTTGGCGATGTGGAAGGTCAGAATGGCTTGTTATGATATTACAACTCATTATCAATGAACGGTTGATCGATTCAGTGATGTGGAAGCTCAGAATAGCTTGTTATGAGATTACAACACATTAACAGCGAATGGTTGATCGATTTAGTGATGTAGAAGCTCAGAATTACTTGTTATGAGAATACAACTCATTATCAGTGAACGGTTGATCAATTTGGCGATGTGGAAGATCAAAACTACTTCTAATGAGATTACAAGTCATTATTAGCGAACAGTTGAGTGATTCAGCGATGTGGAAGCTCAGAACAACTTGTTATGAGATTACAGCTCATTATCAGTGAACAGTTGATTGATTCGGTGATGTGGAAGCTCAGAATAGCTTGTTATGAGATTACAACTCATTATCAGTGAATGATTGATCGATTCGGCGATGTGGAAGCTCTGAATAGCTTATTATGAGATTACAGCTTATTGTCAGCGAACAGTTGACCGATTCGGCGATGTGCAAGCTCAGAACGGCTTGTTATGAGATTACAACTCATTATCAGAGAACGGTTGATCGATTCAGCGATGTGGAAGCTCAAAATGGCTTGTTATGAGATTAGAGCTCATTATCAGTGAACGGTTGACTGATTCAGTGATGTGGAACTCAGAACGGCTTCTTATGAGATTACAACACATTATCAGCATATGGTTGATCGATTCAGCGATGTGGAAGCTTAGAACAGCTTGTTATCAGATTACAGCTCATTATCAGTGAACGGTTGACCGATTCGATGATGTGGAAGCTCAGAATAGCTTGTTATGAGATTACAACTCATTATCAGTGAATGGTTGACCGATTTGGTGATGTGGAAGCTCAGAACAACTTTTTATGAGATTACAGCTCATTATCAGCGAACGGTTGACCGATTCGGCGATGTGGAAGCTCAGAATAGCTTGTTATGAGATTAAAACTCATTATCAGTGAACGGTTGATCGATTCAGTGATGTGGAAGTTTTGAATAGCTTGTTATGATATTACAGCTCATTATCAGTGAACGGTTGACCGATTCAGTGATGTGGAAGCTCAGAATGGCTTGTTATGAGATTACAACTCATTATCAACAAACGGTTGATCTATTCGGCAATGTGGAAGCTCAGAATAGCTTGTTATGAGATTACAGCTCATTATCAGTGAACGGTTGATCGATTCAGTGATGGGAAAGCTCAAAACAACCTATTATGAGATTACAACTCATTATCAGCGAACGGTTGACCGATTTGGCGATGTGTAATCTCAGAATGGCTTGTTATGAGATTACAACTCATTATCAGCGAACGGTTGATCGATTCGGTGATGTGGAAGCTCAGAATGGCTTGTTATGAGATTAGAGCTCATTATCAGTGAACGGTTGACCAATTTAGCAATGTGAAAGCTCAGAATGGCTTGTTATGATATTACAACTCATTATCAGTGAATGGTTGATCAAGTCAGTGATGTGGAAGCTCAGAATAGCTTGTTATGAAATTACAGCTCATTATCAGCAAACGGTTGATCGATTCGGCGATGTGGAAGCTAAGAATGGCTTGTTATGAGATTACAGCTCATCATTAGTGAGCGGTTGATCGATTCGGCGATGTGGAAGCTCAGAATGGCTTGTTATGAGATTACAGCTCATTATCAGCGAATGGTTGACCGATTCAGTGATGTGGAAGCTCAGGATAGCTTGTTATGAGATTACAACTCATTATCAGTGAATGGTTGATCGATTCGGTGATGTGAAAGGTTAGAACAACTTGTTATGAGATTACAACTCATTATAAGCGAACGGTTGATCGATTTGGTGATGTGGAAGCTCAGAATGGCTTGTTATTAGATTATAACTCATTATCAGTGAATGGTTGATAGATTCGGTGATGTGGAAGCTCAAAATGGCTTCTTATGAGATTACAGCTCATTATCAGTGAACAGTTGATCGATTCAGCGATGTGGAAGCTCAGAATGGCTTATTATGAGATTACTACTCATTATCAGTGAACGGTTGACCGATTCAGCGATGTGGAAGCTCAGAACAGCTTCTTATGAGATTACAGCTCATTATCAGTGAATGGTTGACCGATTTGACGAAGTGGAAACTCAAAATAGCTTGTTATGAGATTATAGCTCATTATTAACGAACGATTGATCGATTCAGTGATGTGGAAGCTCAGAATAGCTTGTTATGAGATTACAGCTGATTATCAGCAAACGGTTGACCGATTCGGCGATGTGGAAGCTTAGAATGGCTTGTTATGAGATTACAGCTCATTATCAGCGAATGGTTGATTGATTCGGTAATGTGGAAGCTCAGAATGGCTTGTTATCAGATTATAACTCATTATCAGCGAACGGTTGATCGATTTGGCGATGTGGAAGCTCAGAACAACTTATTATGAGATTACAGCTCATTATTAGTGAACGGTTGATCGATTCAGTGATGTGGAAGCTTAGAATGGCTTGTTATGAGATTACAGCTCATTATCAGTGAACGGTTGACTGATTCAGCGATGTGGAAGCTCAGAATGGCTTGTTATGAGATTACAACTCATTATTAGTGAACGGTTGATCGATTCGGCAATGTGGAAGCTCAGAACAGCTTGTTATGAGATTACAGCTCATTATCAGTGAATAGTTGACTGATTCAGTGATGTGGACACTTAGAATGGCTTGTTATGACATTACAAATCATTATCAGTGAACCGTTGATGAATTCGGTGATATGGTAGCTTAGACCAACTTGTTATGAGATTACAGTTCAATATCAGTGAATGATTGACCCATTCGGTGATGTGGAAGCTCAGAATGGCTTGTTATGAGATTACAACTCATTATTAGTGAATGGTTGATCGATTCAGCAATGTGGAAGCTTAGAACAACTTGTTATGAGATTGCAACTCATTATGCGTGAATGGTTGATCAATTCAGTGATGTGGAAGCTCAGAATGGCTTGTTATGAGATTACAGCTCATTATCAGTGAATGGTTGATTGATTCCGCGATGTGGAAGCTTAGAATGGCTTGTTATGAGATTACAGCTCATTATCAGTGAAAAATTGACCGATTCGGTGATGTGGAAGCTCAGACTAGCTTGTTATGAGATTACAACTCATTATCAGTGAACGGTTGATTGATTTAGCGATGTGGAAGCTCAGAACGGGTTGTTATGAGATTACAGCTCATTATCAACGAATAGTTGATTGATTCGGCGATGTGGAAGCTCAGAATGACTTGTTATGAGATTAAAACTCATCATCAGTGAACGGTTGATCGATTCAGTGATGTGGAAGCTCATAATAGCTTGTTATGTGATTACAACTCATTATCAGCGAACGGTTGATCGATTCGGCAATGTGGAAGCTCAGAATAGCTTGTTACAAGATTACGACTCATTATCAGCGAAGGGTTGATCGATTCGGTGATGTGGAAGCTCAGAATGGCTTGTTATGAGATTACAACTCATTATTAGTGAACAGTTGATCGATTTGGCGATGTGGAATCTCAGAATAGCTTGTTATGAGATTATGACTCATTATCAGTGAACGGTTGACTGATTCGGCGATGTGGAATCTCAGAATAGCTTGTTATGAGATTACAGCTCATTATTAGCAAACGGTTGACCAGTTTGGTGATGTGGAAGCTCAGAATGGATTATTATTAGATTACAACTCATTATCAGCGAACGATTGATTGATTCGGCGATGTGGAAGCTTAGAACAACTTGTTATGATATTACAGCTCATTATCAGTGAACGGTTGACCGATTCGACGATGTGGAAGCTCAAAACGGCTTGTTATGAGATTATAACTCATTATCAGCAAACAGTTGATCGATTCAGCGATGTGGAAGCTCAGAACAACTTGTTATGAGATTACAGCTCATTGTCAGCGAACGGTTGATCGATTCGGCAATGTGAAAGCTTAGAACAGCTTGTTAGGAGATTACAGCTCATTATCAGTGAACGGTTGATCAATTCGGTGATGTGGAAGCTCAGAATGGCTTGTTATGAGATTACAACTCATTATCAGTGAACGGTTGATCGATTCGGCGATATGGAAGCTCAGAATAGCTTGTTATGAGATTACAGCTCATTATCAGCGATCGATTGACCGATTCGGCGATGTGGAAGCTTAGAATGACCTGTTATGAGATTATAACTCATTATCAGTGAACAGTTTATCGATTCAGCGATGTGGAAGCTCAGAATGGCTTGTTATGAGATTACAGCTCATTATCACCGAACGGTTGACCGATTCAGCGATGTGGAAGCTCAGAATAGCTTGTTATGAGATTACAAGTCATTATCAGTGAACGGTTAATCAGTTCGGCGATGTGGAAGCTTACAACAGCTTGTTATAAGATTACAGCTCATTATCAGCAAAGGATTGATTGATTCGGCGATGTGGAAGCTTAGAACGGCTTGTCATGAGGTTACAACTCATTATCAGCGAACGATTGACTAATTTGACGATGTGGAAGCTCACAATAGCTTGTTATGAGATTACAACTCATTATCAGTGAACGGTTGACCGATTTGGTGATGTGGAGGCTCAGAACGGCTTGTTATGAGATTACAACTCATTTTCAGTGAATGGTTGATCGATTCACCGATGTGGAAGCTTAGAATAGCTTGTTATGAGATTACAGCTCATTATCAGTGAACGGTTGACTAATTCGGCGATGTGGAAGCTCAAAATAGCTTGTTATGAGATTACAACTCATTATTAGTGAATGGTTGATTGATTGGGCGATATGGAAGCCCAGAACAGCTTGTTATGAGATTACAGCTCATTATCAGTGAACGGTTGATCGATTCGGCGATGTGGAAGCTTAGAACGGCTTGTTATGAGATTACAGCTTATTATCAGTGAAAAGTTGATCAATTTAGCGATGTGGAAGCTATGAATGGCTTGTTATGAGATTACAACTCATTATCAGTGAACGGTTGATCGAGTCGGTGATGTGGAAGCTCAGAATAAATTTTTATGAGATTACAACTCATTATCAGCGAACGGTTGACCGATTCGGCAATGTGGAAGCTCAAAATGGCTTGTTATGAGATTACAACTCATTATCAGTGAATGGTTGATTGATTCAGTGATGTGGAAGCTCAAAACAACTTGTTATGAGATTATAGCTCATTATCAGTGAACGGTTGACCGATTTGACGATGTGGAAGCTCAAAATGGCTTGTTATGAGATTACAACTCATTATCAGTGAACGGTTGAGCGATTCGATGATCTGGAAGCTCAGAATAGCTTGTTATGATATTACAGCTCATTATCAGCGAATGGTTGATCGATTCGGCGATGTGGAAGCTCAGAATGGCTTGGTATGAGATTATAACTCGTTATCAGCGAATGGTTGATCGATTCGGTGATGTGGAAGCTCAGAACAACTTGTTATGAGATTACAGCTCATTATCAGTGAATGGTTGACTGATTCGGTGATGTGGAAGCTCAGAATGGCTTGTTAGGAGATTACAGCTCATTATCAATGAACGATTGATTGATTCGGCAATGTGGAAGCTCAGAATGGCTTGTTATGAGATTACAACTCATTATCAATGAATGTTTGATCAATTCAGCGATGTGGAAGCTCAGAATAGCTTCTTATGAGATTACAACTCATTATCAGCGAATGGTTGATCGATTCAGCAATGTGGAAGCTCAGAACGGCTTGTTATGAGAATATAGCTCATTATCAGTGAACGGTTGATTGATTCAGTGATGTGGAAGCTCAGAATAGCTTGTTATGAGATTACAACTCATTATCAGTGAACGATTGAACGATTCAGCGATGTGGAAGCTCAAAACAGCTTGTTATGAGATTACAGCTCATTATCAGTGAACGGTTGGCCGATTCGGTGATGTGCAAGCTCAGAATGACTTGTTATGAGATTACAACTCATTATCAGCGAACGGTTGATCGATTCGGTGATGTGGAAGCTCAGAATGGCTTGTTATGAGATTAGAGCTCATTATCAACGAACGGTTGACCGATTCGGTGATGTGGAAGCTCAAAATGGCTTGTTATGAGATTACAACTCATTATCAGTGAATGGTTGATTGATTCAGTGATGTGTAAGCTCAGAACAACTTGTTATGAGATTACAGCTCATTATCAGAGAACGATTGACCAATTCGATGATGTGGAAGCTCAGAACAGCTTGTTATGAGATTACAACTCATTATCAGTGAACGGTTGACCGATTCAGTGATGTGGAAGCTCAGAATAACTTTTTATGAGATTACAGCTCATTATTAGCAAATGGTTGATCGATTCAGCGATGTGGAAGCTGAGAATGGCTTGTTGTGAGGTTACAACTCATTATCAGTGAACAAATGATCAATTCTGTGATGTGGAAGCTCAGAACAGCTTGTTATGAGATTACAACTCATTATCAGTGCATGGTTGATTGATTTGGAGATGTGGAAGCTCAGAATGGCTTCTTATGAGATTACAGCTCATTATCAGTGAATGATTGATCGAGTCGACGATGTGGAAGCTCAGAATGGCTTGTTATGAGATTACAACTCATTATCAGTGAACCGTTGATTGATTCGGCTATGTGGAAGCTCATAATAGCTTTTTATGAGATTACAGCTCATTATCAGTGAACGGTTGACCGATTCTATGTTGTGAAAGCTCAGAACAGCTTGTTATGAGATTACAACTCATTATCAGTGAACGGTTGATCAATTCAATGATGTGGAAGCTTAGAACAGCTTGTTATGAGATTATAGCTCATTATCAGCGAACAAGTTATTGATTCAGTGATGTGGAAACTCAGAATGGCTTGTTACGAGATTACAACTCATTATCAGTGAACGGTTGATCGATTTATTGATGTGGAAGCTTAAAACAGCTTATTATGAGATTACAACTCATTATCAATGAACGGTTGACCGATTCGGTGATGTGGAAGCTCAGAATGTCTTGTTATGAGATTACAACTCATTATCAGCGAACGGTTGATCGATTCGGCGATGTGGAAGCTCAGAATAGCTTGTTATGAGATTACAGCTCATTATCAGTGAATGGTTGATCGATTCGGTGATGTGGAAGCTCAAAATAGCTTATTATGAGATTACAACTCATTATCAGTGAACGGTTGATCGATTCGGCGATGTGGAAGCTCAGAACAGCTTGTAATGAGATTACAGCTCATTATCAGTGAATGGTTGACTGATTCGGCGATGTGGAAGCTCAGAAAGGATTGTTATGAGATTACAAATGATTATCAGTGAACGGTTGATCGATTCAGTGATGTGGAAGCTTAGAATAGCTTGTTATGAGATTACAGCTCATTATCAATGAATGGTTGACCGATTCGGTTATGTGGAAGTTAGAACAACTTTTTATGAGATTACAACTCATTATCAACGAACGGTTGAGTTATTCAGTGATGTGGAAGCTCAGAACAACTTGTTATGAGATTACAGCTTATTATAAGTGAATGATTGATCGATTCAGCGACATGGAAGCTCAGAATAGCTTGTTATGAGATTATAACTCATTACCAGTGAACGGTTGATCGATTCGGCGATGTGGAAGCTCAGAATAGCTTGTTATGAGATTACAGCTCATTATCAGTGAACGGTTGACTGATTTGGTGATGTGGAAGCTCAGAAAAGCTTGTTATGAGATTAAAGCTCATTATCAGCGAACTGTTGATCGACTCCATGATGTGGAAGCTCAGAATAACTTGTTATGAGATTACAACTTATTATCAGTGAACGGTTGACCGATTCGGCAATGTGAAAGCTCAGAACGGCTTGTTATTAGATTACAACTCATTATCAGTGAACGGTTGATTGATTCGGTGATGTGGAAGTTCAGAATGACATGTTATGAGATTACTTCTCATTATCAACGAACAGTTGATCGATTCGGTGATGTGGAAGCTCAGAATGGCTTGTTATGAGATTACAACTCATTATCAGTGAACGGTTGACCAATTTGGTGATGTGGAAGCTCAGAATGACTTGTTATGAGATTATAGCTCATTATCAGTGAATAGTTGACAAATTCAGTGATGTGGAAGCTCAGAACAACTTGTTATGAGATTACAACTTTTTATCAGTGAACGGTTGATCGATTCGGTGATGTGGAAGCTCAGAACAACTTGTTATGAGATTACAGCTCATTATCAGTGAACGGTTGATCGATTGGGTGATATGGAAGCTCAGAACTGGTTGTTACGAGATTACAAGTCATTATCACTAAATAGTTGAGTGATTCAGTGATGGGAAGCTCAGAACAGCTTGTTATGAGATTACAACTCATTATCAGTGAACGGTTGACCGATTCAGTGATGTAGAAGCTCAGAATGGCTTGTTATGAGATTAAAATTCATTATCAGTGAACAGTTAATCGATTTGGTGATGTGAAAGCTTAGAACAACTTTTTATGAGATTACAGCTCACTATCAGCGAACGGTTGACCAATTCTGCGATGTGGAAGCTCAAAATAGCTTGTTATGAGATTACAACTCATTATCAGTGAATGGTTGATCAATTCAACGATGTGGAAGGTCAGAATGGCTTGTTATGAGATTACAACTCATTATCAGTGAACGGTCGACCGATTCGATGATGTGGAAGCTCAGAATGGCTTGTTATGAGATTACAACTCATTTTCAGCGAATAGTTGACCGACTTGGCAATGTGGAAGCTCAGAACTGCTTGTTATGAGATTACAACTCATTATCAGCGAACGGTTGATTGATTCAGCAATGTGGAAGCGCAGAATAGCTTGTTATGAGATTACAGCTCATTATCAGCGAATGGTTGATTGATTTGGCGATGTGGAAGCTCAGAATGGTTTGTTATGAGATTACAACTCATTATCAGCAAACAGTTGATCGATTCGGCGATGTGGAAGCTCAGAATAGCTTGTTATGAGGTTACAGCTCATTATCAGCGAACGGTTGATCGATTCAGCAATGTGGAAGCTCAAAATAGCTTGTTATAAGATTAAAACTCGTTATCAGTGAACGGTTGACCGATTTGGTGATATGGAAGCTCAGTATAGCTTGTTATGAGATTACAGCTCATTATCAGTGAACGGTTGACCGATTCAGTGATGTGGAAGGTCATAACACCTTGTTATGAGATTACAACTCATTATCAGCGAACGGTTGATCAATTTAGTTATGTGGAAGCTCAGAATGGCTTGTTATGAGATTACAACTCATTATCAGTGAATGGTTGATCGATTCAGCAATGTGGAAGCTCAGAACAGCTTGTTATGAGATTACAACTCGTTATCAACAAACGGTTAACCGATTCGGTGATGTGGAAGATCAGAACGTCTTGTTATGAGATTACAACTCATTATCTGTGAACGGTTGATCGATTCAGCGATGTGGAAGCTCATAACAGCTTGTTATGAGATTACATCTCATTATCAGCGAACGGTTGATCGATTTCGTGATGTGGAAGCTCAGAATGGCTTGTTATGGAATTACAACTCATTATCAGTGAATGGTTGATTGATTCAGCGATGTGAAAGCTCAGAATGGCTTCTTATGAGATTACAGCTCATTATCAATGAACGGTTGACTTATTCGGTGATGTGAAACTTCAGAATGGCTTGTTATGAGATTACAACTCATTATCAGCAAACGGTTGATCAATTCGGCGATGTGGAAGCTGAGAACGGCTTGTTATGAGATTAGAACTCATTATTAGTGAACGGTTGCTCGATTCGGAGATGTGAAAGCTAAGAATGGCTTGTTATCAGATTACAGCTCATTATTAGCGAACGGTTGACCGATTTGGCGATGTGGAAGCTCAAAATGGCTTGTTATGAGATTACAACTCATTATCAGCAAACAGTTGATCGATACGGTGATGTGGAAGCTCAGAATAGATTGTTATGAGATTACAGCTTATTATCAGTGAATGGTTGATTGATTCGGTGATGTGAAAGCTCAGAATGGCTTGTTATGAGATTACACCTCATTATCAGTGAATGGTTGTTCAATTCGGCGATGTGGAAGCTCAGAACAACTTGTTATGAGATTACAGCTCATTATAAGCGATCGGTTGATCGATTCGGTGATGTGGAAGCTGAGAATGGCTTTTTATGAGATTACAGCTCATTATCAGCGAGCGGTTAATCGATTCGGCGATGTGGAAGCTTAGAATGGCTTGTTATGAGATTACATCTCATTATCAGCGAACGGTCAACTAATTCGGCGATGTGGAAGCTCAGAACAACTTGTTATGAGATTACAACTCATTATCAGCGAATGGTTGATCAATTCGGCAATGTGGAAGCTTAGAACGACTTGTTATGAGATTACAAGTCTTTATCAGCAAATGGTTGATCAATTTGCTGATGTGGAAGCTCAGAACGGCTTGTTATTAGATTTCAACTCATTATCAGTAAATGGTTGATCGATTTGGCGATGTGGAACCTCAAAATGGCTTATTATGAGATTACAGCTCATTATCAGCGAACGGTTGATCGAGTCGGCAATGTGGAAGCTCAGAATAGCTTGTTATGAGATTACAACTCATTATCAGCGAACGGTTGACCGATTCGGCAATGTGGAAGCTCAGAACAGCTTGTTATGAGGTTACAGCTCATTATCAGTGAACGGTTGACCGATTCGGTGAAGTGGAACCTCAAATCAGCTTGTTATGAGATTACATCTCATTATCAGCGAATGATTGACCAATTTGGTGATGTGGAAGCTCAGAATAGCTCATTATAAGTGAACGCTTGATCGATTTGGCAATGTGGAAGCTCAGAATGGCTTGTTATGAGATTATAGCTCATTATCAGTGAATGATTGATCGATTCGGTGATGTGGCAGCTTAGAATGGCTTGTTATCAGGTTACAAGTCATTATCAGCAAACGGTTGACCGATTCGGCGATGTGGAAGCTTATAACGTCTTGTTATGAGATTACAACTCATTATCAATAAATGGTTGATCAATTTGGCAATGTGGAAGCATAGAACAACTTGTTATGAGATTACAGCTCATTATCAGTGAATGGTTGATCGATTCGGCGATGTGGAAGCTCAGAACAACTTGTTATGAGATTACAGCTCATTATCAGTGAACACTTGATCAATTCAGCGATGTAGAAGCTCAGAACGGCTTGTTATGAGATTACAGCTCATTATCAGCAAACGGTTGACCGATTCTGTGATGTGGAAGCTTAGAACAGCTTCTTATGAGATTCCAACTCATTATCAGTGAACGGTTGATCGATTTGGTAATGTAAAAGCTCATAATGGCTTGTTATGAGATTACAACTCATTATCAGCGAATGGTTGATCGATTCGGGGATGTGGAAGCTCAGAACGGCTTGTTATGAGATTACAACTCATTATCAGCGAACGGTTGATCAATTCTGTGATATGGAAGCTCAAAATAGCTTGTTATAAGATTATAGCTCATTATCAGTGAACGGTTAACTGATTCCATGATGTGGAAGCTCAGAATAGCTTCTTATGAGATTACAACCCATTATCAGTGAATGGTTGATCGAGTCGGCGATGTGGAAGCTCAGAACGGCTTGTTATGAGATTACAGCTTATTATCAGCGAACAGTTGATCAATTCAGTGATGTGGAAGCTCAGAACGGCTTGTTATGAGATTACAACTCATTATCAGTGAACCGTTGATCGATTTGGCAATGTGGAAGCTCAGAACGGCTTGTGATGAGATTATAGCTCATTATCAGCAAACGGTTGATCGATTCGGTGATGTGGAAGCTCAGAATAGCTTGTTATGAGATTACAACTCATTATCAGTGAACGGTTGACCGACTCGGCGATGTGGAAGCTTAGAATAGCTTCTTATGAGATTATAGCTCATTATCAGCGAATGGTTGACCGATTCGGCAAAGTGGAAGCTCAAAATAGCTTGTTATAAGATTACAACTCATTATCAGTGAACGATTGACCGATTCGGTGATATGGAAGCTCAGAACGGCTTGTTATGAGATTACAACTCATTATCAGCGAACGGTTGACCAATTCAGCGATGTGGAAGCTCAGAATGGCTTTTTATGAGGTTACAACTCATTATCAGCGAACGGTTGACCGATTCGGTAATGTGGAAGCTCAAAATGGCTTGTTATGAGATTATAACTCATTATCAGTGAAAGGTTGATCGATTCGGTGATGTGGAAGCTCAGAACAGCTTGTTATGAGATTACAGCTCATTATCAGCAAACGGTTGACCGATTCGGCGATGTGGAACCTCAGAATGACTTGTTATGAGATTACAACTCATTATCAGTGAACGGTTGATCGATTCAGAGAGATGGAAGCTCAGAATAGTTTGTTGTGAGATTACAACTCAATATCAATGAACACTTGACCGATTCAGCGATGTGAAAGCTAAGAATGACTTGTTATGAGATTACAGTTCATTATCAACGAACGGTTGATTGATTCCAGGATGTGGAAGCTCAGAATGGCTTGCTATGAGATTACAACTCATTATCAGCGAACAAATGATCAATTTGGTGATGTGGAAGCTCAGAATAGCTTTTTATGAGATCACAACTCATTATCAGTGAACAGTTGATCGATTCGGTGATGTGGAAGCTCAGAATGGCTTGTTATGAGATTACAGCTCATTATAAGTGAACGGTTGATCGATTCGGCGATGTGGAAGCTTAGAATGGCTTGTTATCAGATTACAACTCATTATTAGCGAATGAATGATCAATTCGGAGATGTGGAAGCTCAGAACAGCTTGTTATGAGATTACAACTCATTATCAGTGAACGGTTGATAGATTCGGTGATGTGGAAGCTCAGAACAGCTTGTTATGAAATTACAGCTCATTATCAACGAACGGTTGACCGATTCCACGATGTGGAAGCTTAGAACGGCTTGTTATGAGATTACAACTCATTATTAATGAATGGTTGATCGATTCGGCTATGTAGAAGCTTACAACAACTTGTTATGAGATTACAGCTCATTATCAGCGAACGGTTGATCGATTCGGTGATGTGGAAGCTCAAAATGGCTTGTTATGAGATTACAATTCATTATCAACAAACAGTTGACCAATTCGGTGATGTGGAAGCTCAAAATAGCTTGCTATGTGATTACAACACATTATCAGTGAATAGTTGACCGATTCAGCAATGTGCAAGCTCAGAACACCTTGTTATGATATTTCAACTCATTATCAGCGAACGGTTGATTGATTCGGCGATGTGGAAGCTCAAAATAGCTTGTTATGAGGTTACAACTCATTATCAATGAACGGTTGACCGATTGGGTGATGTGGAAGCTCAGAATGGCTTGTTATGAGATTACAGCTCATTATCAGTGAACGGTTGATCGATTCGGTGATGTGGAAGCTCAAAATGGCTTGTTATGAGATTACAACACATTATCAGCGAACCGTTGATTGATTCAGCGATGTTGAAGCTCACAACAGCTTTTTATGAGATTACAACTCATTATCATGGAATGGTTGACCGATTTTGTAATGTTGAAGCTCAGAATAGCTTGTTATGAGATTACAACTCATTATTAGTGAATGGTTGATCGATTCGGTGATGTGGAAGCTCAGAACAACTTGTTATGAGATTACAGCTCATTATCAGTGAACAGTTGATCAATTCGGTGATGTGGAAACTCAGAATGGCTTGTTATGAGATTACAACTCATTATCAGCGAATGGTTGACTGATTCAGCGATGTGTAAGCTCATAATAGCTTGTTATGAGATTACAGCTCATTATCAGTGAATGGTTGACCAAGTTAGTGATGTGGAAGCTCAGAATGACTTGTTATGAGATTACAACTCATTATCAGTGAACGGTTGATTGATTCAGCGATGTGGAAGCTCATAACAGCTTGTTATGAGATTATAGCTCATTATCAGTGAATGGTTGATCGATTCGACGATGTGGAAGCTCAGAATAGCTTGTTATGAGATTACAACTCATTATCAGCAAAGGGTTGATTGATTCGGCAATGTCGAAGCTCAGAATAGCTTGTTATGAGATTACAGCTCATTATCAGTGAACGGTTGACCGATTCGGTAATGTGGAAGCTCAGAATGGCTTGTTATGAGATTACAACTCATTATCAGTGAATGGTTGATTGATTCAGTGATGTGGAAGTTCAGAATAGTTTTTTATGAGATTACAGCTAATTATCAATGAACGGTTGACCGATTCGGTGATGTGGAAGCTCAGAACGGCTTGTTATGAGATTACAACTCATTATCAATGAACGGTTGATTGATTCGATGATGTGGAAGCTCATAATAGCTTGTTATGAGATTACAGCTCATTATCAGTGAATGGTTGATCGATTCGGCGAAGTGGAAGCTCAGAATGGTTTGTTATGAGATTAAAACTCATTATCAGCGAATGGTTGATCGATTTCGTGATGTGGAAGCTCAGAATGGCTTGTTATGGGATTACAGCTCATTATCAGTGAATGATTCATCGATTCGGCAATCTGTAAGCTCAGAATGGGTTGTTATGAGATTACAGCTCATTATCACCGAACGGTTGACTGATTCGACAATGTGGAAGCTCAAAATGACTTGTTATGAGATTACAACTCATTATTAGTGAATGATTGATCGATTCAGCGATGTGGAAGCTCAAAATAGCTTGTTATGAGATTACAGCTAATTATCGGTGAAGGATTGATCGATTCGGTGATGTGGAAGCCCAGAATGGCTTGTTATGAGATTACAACTCATTATCAGTGAACGGTTGACCGATTCAGCAATGTGGAAGCTCAGAATAGCTTTTTATGAGATTACAGCTCATTATTAGCGAACGGTTGATCGATTCGGCGATGTGGAAGCTCAGAATGGCTTGTTATGAGATTACAACTCATTATCAGCAAACAATTGATCAATTTAGCAATGTGGAAGCACACAATAGCTTGTTATGAGATTACAGCTCATTATCAGCAAACGGTTGACCGATTCAGCGATGTGGAAGCTCACAATGGCTTGTTATGAGATTACAACTCATTATCAGTGAATGGTTGATCGATTCGGCAATGTGGAAGCTATGAATGGCTTGTTATGAGATTACAACTCATTATCAGCGAATGGTTGATCGATTTGGCGATGTGGAAGCTCAGAATGGCTTATTATGAGATTACAACTCATTATCAGTGAACAGTTGATCGATTTGGTGATCTGGAAGCTCATAACAGCTTATTATGAGATTATAGCTCATTATCAACGAACGGTTGACCGATTCTGTGATGTGGAAGCTCAGAATAGCTTGTTATGAGATTACAACTCATTATCAACAAACGCTTGATCGATTCGATGATGTGGAAGCTCAGAACAGCTTATTATGAGATTAAAGCTCATTGTCAGTGAACGGTCGATCGATTCAGTGATGTGGAAGCTCAGAATGGCTTATCATGAGATTAAAACTCATTATCAGCGAACGGTTGACTGATGCGGTAATGTGGAAGCTCAGAACAGCTTGTTATGAGATTACAACTCATTATCAGCGAATGGTTGACTAATTCAGTAATGTGGAAGCTCAAAATGGCTTGTTTGTAGATTATAACTCATTATCAGGGAATGGTTGATCGATTTGGTGATGTGGAAGCTCAGAACAACTTGTTATGAGATTATAGCTCATTATCAATGAACGGTTGACCGATTTGGTGATGTGGAAGCTCAGAATGGCTTGTTATTAGATTACAACTCATTATCAGTGAACGGTTGATCGATTCGGTGATGTGGAAGCTTAGAACAGCTTGTTATGAGACTATAGCTCATTATTAGTGAACGGTTGATCGATTCAGGGATGTGGAAGCTCAGGACGGCTTCTTATGAGATTACAACTCATTATCAGCAAATGGCTGACCGATTTGGTGATGTGGAAGCTCAAAATAGCTTGCTATGAGATTACAGCTCATTATTAGTGAACGGTTGACCGATTCGGTGATGTAGAAGCTCAAAATGGCTTGTTATGAGATTACAACTTATTATCAGCGAATGGTTGATCGATTCGGTGATGTGGAAGCTCAAAATAACTTGTTATGAGATTACAGCTCATTATCACTGAATGGTTGACCGATTGGGCAATGTGGAAGCTCAGAACGGCTTGTTATAAGATTACAACTCATTATCACCGAACGGTTGAGTGATTCAGTGATGTGGAAGCTCAGAACAACTTGTTATGAGATTACAGCTCATTATCAGCGAACGGTTGATCGATTCAGCGATGTGGAAGCTCAGAATGGCTTGTTATGAGATTACAACTCATTATCAGTGAATGGTTGATTGATTTGGCGATGTGGAAGCTCAGAATAGCTTGTTATGAGATTACAGCTCATTATCAATGAATGGTTGACCGATTCGGCAATGTGGAAGCTCAGAATGGCTTGTTATGAGATTACAGCTCATTATCAATGAACAGTTGATTGATTCGGCGATGTGGAAGCTCAGAATGGCTTGTTATGAGATTACAACTCATTATCAGCCAATGGTTGACCGATTCAGTGATGTGGAAGCTCACGGCAGCTTGTTATGAGATTACAGCTCTTTGTCAACAAACGCTTGACCGATTCAGTGATGTGGAAGCTCAGAACAGCTTGTTATGAGATTACAACTCATTATCAGCGAACAATTGATCAATTTGGCGATGTGGAAGCTCAGACTAGCTTGTTATGATATTACAGCTCATTATCAGCGAATGGTTAATCGATTCGGCGATGTGGAAGCTTAGAGCAGCTTGTTAGGAGATTAAAACTCATTATCAACGAACGGTTGATCGATTTCACCATGTGGAAGCTCAGAATGGCTTGTTATGAGATTATAACTCATTATCAGCAAACGGTTGACCGATTCGGTGATGTGGAAGCTCAGAACGGCTTATTATGAGATTATAACTCATTATCAACTAACGGTTGACCGATTCGGCAATGTGGAAGCTCAAAATGGCTTATTATGAGATTACAACTCATTATCAGCGAATGGTTGATCAATTCAGTGATGTGGAAGCTCAGAACAGCTTGTTATGAGATTATAGCTCATGATCAGCGAACGGTTGACCGATTCAGTGATGTGGAAGCTCAGAATGACTTGTTATGAGACTACAACTCATTATCAGCAAACGGTTGATCGATTTAGCGATATGGAAGCTCAGAATAGCTTGTTATGAGATTACAGCTCATTATCAGTGAACGGTTGACTGATTCGGCGATGTGGAAGCTCAGAACGACTTGTTATGAGATTACAGCTCATTATCAGTGAATGGTTGATCGATTTGGTGATGTGGAAGCTCAGAATGGCTTGTTATGAGATTACAACTCAATATCAGCGAATGAATGATCAATTCGGTGATGTGGAAGCTCAGAAAAGCTTGTTATGAGATTACAACTCATTATCAGTGAACGGTTGATCGATTCGGCGATGAGAAGCTGAGAATAGCTTGTTATGAGATTAAAGCTCATTATCATTGAATGGTTGATCGATTCGGTAATGTGGAAGCTTAGAACAGCTTGTTATGAGATTACAGCTCATTATCAGCAAACAGTTGATCGATTCAGTGATGTAGAAACTTAGAAAGGCTTGTTATGAGATTACGACTCATTATCAGTGAATGGTTGACCAATTTAGCGATGTGGAAGCTCAGAACAGCTTGTTATGAGATTACAGCACATTATCAGCAAACGGTTGACCGATTCAGATATGTGGAAGCTTAGAATGGCTTATTATGAGATTACAACTCATTATCAGTGAACGGTTGATTGATTTGGCGATGTGGAAGCTCAGACTAGCTTATTATGAGATTACAACTCATTATCAGCGAATGGTTGATCGATTCGGCGATGTGGAAGCTTAGAACAACTTGTTATGAGATTACAACTCATTATCAGCAAACAGTTGATCGATTCGGCGATGTGCAAGCTCAGAATAGCTTGTTATGAGATTACAGCTCATTATCAGTAAACGGTTGACCAATTCAGTGATGTGGAAGCTAAGAATGGCTTGTTATGAGATTATAACTCATTATCAGCGAACGGTTGATCGATTTGGCGATGTGGAAGCTCAGAATGGCTTGTTATGAGATTATAGCTCATTATCAGTGAACGGTTGATCGATTGGGCGATGTGGAAGCTCAGAATGGCTTGTTATGAGATTACAACTCATTATCAGTCAACGGTTGAGTTATTCGGCGATGTGGAAGCTCAGAACAACTCGTTATGAGATTACAGCTCATTATCAGCAAACGGTTGATTGATTCGGCGATGTGGAATCTTAGAACAGCTTGTTATGAGATTATAGCTCATTATCAGTGAATGGTTGATCGATTCGATGATTTGGAAGCTCAGAATAGCTTGTTATGAGATTACAACTCATTATCAGCGAAGGGTTGATCTATTTGGCGATGTGGAAGCTCAGAACAGCTTGTTATGAGATTACAGCTCATTATCAGTGAACGATTGACCGATTTGGTAATGTGGAAGCTCAGAATGGCTTATTATGAGATTACAACTCATTATCAGCGAACAGTTGATTGATTCGGTGATGTGGAAGCATAGAATAGTTTTTTATGGGATTACAGCTCATTATCAATGAACGGTTGACCGATTCGGTGATGTGGAAGCTCAGAACGGCTTGTTATGAGATTACAACTCATTATCAGTGAATGGTTGATCGATTCAATGATGTGGAAGCTCATAATAGCTTGTTATGAGATTATAGCTCATTATCAGTGAATGGTTGATCGATTCGGCGAAGTGGAAGCTCAGAATGGTTTGTTATGAGATTAAAACTCATTATCAGCAAACGGTTGATCGATTTGGCGATGTGGAAGCTCAGAATGGCTTGTTATGAGATTACAGCTCATTATCAGTGAACGATTGATCGATTCAGCAATGTGTAAGCTCAGAATGGCTTGTTATCAGATTACAGCTCATTATCACTGAACGGTTGACTGATTCGGCAGTGTGGAAGCTCAAAATGACTTGTTATGAGATTACAACTCATTATCAGTGAATGATTGATCGATTCAGTGATGTGGAAGCTCAGAATAGCTTGTTATGAGATTATAGCTCATTATCAGTGAACGATTGACCGATTCGGCGATGTCGAAGCTTAGAATGGCTTGTTATGAGATTACAACTCATTATTAGTGAACGGTTGATCGATTCGGTGATGTGAAAGCTCAGAACAACTTTTTATGAGATTATAGCTCATTATCAGTGAACGGTTGACCGATTCGGCGATGTGGAAGCTCAGAACGGCTTGTTATGAGATTACAACTCATTAAAAGCAAATGGTTGACCGATTCAGCGATGTGGATGCTCACAATGGCTTGTTATGAGATTACAACTCATTATCAGTGAACGGTTGATCGATTTGGTGATGTGGAAGCTCAAAATGGCTTGTTATGAGATTACAACACATTATCAGTGAACGGTTGATCGATTCGGCGAGGTGGAAGCTCATAACAACTTATTATGAGATTACAGCTCATTATCAGCGAATGATTGACCAATTCTGCGATGTGGAAGCTCATAACAGCTTGTTATGAGATTACAACTTATTATCAGTAAATGGTTGATCGATTCGGTGATGTGGAAGCTCATTATGAGATTACAGCTCATTATCAACGAACGGTCAATTGATTCGGTGATGTGGGAGCTCAAAATGCCTTATTATGAGATTAAAACTCATTATCAGTGAACGATTGACTGATGCGGTGATGTGGAAGCTCAGAACAACTTGTTATGAGATTACAACTCATTATCAGCGAACGGTTGACTAATTCAGTGATGTGGAAGCTCAGAACGGCTTGTTATGAGATTATAACTCATTATCAGGGAACGGTACATCGATTTGGTGATGTGGAAGCTCAGAACAGCTTGTTATGAGATTATAGCTCATTATCAGTGAACGGTTGACTGATTCGGTGATGTGGAAGCTCAGAATGGCTTGTTATGAGATTATAGCTCATTATCAGCGAACGGTTGATCAATTCGGGGATGTGAAATCTCAGGATGACTTCTTATGAGATTGCAGCCCATTATGAGTGAACGGTTGACCGATTGGGTGATGTGGAAGCTCAGAACGGCTTGTTATAAGATTAAAACTCATTATCAGTGAACGATTGAGTGATTCAGTGATGTGGAAGCTCAAAACAACTTGTTATGAGATTACAGCTCATTATCAGCGAACAGTTGATCGATTCAACGAACGGTTGATCGATTCAGCGATGTGGAAGCTCAAAATGGCTTGTTATGAGATTACAAGTCATTATCAGCGAACAGTTCATCAATTCGACGATGTGGAAGCTCAGAATAGCTTTTTATGAGATTACAGCTCATTATCAACAAACGGTTGACCGATTCGGCGATGTGGAAGCTCAGAATGGCTTGTTATGAGATTACAGCTCATTATCAACGAACAGTTGATTGATTTGGCGATGCGAAAGCTCAGAATGGCTTGTTATGAGATTACAACTCATTATCAGTGAACAGTTGATGAATTTTGCGATGTGGAAGCTCAGAATAGCTTGTTATGAAATTACAACTCATTATCAGGGATAGGTTGATCGATTCGGCGATGTGGAAGCTCAGAACAACTTGTTATGATATTACAGCTCATTATCAACGAATGGTTGACCGATTCGGGGATGTGGAAGCTCAAAATAGCTTGTTATGAGATTACAACTCATTATCAGTGAACGGTTGATCGATTCGGTGATGTGGAAGCTCAGAAAAACTTGTTATGAGATTACAGCTCATTATCAGCGAATGGTTGACCGATTCAGTGATAGGGAAGCTCAGAACAGCTTGTTATGAGATTACAGCTCATTATTAGCGAACAGTTGATCGATTCGGTGATGTGGAAACTCAGAACGGCTTGTTATGAGATTGCAACTCATTATCAGCAAATGGTTGACTGATTCAGTGATGTGGAAGCTCACAACAGCTTGTTATGAGATTATAGCTCATTATCAGCAAACGGTTGACCGATTCGGCGATGTGAAAGCTCAGAATAGCTTGTTATGAGATTACAGCTCATTATCAGTAAACGGTTGACCGATTCGGCGATGTGGAAGATCAGAATGGCTTGTTATGAGATTACAACTCATTATCAGCGAACGGTTGATCGATTCGGTAATGTGGAAGCTCAGAATGGCTTGTTATGAGACTATCGCTCATTATCAGAGAACGGTTGACTGATTGGGCGATGTGGAAACTCAGAATGGCTTGTTATGAGATTACAACTCATTATCAGTCAACGGTTGAGTTATTCGGCAATGTGGAAGCTCACAACAGCTCGTTATGAGATTACAGCTCATTATCAGCGAATGGTTGATCGATTCGGCGATGTGGAAGCTCAGACTAGCTTGTTATGAGGTTACAACTCATTATCGGTGAATAGTTGATCGATTCAGTGATGTGGAAGCTCAGAATAGCTTGTTATGAGATTACAACTCATTATCAGTGAACAGTTGACTGATTTGGCGATGTGGAAGCTCAGAATAGCTTGTTATGAGATTACAGCTCATTATCAGCAAATGGTTGATCGATTTCACGATGGGGAAGCTCAGAACAGCTTGTTATGATATTACAATTCATTATCAGTGAATGGTTGACCGATTTGGCAATGTGGAAGCTCAGAACGGCTTGTTATGAGATTACAACTCAGTATCAGGGAACGGTTGTTCGATTCGGCGATGTGGAAGTTCAGAACAACTTTTTATGAGATTACTGCTCATTATCAACGAATGGTTGATCGATTCCGTGATGTGGAAGCTCAGAACGGCTTTTATTAGATTACAACTAATTATCAGCGAACGGTTGACTGATTCAGTGATGTGGAAGCTCAAAATGTCTTGTTATCAGATTATAGCTCATTATCAGTGAATGATTGCCTGATTTGGCGATGTGGAAGCTCAGAATGGCTTGTTTCAAGATTACAACTCATTATCAGTGAACGGTTGATCGATTCGGTGATGTGGAAGCTCAGAATAGCTTGTTATGAGATTATAGCTCATTATCAGCGAACGGTTGATTGATTTGGTGATTTTGAAGCTCAAAACGGCTTGTTATGAGATTAAAACTCATTATCAATGAACGGTTGACTGATTCGGCGATGGGAAGCTCAAAACAGCTTATTAAGAGATTACAACTCATTATCAGTGAACGGTTGACTGAGTCGGTGATGTCAAAGCTCAGAATGGCTTGTTATGAGATTACAACTCATTATCAGTGAACAGTTGATTGATTTGGCGATGTGGAAGCTCAGAACAACTTGTTATGAGATTACAGCTCATTATCAGTGAACGGTTGACTGATTCGGTGATGTGGAAGCTCAGAATGGCTTGTTATGAGATTACAACTCATTATCAGTGAACAGTTGATCGATTTAGTGATGTGGAAGCTTAGAATAGCTTGTTATGAGATTACAGCTCATTATCAGTGAACGGTTGATCGATTCGGCGATGTGGAAGCTCAGAACGGCTTGTTATGCAATTATAGCTCATTATCATCAAATGGTTGATCGATTCGGCGATGTGGAATCTTAGAATGGCTTGTTATGAGATTATAGCACATTATTAGTGAACTGTTGACCAGTTCGGCGATGTGGAAGCTCAGAACAGCTTGTTATGAGATTACAACTCATTATTAGCGAACGATTGATCGATTCAGTGATGTGGAAGCTCAGAATGGCTTGTTATGAGATTACAGCTCATTATCACCGATCGGTTGATTGATTTGGTGATGTGGAAGCGCAGAACAGCTTGTTATGAGATTACAACTCATTATCAGTGAACAGTTGATCAATTCGGCGATGTGGAAGCTTAGAATAGCTTGTTATGAGATTATAGCTCATTATCAGCGAACGGTTGACAGATTCAGCGATGTGGAAGCTCAGAATAGCTTGTTATGAGATTACAACTCATTACCAGTGAACGGTTGATCGATTCAGCGATGAGGAAGCTCAGAATAGCTTATTATGAGATTACAGCTCATTATCAGTGAATGGCTGACCGATTCGGCGAAGTGGAAACTCAGAATGGCTTGTTATGAGATTACAACTCATTATCAGGGAACAGTTGATCGATTCAGAGATGTGGAAGCTCAGAATAGCTTATTATGAGATTATAGCTCATTATCAGTGTATGGTTGATTGATTCGGTGATGTGGAAGCTTAGAACGGCTTGTTATGAGATTATAGCTCATTATCAGGGAATGATTGGTTGATTCAGCGATGTGGAAGCTCAGAATGGCTTGTTATCAGATTACAACTCATTATCAGTGAACGGCTGACCGATTCGGCGATGTGGAAGCTTAGAATGGCTTGTTATGAGATTACAACTCATTATCAGTGAAGGGTTGATCGATTCGGTGATGTGGAAGCTCAAAATGGCTTGTTATGAGATTATAGCTCATTATCAGCGAACGGCTGATCGATTTGGTGATGTGGAAGCTCAGAATGGCTTTATATGAGATTACAACTTATTATCAGTGAATAGTTGATCGATTCAGCGATGTGGAAGCTCAGAATAGCTTGTTATGAGATTACAGCTCATTATCAGTGAACGGTTGACCAATTCAGTGATGTGGAAGCTCAGAATAGCTTGTTATGAGATTACAACTCATTATAAGCAAATGGTTAATTGATTCGGCGATGTGGAGGCTCATAACAACTTGTTATGAAATTATAGCTCATTATCAGTAAATGGTTGATCGATTCGGCGATGTGGAAGCTCAGAACGGCTTGTTATGAGATTAAAACTCATTATCAGGAAATGGTTGATCAGTTCAGTGATGTGGAAGCTCAAAACGCCTTGTTATGAGATTACATCTCATTATCAGTGAACGGTTGATCGATTCAGTGATGTGGAAGCGCAGAACGGATTTTTATGAGATTACAACTCATTATCAGTGAATGGTTGATTGATTGAGTGATGTGAAAGCTCTGAATAGATTGTTATGAGATTACAGCTCATTATCAGTGAACGGTTGTCCGATTCTGTGATGTGGAAGCTGAGAATAGCTTTTTATGAGATTACAACTCATTATCAGCAAATAGTTGATCGATTCGGTGATGTGGAGGCTCAGAACAGCTTGTTATGAGATTACAGCTCATTATCAACAAATGATTGATTGATTTGGTGATGTGGAAGCTCAGAACGGCTTGTTATGAGTTTAATACTCATTATCTACAAATGATTGACTGATTCGGCGATGTGGAACCTCAGAAAAGCTTTTTATGAAATTACAGCTCATTATCAGCGAACGGTTGATCGATTCGGCGATGTGGAAGCTCAAAATAGCTTGTTATGAGATTACAACTCATTATTAGTGAACAGTTGATCAATTCGGCAATGTGGAAGCTCAGAATGGCTTGTTATGAGATTACAAGTCATTATCAGTGAATGGTTGATTGATTCGGTGATGTGGAAGCTCAGAATAGCTTGTTATGAGATTACAACTCATTATCAGCGAACGGTTGATCGATTCGGTGATGTGGAAGCTCAAAATGGCTTGTTATGAGATTACATCTCATTATCAGTGAACGGTTGATTGATTCGGCAATGTGGAAGCTCAGAATGGCTTGTTATGAGATTACAGCTCATTATAAGTGAACGGTTGACTGATTCGGTGATTTGGAAGCTCAGAATAGCTTGTTATGAGATTACAGCTCATTATCAGTGAACGGTTGACTGATTCGGTGATGTAGAAGCTCAGAACGGCTTGTTATGAGATTACAACTCATTGTCAGTGAATAGTTGATCTATTCGGCGATGTGGAAGCTCAAAATAGCTTGTTATGAGATTACACCTCATTATCAGCGAACTGTTAACTAATTCAGCGATGTGGAAGCTCAGAATGGCTTGTTATGAGATTACAACTCATTATCAGTGAACGGTTGATCAATTCAGCGATGTGGAAGCTCAGAACAGCTTTTTATGAGATTATAGCTCATTATTAGTGAACGGTTGACCGATTCGACAGTGTGGAAGCTCAGAATGGCTTGTTATGAGATTACAGCTCATTATCACCAAATGGTTGACCGAGTTGGTAATGTGGAAGCTCAGAATGGCTTGTTATGAGATTACAACTCATTATCAGCAAACGGTTGATCGATTTGGCAATGTGGAAGCTCAGACCGGCTTGTTATGAGATTAGAACTCATTATCAGTGAAGGGTTGATCGATTCGACGATGTGGAAGCTCAGAACAGCTTGTTATGAGATTATAGCCCATTATGAGCAAATGGTTGACCGATTCGGTGATGCGGAAGCTCAAAACGGCTTGTTATGAGATTACAACTCATTATCAGGGAAAGGTTGATCAATTCGGAGATGTGGAAGCTCAAAACAACTTTTTATGAGATTACAAATCATTATCAGCGAATAGTTGATCGATTCGGTGATGTGGAAGCTTAGAACGGCTTGTTATGAGATTACAGCTCATTATCAGCGAATGATTGATTGATTCAGCAATGTGAAAGCTCAGAATGGCTTGTTATGAGATTACAACTCATTATCAGTGAACGGTTGACCGATTCGGCAATGTGGAAGCTCAGAATGGCTTGTTATGAGATTACAACTCATTATCAGCGAACGGTTGATCAATGCGGCGACAAGGAAGCTCAGAACGGCTTGTTATGAGATTATAGCTCATTATCAGTGAACGGTTGATCGATTTGGTGATGTGAAAGCTCAAAATGGCTTATTATGATATTATAACTTATTATCAGTGAACGATTGATCAATTCGGTGATGTGGAAGCTCAGAAGAGCTTATTAGGAGATTACAGCTCATTATCAGCGAATGGTTGACTAATTCTGTGATGTGGAAGCTCAGAACAGCTTTTTATGAGATTACAACTCATTATCAGTGAACGGTTGATCGATTCGATGATGTGGAAGCTCAGAACACCTTGTTATGAGATTACAGCTCATTATCAGTAAACGGTTGATTGATTCGGCGATGTGGAAGCTCATAACAGCTTGTTATGAGATTAAAACTCATTATCAGTGAACGGTTGACCAATTAGGTGATGTGGAAGCTCAGAACAGCTTGTTATGAGATTATAGCCCATTATCAGTGAACGGTTGACCGATTCGGTGATGTGGAAGCTCAGAACGGCTTGTTATGAGATTACAACTCATTATCAGTGAACGGTTGATCGATTCGACAATGTGGAAGCTCATAACAATTTGTTATGAGATTACAGCTCATTATCAGTGAACGGTTGACCAATTCAGTGATGTGGAAGCTCAGAATGACTTGTTATGAGATTACAACTTGTTATCAGCGAACGGTTGATCAATTCGGCGATGTGGAAGCTCAGAATAGCTTGTTATGAGATACCAGCTCATTATCAACGAATGGTTGATCGATTCGGTGATGTGGAAGCTTAGAATGGCTTGTTATGAGATTACATCTCATTATTAGCGAATGATTGACCAATTTGGTGATGTGGAAGCTCAGAATAGCTTGTTATGAGATTACAGGTCATTATCAGCGAACGGTTGATCGATTCGGCGATGTGGAAGCTCAGGATGGCTTGTTATGAGATTACAGGTCATTATCAGCGAACAGTTGATCGATTAATCGATGTGGAAGCTCAGAACGGCTTGTTGTGACATTACAGCTCATTATCAGCGAACAGTTGAGCGATTCAGTGATGTGGAAGCTTAGAAAGGCTTGTTATGAGATTACAGCTCATTATCAGTGAATGGTTGATCAATTCGGCGATGTGGAAGCTCAAAATGGCTTGTTATGAGATTATAGCTCATTATCAGTGAACGGTTGATCGATTCGGCGATGTGGAAGCTCAGAACAGCTTGTTATGAGATTATAGCTCATTATCAGCAGACGGTTGACCGATTCGGCAATGTGGAACCTCAGAACGGCTTGTTATGAGATTACAGCTCATTATCAGCGAATGGTTGATCGATTCGGCGATGTGGAAGCTCAGAGCGGCTTGTTATGAGATTACAACTCATTATTAGCGAACAGTTGAGCGAGTCGGTGATGTGGAAGCTCAGAATGGCTTGTTATGAGATTAAAACTTATTATTAGTGAACGGTTGAGCGATTCGGTGATGTGGAAGCTCAGAACAGCTTGTTATGAGATTACAGCTCATTATCAGTGAACGGTTGATCGATTCGGCGATGTGGAAGTTCAGAACAACTTGTTATGAGATTACAACTCATTATCAGCGAACAGTTGATCGATTCAGCGATGTGGAAGCTCAGAACAGCTTGTTATGAGATTACAGCTCATTATCAGTGAACGGTTGACCAATTCTGCGATCTGGAAGCTCAGAACAGCTTGTTATGAGATTACAACTCATTATCAATGAATGATTGATCGATTCGGCGATGTGGAAGCTCAGAATGGCTTGTTATAAGATTACAGCTCATTATTAGTGAACGGTTGATCCATTCGGCGATGTGGAAGCTAAGAATGGCTTTTTATGAGATTACAACTCATTATCAGTGAACGGTTGATTGATTCGGCGATGTGAAAGCTCAGAACAATGTGTTATGAGATTACAGCTCATTATCAGTGAACGATTAACCGATTCGGTGACGTGGAAGCTCAGAATGGCTTGTTATGAGATTACAACTCATTATCAGCGAATGGTTGATTGATTCGACAATGTGGAAGCTCAGAACAGCTTGTTATGAGATTATAGCTCATTATCAGTGAATGGTTGATCAATTCAACAATGTGGAACCTCAGAACGGCTTGTTATGAGATTAAAACTCATTATCAATGAATGGTTGATCGATTCAGCGATGTGGAAGCTCAGAATAGCTTGTTATGAGATTACAGCTCATTATCAGTGAACAGTTGATCGATTCAGTGATGTGGAAGCTGAGAATGACTTGTTATGAGATTATAGCTCATTATCAGTGAGCGGTTGATCGATTCGGTGATGTAGACGCTCAGAATGGCTTGTTATGAGATTACAGCTCATTATCAGTGAATGGTTGACCGAGTTAGTGATGTGAAAGCCAAGAACAGCATGTTATGAGATTACAACTCATTATCAGCGAATGGTTGATTGATTAGGCAATGTGGAAGCTTAGAATGGCTTGTTATGAGATTACATCTCATTATCAGTGAACGGTTGATCGATTTGGTGATGTGGAAGCTCAGAATGGCTTGTTATTAGATTATGACTCATTATCAGCGAATGGTTGATCGATTTGGCGATGTGGAAGCTTAGAACGGCTTGTTATGAGATTACAGCTCATTATCAGCGAACGATTGACCAATTCGGTGAAGTGGAAGCTCAGAACAGCTTGTTATGAGATTACAACTCATTATTAGTGAACGATTGACTGATTCAGTGATGTGGAAGCTCAGAACGGCTTGTTATGAGATTATAGCTCATTATCAGTGAATGGTTGTCCGATTCGGCGATGTGGAAGCTCAGAATGGCTTGTTATGAGATTACAACTCATTATCAGTGAACGGTTGACCAATTCAGCAATGTGGAAGCTCAGAATAACTTGTTATGAGATTACAACTCATTATCAGCAAACGGTTGACCGAATCGGTGATGTGGAAGCTCAAAATGGCTTGTTATGAGATTACAACTCATTATCAGTGAATGGTTGATCGATTCAGTGATGTGGAAGCTTAGAACATCTTGTTATGAGATTACAACTCGTTATCAGTGAACGGATGACCGATTCAGCGATGTGGAAGCTTAGAATGACTTAATATGAGATTACAACTCATTATCAGCGATTGGTTGATCGATTCAGTGATGTGGAAGCTCAGAATGGCTTGTTATGAGATTACAGCTCATTATCAGTGAATGATTGACCGATTCGGCAATGTGGAAGCTCAAAATGGCTTGTTATGAGATTACAACTCATTATCAGCAAACGGTTGATCGATTCAGTGATGTGGAAGCTCATAATAGCTTGTTATGAGATTATAGCTCATTATCTGTGAACGGTTGATCAATTCGGCGATGTGCAAGCTCAAAACAGCTTGTTATGAGATTACAACTGATTATCAGTGAATAGTTGATCGATTCAGCGATGTGGAAGCTCAGAATGGCTTGTTATGAGATTACAACTCATTATCAGCGAATGATTGATCGATTCTGCGATGTGAAAGCTCAGAATAGCTTGTTTTGAGATTACAGCTCATTATCAGTGAATGATTGACCGATTCTATGATGTGGAAGCTCAGAACAGCATGTTAGGAGATTACAACTCATTATCAGTGAATGGTTGATCGATTCAGCGATGTGGAAGCTCAGAATGGCTTGTTATGAGATTACAGCTCATTATCAGTGAACGATTGATCGATTCCGCGATGCGAAAGCTTAGAAAGGCTTGTTATGAGATTACAACTCATTATCAGCAAACAGTTGATCGATTCGGCGATGTGGAAGCTCAGAATGACTTGTTATGAGATTACAGCTCATTATCAGTGAATGGTTGACCAATTTGGCGATGTGGAAGCTCAGAATGGCTTGTTATGAGATTACAACTAATTATCAGTGAACGGTTGATCGATTCAGCGATGTGGAAGCTCAGAATAGCTTGTTATGAGATTACACCTCATTATCAGTGAATGGTTGACCGATTCGGCTATGTGGAAGCTCAGAATGGCTTGTTATAAGATTACAGCTTATTATCAGCGAACGGTTGACCGATTCGGTGAAGTGGAAGCCCAGAATAGCTTGTTATGAGATTACAGCTCATTATCAGTGAACGGTTGACTGATTTAGTGATGTCGAAGCTCAAAAAAGCTTGTTATGAGATTACAGCTCATTATCAGCGACTGGTTGATCGATTCGGCAATGTGGAAGTTCAGAATAGCTTCTTATGAGATTACAGCTTATTATCAGCAAACTGTTGATTGATTCAGCAATGTGGAAGCCCAGAATGGCTTGTTATGAGATTACAGCTCTTTATCAGTGAATGGTTGACCGATTCGGCGATGTGGAAGCTTAGAATGGCTTGTTATGAGATTATAACTCATTATTAGTGAATGGTTGATCGATTCGGTGATGTGGAAGCTCAAAATAGCTTGTTATGAGATTACAACTCATTATCAGCGAATGGTTGATCAATTCGGCAATGTGGAAGCTCAGAACAACTTGTTATGAGATTACAGCTCGTTATCAGTGAATGGTTGATCGATTCAGTGATGTGGAAGCTCAGAATGGGTTGTTATGAGATTACAACTCATTATCAGCGAACGGTTGATTTATTCAGTGATGTGGAAGCTTAGAATAGCTTGTTATGAGATTACATTATCAATGAACGGTTGATCGATTCGGCGATGTGGAAGCTCAGAATGGCTTGTTATGAGATTACAACTCATTATCAATGAACGGCTGACCGATTTGGCGATGTGGAAGCTCAGAACAGCTTGTTATGAGATTACAACTCATTATCAGCGAACGGTTGACCAATTCGGTGATGTGGAATCTCAGAATGGCTTGTTATGAGATTACAACTCATTATCAGTGAACGATTGACCAATTCAGTGATGTGGAAGCTTAGAACGGCTTGTTATGAGATTACAACTCATTATCAGTGAACAGTTGATCGATTCAGCGATGTGGAAGCTCAGAACAGCTTGTTATGAGATTACAACTCATTATCAGCGAACGGTTGACCGATTCGGTGATGTGGAAGCTCAGAATGGCTTGTTATGAGATTACAACTCATTATCAGCAAATAGTTGATTGATTCGGCGATGTGGAAGCTCAGAACATCTTGTTATGAGAGTACAACTCATTATCAGCAAATGGTTGACCGATTCGGCAATGTGGAAGCTTAGAAGGGCTTGTTGTGATATTACAGCTCATTATCAATGAACGGTTGATCAATTCGGCAATGTGGAAGCTCATAATTGCTTGTTATGAGATTATAACTCATTATTAGCAAATGGATGAACGATTCGACGATGTGGAAGCTCAGAATAGATTGTTATGAGATTACAACTCATTATCAGCGAACGGTTGATCGATTCAACGATGTGGAAGGTCAGAATAGCTTGTTATGAGATTACAGCTCATTATGAGGGAACGATTGATTGATTCGGTGATGTAAAAGCTTAGAATGGCTTGTTATGAGATTATAATTCATTATCAGTGAACGGTTGATCTATTCGGTGATGTGGAAGCTCAGAACAACTTGTTATGAGATTACAGCTCATTATCAATGAACGGTTGACCCATTTTGCGATGTGGAAGCTCAGAACAGCTTGTTATGAGATTACAACTCATTATCAGCAAACGGTTGATCGATTCAGTGATGTGGAAGCTCAGAATGGCCTGTTATGAGATTATAGCTCATTATCAGCAAACGGTTGATCGATTCGGGGATGTGGAAGCTTAGAACGGCTTGTTATGAGATTACAACTCATTATCAGTGAACGGTTGATCGATTTGGCGATCTGGAAGCTCAAAATAGCTTATTATGAGATTATAGCTCATTATCAGTGAACAGTTGACCGAGTCAGTGATGTGGCAGCTCCAAATGGCTTGTTATGAGATTACAACTCATTATCAGCAAATGGTTGATCAATTCGGCGATGTGGAAGCTCAAAACAACTTGTTATGAGATTACAGCTCGTTATCAGTGAACGGTTGACTGATTCGGTGATGTGGAAGCTCAGAATGTCTTGTTATGAGATTACAACTCATTATTAGTGAACCGTTGATCGATTTGGCAATGTGGAAGCTCAGAATAGCTTGTTATAAGATTATGGCTCATTATCAGAGAACGGTTGATCGATTCGGCGATGTGGAAGCTCAGAACGGCTTATTATGCGATTACAGCTCATTATCATCAAATGGTTGATTGATTCAGCGATGTGGAAGCTTAGAATGGATTGTTATGAGATTATAGCACATTATTAGCGAACGGTTGACCGATTTGGCGATGTGGAAGCTCAGAACAGCTTGTTATGAGATTACAACTCATTAATAGAGAACGATTGATTGATTCGGCGATGTGGAAGCCCAGAATGGCTTGTTATGAGATTACAGCTCATTATCACTGAACGGTTGATCAATTCGGCGATGTGGAAGCACAGAATAGCTTGTTATGAGATTACAACTCATTATTAGTGAACGGTTGATCGATTCAGATGTGCAAGCTCAGAACAAAATGACTTGATTGATTCGGCGATGTTGAAGTTGAGAACAACTTTTTATGAGATTATAGCTCATTATCAACGAATGATTGATCGATTCAGCGATGTGGAAGCTCAGAATGGCTTGTTATGAGATTACAACTCATTATCAGTGAACGGTTGATCAATTCGGCAATGTGGAAGCTCAGAATAGCTTGTTATGAGATTATAGCTTATTATCAGTGAACAGTTGACCGATTCGGTAATGTGGAAGCTCAAAACAGCTTGTTATGAGATTACAACTCATTATCAGGGAATGGTTGACCGATTCAACGATGTGGAAGCTCAGAATAGCTTGTTATGAGATTAAAACTCATTATCAGTGAATGGTTGACCAATTCGGCGAAGTGGAAACTCAGAACGGCTTGTTATGAGATTACAACTTATTATCAGGGAACGGTTGATCGATTCAAAGATGTAGAAGCTCAGAACAGCTTGTTATGAGATTATAGCTCATTATCAGTGAATGGTTGATTGATTCGGCGATGTGGAAGCTTAGAATGGCTTGTTATGAGATTATAGCTCATTATCAGCGAATGATTGATCGATTCGGTGATGTGGAAGCTCAAAATGGCTAGTTATCAGATTACAACTCATTATCAGTGAACGGTTGACCGATTCGGTGATATGGAAGCTTAAAATGGCTTGTTATGAGATTATAGCTCATTATCAGTGAACGGTTGATTGATTTGGTGATGTAGAAGCTCAGAACGGCTTGTTATGAGATTACAACTTATTATCAGTGAACGGCTGGTCGATTCAGCGATGTGAAAGCTCAGAATAGCTTGTTATGAGATTACAGCTCATTATTAGTGAACGATTGACCGATTCAATGATGTGGAAGCTCAGAACAGCTTGTTATGAGATTACAACTCATTATCAGCAAACGGTTGATCGATTTGGCGATGTGGAAGCTCAAAATAGCTTGTTATGAGATTACAGCTCATTATTAGTGAACGGTCAACCGATTCGGTGATATGGAAGCTCAGAATAGCTTGTTATGAGATTACAGCTCATTATCAGGGAATGGTTGATTTAGTCAGTGATGTGGAAGCTAAGAACATCTTGTTATGACATTACAGCTCATTATCAGCGAACGGTTGATCAATTCAGCGATGTGGAAGCTCAGGATGGCTTGTTATGAGATTACAACTCATTATCAGTGAACGGTTGATCAATTCGGTGATGTGAAAGCTCAGAACAACTTGTTATGAGATTACAGCTCATTATCAGTGAAAGGTTGACCGATTAAGTGATGTGGAAGCTCAGAATGTCTTGTTATGAGATTACAACTCATTATCGGTGGACAGTTGATCGATTCAGCGATGTGGAAGCTCAGAACAACTTGTTATGAGATTACAGCTCATTATCAGTGAACGGTTGACCGATTCGGCGATGTGGAAGCTTGGAACAGGTTGTTAGAAGATTACAACTCATTATCAGTGAATAGTTGATCGATTCAGTGATGTGGAAGCTCAGAATACCTTGTTATGAGATTACAGCTCATTATCAGCAAATGGTTGATCGATTTGGTGATGTGGAAGCTCAGAATGGCTTGTTATGAGATTACAGCTCATTATCAGCGAACGGTTGACTGATTCGGCGATGTCAAAGCTCAGAAAAGCTTGTTATGAGATTATAACTCATTATCAGTGAACGATTGACCGATTCGGCAATGTGGAAGCTCAGAATAGCTTGTTATGAGATTACAACTCATTATCAGCAAACGGTTGACCGATTTGGCGATGTGGAAGCTCAGAATAGCTAGTTATGAGATTAGAGCTCATTATCAGCAAACGGTTGATTGATTCAGTGAAGTGGAAGCTTAGAACAACTTGTTATGAAATTACAATTCATTATCAGTGAACGATTGACCGATTCGGTGATGTGGAAGCTCAGAATGGCTTGTTATGAGATTGCACCTCATTATCAGTGAACGGTTGACCGATTCGGTGATGTGGAAGCTCAGAACAGCTTGTTATGAGATTAAAACTCATTATCAGTGAACGGTTGACCAATTCGGTGATGTGGAAGCTCAGAATGGCTTGTTATGAGATTACAACTCATTATTAGCGAATGATTGACCAATTTGGTGATGTGGAAGCTTAGAATGGCTTGTTATGAGATTACAACTCATTATCAGCAAACAGTTGATCGATTCGGCGATGTGGAAGCTCAGAACAGCTTGTTATGAGATTACAGCTCATTATCAGCGAACGGTTGACCGATTCGGTGATGTGGAAGCTCAGAATGGCTTGTTATGAGATTACAACTCAATATCAGTAAATGGTTTATTGATTTGGCAATGTGGAAGCTCAGAACAGCTTGTTATGAGAGTACAACTCATTATCAGCAAACGGTTGACCGATTCAGCGATGTGGAAGCTTAGAAGGGCTTGTTATGAGATTACAGCTCATTATTAATGAATGGTTGATCAATTCAGCGATGTGGAAGCTTAGAATGGCTTATTATAAGATTAAAACTCATTATTACCGAACGGTTGATCGATTCAATGATGTGGAACGTCAGAACAGCTTGTTATGAGATTACAACTCATTATAAGCGAACGGTTGATCAATTTAGTGATGTGGAAGGTTAGAATAGCTTGTTATGAGATTACAGCTCATTATCAGCGAACAGTTGATCGATTCGGCGATGTAAAAGCTCAGAATTGCTTGTTATGAGATTATAATTCATTATCAGTGAACGGTTGATCGATTCGATGATGTGGAAGCTCAGAACAACTTGTTATGAGATTACAACCGATTATCAATGAACGGTTCAGCCATTTTGCGATGTGGAAGCTCAGAATAGCTTGTTATGAGATTACAACTCATTATCAGCAAACGGTTGATCAATTCAATGATGTGGATGCTCAGAATGGCTTGTTATGAGATTACAGCTCATTATCAGCGAACGATTGATCGATTTGGCGATGTGGAAGCTCAGAATGGCTTGTTATGAGATTACAACTCATTATCAGTGAATGGTTGATCGATTTGGCGATGTGGAAGCTCAAAACAACTTGTTATGAGATTATAGCTCATTATCAGTGAACGGTTGACTGATTCAGTGATGTGGAAGCTCCAGATGGCTTGTTATGAGATTACAACTCATTATCAGCAAATGGTTGATCAATTCGGCGATGAGGAAGCTCAGAACAACTTGTTATGAGATTACAACTCATTATCAGTGAACGGTTGACTGATTTGGTGATGTGGAAGCTCAGAATGGCTTGTTATGAGATTACAACTCATTATCAGTGAACAGTTGATCGATTTAGCGATGTGGAAGCTTAGAATAGCTTGTTATGAGATTAAAGCTCATTATCAGTGAACGGTTGATCGATTCGGCGATGTGGAAGCTCAGACCGGCTTGTTATGCGATTACAGCTCATTATCATCAAATGGTTGATTGATTCGGCGATGTGGAAGCTTAGAATGGCTTGTTATGAGATTATAGCACATTATTAGTGAACTGTTGACCAGTTCAGCGATGTGGAAGCTCAGAACAGCTTGTTATGAGGTTACAACTCATTATTAGCGAACGATTGATCGATTCGGTGATGTGGAAGCTCAGAATGGCTTGTTATGAGATTACAGCTCATTATCACTGATCGGTTGATTGATTCGGCGATGTGGAAGTGTAGAATGGCTTGTTATGAGATTACAACTCATTATCATTGAATGGTTGATCGATTCGGCGATGTGGAAGCTTAGAATAGCTTGTTATGAGATTATAGCTCATTATCAGTGAATGGTTGACCGATTCGGTGATGTGGAAGCTCAGAATAGCTTGTTATGAGATTACAACTCATTATCAGCGAACGGTTGATCGATTCGGTGATGTGGAAGCTCAAAATGGCTTGTTATGAGATTACATCTCATTATCAGTGAACGGTTGATTGATTCGGCAATGTGGAAGCTCAGAATGGCTTGTTATGAGATTACAGCTCATTATAAGTGAACGGTTGACTGATTCGGTGATTTGGAAGCTCAGAACAGCTTGTTATGAGATTACAGCTCATTATCAGTGAACGGTTGACCGATTCGGTGATGTAGAAGCTCAGAACGACTTGTTATGAGATTACAACTCATTGTCAGCGAACAGTTGATATATTCGGCGATGTGGAAGCTCAAAATAGCTTGTTATGAGATTACAGCTCATTATCAGTGAACTGTTAAATAATTCAGCAATGTGGAAGCTCAGAATAGCTTGTTATGAGATTACAGCTCATTATCAGTGAATGGTTGACTGATTCAGCGAAGTGGAAACTCAGAACGGCTAATTATGAGATTACAACTCATTATCAGGGAACGGTTGATCGATTCGGCGATGTGGAAGCTCAAAATGGCTTGTTATGAGATTATAGCTCATTATCAGTGAACGGTTGATCGATTTGGTGATGTGGAAGCTCAGAATGGCTTGTTATGAGATTACAACTTATTATCAGTGAATGGTTGATCGATTTAGTGATGTGGAAGCTCAGAATAGCTTGTTATGAGATTACAGCTCATTATCAGTGAACAGTTGACCAATTCAGTGATGTGGAAGCTCAGAATAGCTTGTTATGAGATTACAACTCATTATCAGAAAATGGTTAATTGATTCGGCGATGTGGAGGCTCATAACAGCTTGTTATGAAATTACAGCTCATTATCAGTAAATGGTTGATCAATTCGGCGATGTGGAACCTCAGAACGGCTTTTTATGAGATTAAAACTCATTATCAGGAAATGGTTGATTAGTTCAGCGATGTGGAAGCTCAAAACACCTTGTTATGAGATTACATCTCATTATCAGCGAACGGTTGATCGATTCAATGATGTGGAAGCGCAGAACAGCTTTTTATGAGATTACAACTCATTATCAGTGAATGGTTGATTGATTCGGTGATGTGAAAGCTCTGAATAGCTAGTTATGAGATTACAGCTCATTATCAGTGAACGGTTGTCCGATTCTGTGATGTGGAAGCTTAGAATAGCTTAGTATGAGATTACAACTCATTATCAGCAAACATTTGATCGATTCGGTGATGTGGAGGCTCAGAACAGCTTGTTATGAGATTACAGCTCATTATCAGCAAATGATTGATCGATTCGGTGATGTGGAAGCTCAGAACGGCTTGTTATGAGATTAATACTGATTATCTGCAAATGATTGACCGATTCGGTAATGTGGAACCTCAGAAAAGCTTTTTATGAAATTACAGCTCATTATCAACGAATGGTTGATCGATTTGGCAATGTGGAAGCTCAAAATAGCTTGTTATGAGATTACAACTCATTATCAGTGAAAGGTTGATCAATTCGGCGATGTGGAAGCTCAGAATGGCTTGTTATGAGATTACAACTCATTATCAGTGAATGGTTGATTGATTCGGTGATGTGGAAGCTCAGAATAACTTGTTATGAGATTACAACTCATTATCAGCGAACGGTTGATCGATTCAGTGATGTGGAAGCTCAAAATGGCTTGTTATGAGATTACATCTCATTATCAGTGAACGGTTGATTGATTCGGCAATATGAAAGCTCTGAACAGCTTGTTATGATATTACAGCTCATTATCAGCGAACGGTTGACCGAATCCACGATGTGGAAGCTTAGAATAGCTTGTTATGAGATTACAACTATTTATCAGCGAACGGTTGATTGATTCAATGATGTGGAAGCCCATAACAGCTTGTTATGAGATTACAACTCATTATCAGTGAATGATTGATCAATTCGGCCATGTGGAAGCTCAGAATGGCTTGTTATGAGATTACAGCTCATTATAAGTGAACGGTTGACTGATTTAGTGATTTGGAAGCTCAGAACAACTTGTTATGAGATTACAACTCATTATTAGTGAACGGTTGACTGATTCGGTGATGTAGAAGCTCAGAACGGCTTGTTATGAGATTACAACTCATTGTCAGCGAACAGTTGATCGATTCGGCGATGTGGAAGCTCAAAATAGCTTGTTATGAGATTACAACTCATTATCAGTGAACTGTTAACTGATTCAGCGATGTGGAAGCTCAGAATGGCTTGCTATGAGATTACAACTCATTATCAGCGAACGGTTGATCGATTCGGTGATGTGGAAGCTCAGAACAGCTTGTTATGAGATTATAGCTAATTATTAGCGAACGGTTGATCAATTCGGTGATGTGGAAGCTCAGAATGGCTTCTTATGAGATTATAACTCATTATCAGTGAACGGTTGATCGATTCGGCGATGTGGAAGCTTAGAACAGCTTTTTATGAGATTATAGCTCATTATCAGTGAACGGTTGACCGATTCGGCAGTGTGGAAGCTCAGAATGGCTTGTTATGAGATTACAGCTCATTATCACCGAATGGTTGACCGATTTGGCAATGTGGAAGCTCAGAACGACTTGTTATGAGATTACAACTCATTATCAGCAAACGTTTGATCGATTTGGCAATGTGGAAGCTCAGACCGGCTTGTTATGAGATTACAACTCATTATCAGTGAATAGTTGATCGATTCGGTGATGTGGAAGCTTAGAACGGCTTGTTATGAGATTACAGCTCATTATCAGTGAACAGTTGATTGATTCGGCAATGTGAAAGCTCAGAATGGCTTGTTATGAGATTACAACTCATTATCAGCGAACGGTTGACCGATTTGGCAATGTGGAAGCTCAGAATGGCTTGTTATGAGATTACAACTCATTATCAGTGAACGGTTGATCAATGCGGCAATGTGGAAGCTCAGAACGACTTGTTATGAGATTATAGCTCATTATCAGTGAACGGTTGATCGATTTGGTGATGTGGAAGCTCAGAACGGCTTGTTATGATATTACAACTCATTATTAGTGAACGATTGATCAATTCGGTGATGTGGAAGCTCAGAATAGCTTATTAGGAGATTACAGCTCATTATCAGTGAATGGTTGACCAATTCTGTGATGTGGAAGCTCAGAACAGCTTTTTATGAGATTACAACTCATTATCAGTGAACGGTTGATCGATTCGACGATGTGGAAGCTCAGAACACCTTGTTATGAGATTATAGCTCATTATCAGTAAACGGTTGATCGATTCGGCGATTTGGAAGCTCATAACAGCTTGTTATGAGATTAAAACTCATTATCAGTGAACGATTGACAAATTAGGTGATGTGGAAGCTCAGAACAGCTTGTTATGAGATTATAGCCCATTATCAGTGAACGATTGACCGATTCGGTGATGTGGAAGCTCAGAATAGTTTGTTATGAGATTACAACTCATTATCAGTGAACGGTTGATCGATTCGACAATGTGGAAGCTCATAACAGTTTGTTATGAGATTACAGCACATTATCAGTGAATGATTGACCAATTCAGTGATGTGGAAGCTCAGAACGACTTGTTATGAGATTACAACTTGTTATCAGCTAATGGTTGATCAATTCGGCGATGTGGAAGCTCAGAATAGCTTGTTATGAGATAACGGCTCATTATCAACGAATGGTTGATCGATTCGGTGATGTGGAAGCTTACAATGGCTTGTTATGAGATTACATCTCATTATTAGTGAATGATTGACCAATTTGGTGATGTGGAAGCTCAGAATAGCTTGTTATGAGATTACAGGTCATTATCAGCGAACGGTTGATCGATTCGGCGATGTGGAAGCTGAGAACGGCTTGTTATGAGATTATAGCTCATTATCAGCGAACAGTTGAGCAATTCAGTGATGTGGAAGCTCAGAAAGGCTTGTTATGAGATTACAGCTCATTATCAGTGAATGGTTGATCAATTCGGTGATGTGGAAGCTCAAAACGGCTTGTTATGAGATTATAGCTTATTATCAGCGAATGGTTGATCGATTCAGCGATGTTGAAGCTCAGAACAACTTATTATGAGATTACAACTCTTTATCAGTAGACGGTTGACCGATTCGGCGATGTGGAAGCTCAGAACAGCTTGTTATGAGATTACAGCTCATTATCAGTGAATGGTTGATCGATTCGGTGATGTGGAATCTTAGAACGGCTTGTTATGAGATTACAACTCATTATTAGCGAATAGTTGAGTGATTTGGTGATGTGGAAGCTCAGAACAGCTTGTTATGAGATTAAAACTCATTATCAATGAACGGTTGAGGGATTCGGTGGTGTGGAAGCTCAGAACAGCTTGTTATGAGATTACAGCTCATTATCAGCAAACGGTTGATTGATTCGGTGATGTGGAAGTTCAGAACAACTTGTTATGAGATTACAACTCATTATCAGTGAACAGTTGATCGATTCGGCGATGTGGAAGCTCAGAATAGCTTGTTATGAGATTACAGCTCATTATCAGTGAACGGTTGACCAATTCTGCGATGTGGAAGCTCAGAACAGCTTGTTATGAGATTACAACTCATTATCAATGAATGATTGATCGATTTGGCGATGTGGAAGCTCATAATGGCTTAATATGAGATTACAGCTCATTATTAGTGAATAGTTGATCCATTCGGTGATGTGGAAGCTAAGAATGGCTTTTTATGAGATTACAACTCATTATCAGTGAACGGTTGATTGATTCGGTGATGTGAAAGCTCAGAACAACATGTTATGAGATTATAGCTCATTATCAGTGAACAGTTAACCGATTCGGCGATGTGGAAGCTCAGAATGGCTTGTTATGAGATTACAACTCATTATCAGCAAACGGTTGATTGATTCGGCGATGTGGAAGCTCAGAATAGCTTGTTATGAGATTACAGCTCATTATCAGTGAATGGTTGATCAATTTAATAATGTGGAACCTCAGAACAACTTTTTATGAGATTAAAACTCATTATCAACGAACGGTTCATCGATTCGGCGATGTGGAAGCTCAGAATAGCTTGTTATGAGATTACAACTCATTATCAGTGAACGGTTGATCGATTCGGTGATGTGGAAACTGAGAATGACTTGTTATGAGATTACAGCTCATTATCAGTGAGCGGTTGATCGATTCGGTGATGTAGACGCTCAGAATGGCTTGTAATGAGATTACAGCTCATTATCAGCAAATGATTGACCAATTCGGTGAAGTTGAAGCTCAGAACAGCTTGTTATGAGATTACAACTCATTATTAGTGAACGATTGACTGATTCGGTGATGTGGAAGCTCAGAATGGCTTGTTATGAGATTACAGCTCATTATCAGCAAACGATTGACTAATTCGGTGAAGTGGAAGCTTAGAATAGCTTGTTATGAGATTACAACTCATTATTAGTGAACGATTGACTGATTCGGTGATGTGGAAGCTTAGAACGGATTGTTATGAGATTATAGCTCATTATCAGTGAATGGTTGTCTGATTCGGCGATGTGGAAGCTCAGAATGGCTTGTTATGAGATTACAACTCATTATCAGTGAACGGTTGACCGATTCAGCGATGTGGAAGCTCAGAATAACTTGTTATGAGATTACAACTCATTATCAGCGAACGGTTGACCGATTCGGCGATGTGGAAGCTCAAAATGGCTTGTTATGAGATTACAACTCATTATCAGTGAATGGTTGATCGATTCGGCGATGTGGAAGCTTAGAACATCTTGTTATGAGATTACAACTCGTTATCAGTGAACGGATGACCGATTCAGAGATGTGGAAGCTTAGAATGACTTAATATGAGATTACAACTCATTATCAGCGAACGGTTGATCGATTCGGCGATGTGGAAGCTCAGAATGGCTTGTTATGAGATTACAGCTCATTATCAGTGAATGATTGACCAATTCGGCAATGTGGAAGCTCAAAATGGCTTGTTATGAGATTACAACTCATTATCAGCAAACGGTTGATCGATTCGGTGATGTGGAAGCTCAGAATAGCTTGTTATGAGATTACAGCTCATTATCAGTGAACGGTTGATCAATTCGGCAATGTGGAAGCTCAGAATGGCTTGTTATGAGATTACAGCTCATTATCAGCAAATGGTTGACCGATTCGGTGATGTTGAAGCTTAGAATGGCTTGTTATGAGATTACAACTCATTATCAGCAAATGGTTGATCGATTTGGCAATGTGGAAGCTCAGAATAGCTTGTTATGAGATTACAGCTCATTATCAGTGAACAGTTAATTGATTCAGCGATGTGGAAGCTCAGAATGGCTTGTTATAAGATTACAACTCATTATCAGTGAACGGTTGACCGATTCAGTGATGTGGAAGCTAAGAATAGCTTGTTATGAGATTACAGCTCATTATCAGTGAACAGTTGACCGATTCAGCGATGTGGAAGCTTAGAATGGCTTGTTATGAGATTAGAACTCATTATCAGCAAACGGTTGATCGATTCAGCGATGTGGAAGCTCACAATAGCTTGTTATGAGATTACAGCTCATTATCAGTGAACTGTTGATCGATTTGGTGATGTGGAAGATTAGAACGGATTGTTATGAGATTACAACTCATTATCAGCAAATAGTTGATCGATTCGATGATGTGGAAGCTCATAACAGCTTGTTATGAGATTACAGCTAATTATTAGCGAATGATTGATCGATTTGGTGATGTGAAAGCTTAGAATAGCTTGTTATGAGATTACAACTTATTATCAGTGAATGGTTGACCGATTTGGTGATGTGGAAGCTCAAAATGGCTTGTTATGAGATTGCAGCTCATTATTAGCAAACGGTTGACCAATTCGACAATGTGGAAGCTCAGAATGGCTTGTTATGAGATTACAACTCATTATCAGTGAATGGTTGATCGATTCAGCAATGTGGAAGCTCAGAACAGCTTGTTATGAGATTACAGCTCATTATCAGCAAACGGTTGACCAATTCAGTGATGTGGAAGCTCAGAATGGCTTGTTATGAGATTACATTTCAATATCAATGAATGATTGATCGATTCGGTTATGTGGAAGCTCAGAATGGCTTGTTATGAGATTACATCTCATTATAAGTGAACGGTTGATCGATTCAGCGATGTGGAAGCTCAGAACAGCTTGTTATGAGATTACAACTCATTATCAGTGAATGGTTGACTGATTCGGCGATGTGGAAGCTTAAAATAGCTTGTTATGAGATTACAGCTCATTATCAGCAAACGGTTGACCGATTTGACAAAGTGGAAGCTCAGAACAACTTGTTATGAGATTATAGCTCATTATCAGTGAATGATTGACCAATTCAGTGATGTGGAACCTCAGAATAGCTTTTTATGAGATTAAAGCTCTTTATTAGTGAACGGTTGATCGATTCAGCGATGTTGAAGCTCAGAATAGGTTGTTATGAGATTACAGCTCATTATCAGTGAATGGTTGATCGATTCGGTGATGTGGAAGCTCAGAACAGCTTATTATGAGATTACAGCTTATTATCAGTGAACAGTTGACCGATTCGGTGATGTGGAATCTCAGAACGGATTGTTATGAGATTACAACTCATTATCAGTGAACGGTTGATCGATTCAATGATGTGGAAGCTCAGAATAGCTTGTTATGAGATTATAGCTCATTATCAGTGAACAGTTGATCAATTCAGCGATGTGGAAGCTCAGAACGGCTTGTTATGAGATTATAGCTCATTATCATCAAACGATTGATCGATTTGGCGATGTGGAAGCTCAGAATGACTTGTTATGAGATTACAACTCATTATCAGTGAACGGTTGATTGATTAGGCAATGTGGAAGCTCAAAATAGCTTGTTATGAGATTACAACTCATTATCAGTGAACGGTTGATCGATTCATTGATGTAGAAGCTCAGAACGGATTGTTATGAGATTACAGCTCATTATCAGCGAACGGTTGATCGATCTGGCGATGTGGAAGCTCAGAATGGCTTGTTATGAGATTACAAATCATTATCAGTGAACGGTTAACCGATTCGATGAAAAGGAAGCTCAGAATAGCTTGTTTTAAGATTACAACTCATTATCAGTGAATCGTTGACCGATTCTACAATGGGGAAGCTCAGAACAGCTTGTTATGAGATTACAACTCATTATCAGCGAATGGTTGATCAATTCGGCAATGTGGAAGCTTAGAATGGCTTGTTATGAGATTACAAATCATTATTAGTGAATAGTTGATCGATTCAGCGATGTGGAAGCTCAGAACGGCTTGTTATGAGATTATAACTCATTATCAGTGAATAGTTGATCGATTCTGGGATGTGGAAGCTCAGAACAGCTTGTTATGAGATTACAACTCATTATCAGTAAATGGTTGACCGATTTCATGATGTGGAAGCTCAGAACGGTTATTTATGAGATTACACCTCATTATCAATGAACAGTTGATCGATCGATGATGTGGAAGCTCAGAACGGCTGGTTATGAGATTACAACTCATTATCACTTAACGGTTGATTGATTCAGCAATGTGGAAGCTCAGAATGGCTTGTTATGAGATTACAGCTCATTATCAGTGAATGGTTGACCGATTCGGTGATGTGGAAGCTCAGAATGGCTTGTTATGAGATTACAACTCATTATCAGCGAATAGTTAATCGATTCGGTGATGTGGAATCTCAGAATAGCTTGTTATGAGATTATAGCCCATTATCAGTGAACGGTTGACTAATTCGGTGATGTGGAAGCTCAGAATGGCTTGTTATGAGATTACAACTCATTATCAGTGAACAGTTGATCGATTCAACGATGTGGAAGCTCTGAACACCTTCTTATGAGATTACAGCTCATTATCAATGAACAGTTGATCGATTCAGCGATGTGGAAGCTCATAAGAGCTTGTTATGAGATTATAGCTCATTATCAGCGAATAATTGATCAATTCGATGATGTGGAAGCTTAGAATGGCTTTTTATGAGATTACAACTCCTTATCAGCGAATGGTTGACTGATTCGGCAATGTGGAAGCTAAGAATAGCTTGTTATGAGATTACAACTCATTATTAGTGAACGGTTGATTGATTCGGTGATGTGGAAGCTCAGAACGGCTGCTTATGAGATTATAGCTCATTATCAGTGAACAGTTGATCGATTCAGCGATGTGGAAGCTCAGAATGGATTGTTATGAGATTACAACTCATTATCAACGAACGGTTGATCGATTCAGCGATGTGGAAGCTTAAAACAATTTGTTATGAGATTACTGCTCATTATCAGCGAACGGTTGATCGATTCAGCGATGTGGAAGCTTAGAACAGCTTGTTATGAGATTACAACTCATTATCAGTGAACAATTGACCAATTCGTCGAAGTGGAAGCTCAGAATAGCTTGTTATGAGATTACAACTCATTATCAGCAAACGATTGACCGATTCGGTGATGTGGAAGCTTAGAATGGCTTTTTATGAGATTACAGCTCATTATCAGTGAACGGTAGACGGATTCAGCAATGTGGAAGCTTAGAATAGCTTGTTATGAGATTACAACTCATTATCAGAAAATGGTTGACCGATTCGGTGATGTGGAAGCTCAAAATGGCTTGTGATGAGATTACACCTCATTATCAGCAACCGATTGACCAATTCAGCGATGTGGAAGCTCAGAATGACTTGTTATGAGATTACAACTCATTATCACGAACGGTTGATTGATTCAGCGATGTGGAAGCTCAGAACAGCTTGTTATGAGATTACAACTCATTATCAGTGAACGATTGACCGATTTGGTGATGTACAAGCTCAGAACGGCTTGTTATGAGATTACAACTCATTATCAGTGAAATGTTGATCGATTCAGTGATGTGGAAGCTCAGAATAGCTTGTTATGAGATTACAGCTCATTATCAATGAACGGTGGACCGATTCGGCGATGTGGAAGCTCAGAATAGCTTGTTATGAGATTACAGCTCATTATCAGTGAATGGTTGATCGATCCGGTGATGTGAAAGCTCAGAATGGCTTGTTATGAGATTACAACTCATTATCAATGAACGATTGATCGATTCAGTGATGTGGAAGCTCAGAATAGCTTGTTATGAGATTACAACTCATTATCAGTGAATGATTGATCAATTAGGCAATGTGGATGCTCAGAATGGCTTGTTATGAGATTGCATCTCATCATCAACGAATGATTGATCAGTTCAGTGATGTGGAAGCTCAGAATGGCTTGTTATGAGATTACAACTCATTATCAATGAACGATTGATCGATTCAGTGATGTGGAAGCTCAGAATAGCTTGTTATGAGATTACAACTCATTATTAGTGAATGGTTGATCGATTCAGCGATGTGGAAGCTCATAATAGCTTGTTATGAGATTACAGCTCAGTATCAGCGAACGGTTGATCGATTCGGTGATGTGGAAGCCCAGAATAGCTTGTTATGAGATTACAACTCATTATTAGTGAACGGTTGATCGATTCAGCGATGTCGAAGCTCAAAATAGCTTGTTATGAGATTACAACTCATTATCAGTGAACAGTTCACCGATTTGGTGATGTGGAAGCTCAGAATGGCTCGTTATGAGATTACAACACATTATCAGCGAATGGTTGATCAATTTGGCGATGTGGAAGCTCAGAATAGCTTGTTATGAGCTTACAGCTCATTATCAGCGAACGCTTGACCGATTCAGTGATGTGGAAGCTCAGAATGGCTTGTTATGAGATTACAACTCATTATCAGCAAATGGTTGATCGATTCAGCGATGTGGAAGCTTAGAATAACTTTTTATGAGATTATAGCTCATTATCAGTGAATGCTTGATCGATTCGGCGATGTGGAAGCTCAGAATGGCTTGTTATGAGATTACAGCTTATTATCACCGAATGGTTGATCAATTCAATTATGTGGAAGCTCAGAATGGCTTGTTATGAGATTACAGCTCATTATCAGTGAACGGTTGACCGATTCGGCAATGTGGAAGCTCAGAACAGCTTGCTATGAGATTACAACTCATTATCAGCGAACGGTTGATCGATTCAGCGATGTGGAAGCTCAGAACGGCTTGTTATGAGATTATAGCTTATTATCAGCGAACAGTTGATCGATTTGGCAATGTGGAAGCTCAGAACATCTTTATATGATATTACAACTCATTATCAGCAAATGGTTGATCAATTCGGTGATGTGGAAGCTTAGAACAGCTTGTTATGAGATTATACCTCATTATCAGCAAACGGTTGATTGATTCAGTGATGTGGAAGCTAAAAATAGCTTGTTATGAGATTACAACTCATTATCAGCAAACAGTTGATCGATTCAACGATGTGGAAGCTCAGAATGGCTTGTTATGATATTACAGCTCATTATCACTGAATGGTTGATCGATTCAGTGATGTGGAATCTCAGAATAGCTTGTTATGAGATTACAACTCATTATCAGTGAACGGTTGACCGATTTGGCAATGTGGAAGCTCACAATAGCTTGTTATGAGATTACAGCTCATTATCAGTGAACGGTTGATCGATTCAGCAATGTGGAAGCTCAGAATAGCTTGTTATGAGATTACAACTCATTATCAGTGAACGGTTGACCAATTCGGCGATATGGAAGCTCAGAACAGCTTGTTATGAGATTACAACTCATTATCAGTGAATGGTTGATCGATTCAGTGATTTGGAAGTTCAGAATGGCATTTTATGAGATTATAGCTCATTATCAGTGAATCGTTGACCGATTCGGCGATGTGGAAGCTTAGAACAGCTTGTTATGAGATTACAACTCATTATCAGTGAATGGTTGATCGATTCAGTTATGTAGAAGCTTAGAACAGCTTGTTATGAGATTACAGCTCATTATTAGTGAATGGTTGATCGATTCAGTGATGTGGAAGCTCAGAGCAGCTTTTTATGAGATTAAAACTCATTATCAGTGAACGGTTGATCGATTCAGTGATGTAGAAGCTCAGAATAGCTTGTTATGAGATTACAGCTCATTATCAATGAACGGTTGACCGATTCGGCGATGTGGAAGCTCAGAACGACTTGTTATGAGATTACAACTCTTTATCAGCAAACGGTTGATCGATTCAGTGATGTGGAAGCTTAGAATAGGTTGTTATGAGATTACAGCTCATTATTAGTGAACGGTTGACTGATTTGGCAATGTGGAAGCTCAGAACAGCTTGTTATGAGATTACAACTCATTATCAGCAAACAGTTGATCGATTCAGCAATGTGGAAGTTCATAATAGCTTGTTATGAGATTATAGCTCATTATAAGCGAATAGTTGATCGATTCAGCAATGTGGAAGCTCAGAATGATTTGTTATGAGATTACAACTCATTATCAGTGAATGGTTGACCGATTCGGCGATGTGGAAGCTCAAAATAGCTTGTTATGAGATTACAGCTCATTATCAGTAAAAAGGTTGACCGATTCGGCGATGTGGAAGCTCAGAATAGCTTGTTGTGAGATTACAACACATTATCAGTGAACGGTTGATCGATTCGGCAATGTGGAAGCTCAAAACAACTTGTTATGAGATTACAGCTCATTATCAGTGAACGGTTGACCGATTCGGTGATGTGGAAGCTTAGAACAGCTTGTTATGAGATTACAAGTGATTATCAGTAAATGGTTGATCGATTTGGTGATGTGGAAGCTCAAAATGGATTGTTATGAGATTACAGCTCATTATCAGGGAACGATTGACCGATTCAGCGATGTGGAAGCTCAGAATGGCTTGTTATGAGATTAGAACTCATTATCAGTGAACGGTTGATCGATTTGGGGATGTGCAATCTCAGAATAGCTTGTTATGAGATTACAGCTCATTATCAGTGAATGGCTGATCGATTCACTAATGTGAAAGCTCAGAATGACTTGTTATGAGATTATAGCTCATTATCAGTGAGCGGTTGATTGATTCGGCGATGTGGAAGTTCAGAATGGTTTGTTATGATATTACAACTCATTATCAGTGAATGGTTGATCGATTCGGTGATGTGGAAGCTCAGAATAACTTGTTATGAGATTACAACTCATTATCAGCGAACGGTTGATCAATTCAACGATGTGGAAGCTCAGAATAGCTTGTTATGAGATTATAGCTCATTATCAGCGAACGGTTGATCGATTCAGTGATGTGAAAGCTTAGAATGGCTTGTTATGAGATTACAACTCATTATCAGCGAACGATTGACTGATTCAGTGATGTGGTAGCTCAGAATAGCTTGTTATAAGATTATAGCTCATTATAAGCGAACGGTTGACCAATTCCACGATGTGAAAGCTCAGAACATCTTGTTATGTGATTACAACTCATTATCAGCAAATGGTTGATCGATTCAGTGATGTGGAAGCTCAGAATGGCTTGTTATGAGATTAAAACTTATTATCAATGAATGGTTGATCAATTCGGTGATGTGGAAGCTCAGAATGGCTTGTTATGAGATTATAACTCATTATCAGTGAACGGTTGATCAATTCTACAATGTGGAAGCTCAGAACAACTTGTTATGAGATTATAGCTCATTATCAGTGAGTGGTTGACCGCTTCCACGATGTGGAAGCTTAGAATAGCTTGTTATGAGATTACAACTCATTATCAGCAAACAGTTGATCCATTCAGCGATGTGGAAGGTCAAAACGGCTTGTTATGAGAATACAACTCATTATCAGTGAATGGTTGAGCGATTCATTGATGTGGAAGCTCAGAACAACTTGTTATGAGATTATAACTCATTATCAGCGAATGGTTGATCAATTTGGTGATGTGGAAGATCAGAATTGCTTGTTATGAGATTACAACTCATTATTAGCGAACGGTTGATCAATTCGGTGATGTGGAAGCTCATAATAGCTTGTTATGAGATTACAGCTCATTATTAGTGAATGGTTGACCGATTCGGTGATGTGGAAGCTTAGAACAACTTGTTATGAGATTACAGCTCATTATCAGTGAACGGTTGATCAATTCCATGATGTGGAAGCTCAGAACAGCTTATTATGAGATTACAACTCATTATCAGTGAACGGTTAACCAATTCGGAGATGTGGAAACTCAGAATGGCTTGTTATGAGATTACAACTCATTATCAGCAAACGGTTGATCGTCGGTGATGTGGAAGCTCAGAACAGCTTGTTATGAGATTACAGCTCATTATCAGCGAATGGTTGATCGATTTGGTGATGTAGAAGCCCAGAATCGCTTGTTATGAGATTACAACTTATTATCAGTGAACTGTTGACCGATTCGGTGATGTGGAAGCTCAGAACAGCTTGGTATGAGATTACATCTCATTATCAGTGAATAGTTGACCGATTCAGTGATGTGGAAGCTCAAAATGGCTTGTTATGAGATTACAACTCATTATCAGCAAACAGTTGATTGATTCATTGATGTGGAAGCTTAGAACAGCGTGTTATGAGATTACAGCTCATTATCAGTGAACGGTTGACCGATTCGGTGATGTGGAAGCTCAGAACAGCGTGTTATGATATTATAACTCATTATCAACAAACGGTTGGTCAATTCGGTGATGTGGAAGCTCAGAATAGCTTGTTATGAGATTACAGCTCATTATCAACGAATGATTGATCGATTCGGTGATGTCAAAGCTCAGAATGGCTTGTTATGAGATTACAACTCATTATCAGTGAATGGTTGATTGATTCGGTGATGTGGAAGCTCAGAATAGCTTGTTATGAGATTACAACTCATTATCAGCGAACGGTTGATCGATTCGGCGATGTGGAAGCTCAAAATGGCTTGTTATGAGATTATATCTCATTATCAGTGAACGGTTGATTGATTCAGAAATGTGAAAGCTCTGAATAGCTTGTTATGAGATTACAACTCATTATCATCGAACGGTTGACTGATTCTGCGATGTGGAAGCTCAGAATAGCTTGTTACAAGATTACAACTATTTATCAGCGAACGGTTGATCGATTCAATGATGTGGAAGCTCAGAATAGCTTGTTATGAGATTACAACTCATTATCGTTGTACGATTAATCAATTCAGCCATGTGGAAGCTCAGAGTGGCTTGTTATGAGATTACAGCTCATTATAAGTGAACGGTTGACCGATTCGGTGATTTGGAAGCTCAGAACAGCTTGTTATGAGATTACAGCTCATTATCAGTGAACGATTGATCGATTCGGTGATGTAGAAGCTCAGAACAGCTTGTTATGAGATTACAACTCATTGTCAGTGAACGGTTGATCGATTCGGCGATGTGGAAGCTCAAAATAGCTTGTTATGAGATTACAGCTCATTATCAGCGAACTGTTAACTGATTCAGTGATGTGGAAGCTTAGAATGGCTTGTTATGAGATTACAACTCATTATCAGCGAACGGTTGATCGATTCGGCACTAGTAAATTTGACTTCAAATTTCGATAAAAATTGGTCGAAATTTCGATAGTAATTGGTTGAATTCACGACCAAACTTTTCGTCATTTTTTTTTGTCAAATTTTTGACTTTTTTTACTATTTGGTCGCAATTGCGACCAACATTGAGGTCAAAATTTTGACTATAGCTCTTGTTTAATTTGACAAGAATCACCGTCGAACTCTTCGTTCAATGGTTGAAATTTTGACCAATCTTTGGTCGAAAGAAGCTATGCAATTGGTCAAAATTTTGACCAACGTTTGGTGGAAATGAGCCGTGACATTGGTAAAAATTTCGACCATCCCATTGGTGGAAAGAAAAACACTTTCGTCAAAATCTTTGGTGTAATGGTCAAAATTTTGACCAATCGTTGGTGGAAATAAACCGTGGCATTGGTCAAAATTTTGACCAATGTTAATTTAAAATTTTTTTTTTTTTTTTTTTGAATTTTACTTTGATTCAACTGTGTACACGGCTGGATCATAATCCTATTTGTTATATGTGGATCCTATGATCTATTTGTTTGATTTTTTTTTTAGATTAAACAAAATTCATGGGAGTGTGTTGGAAATATTAAATTTATCAAAATTATGATGTGTCTCTATATAGAGACATGCTTGCCGTGTACTTTTCATATTTAAAGGATCTTTGGATCCCTAAATAATATAGAGTAGGTTGTCAAATTTCAACAAAAGGAATAAGGACTTGGATTCCATATTTATATCTTAAATAAAAAGCTTAGCTTCCTAGCTCATTTACGTATGAATAACCACTAATGTACACGTCATAAAATTGTTTGAAGTTGTCAAAACTATATACAATAAACATTGCATTTATTCTTATAGAGGATCGTAAAAAAAAATAGGGATTTTGCATACCATATTTATTCATCTAATAAGTGTGACTATCAACCAATTCAAAATTACCTTCCCAATGGTGCTTT
>MU228249.1:329580-346971 GCA_018584345.1 Thuja plicata | reverse complement strand
AAATTTCGACCAACGCGGGATGTGTTGGTCAAAATTCAACCAACACGGGCATAAAAGGAAAAAAAAAATAAAATTTTAAAACCATTTTGCACTTTGGTCGAAATTTGGGTTCAAATCTACTAGTGCGGTGATGTGGAAGCTCAGAATAGCTTTTTATGAGATTATAGCTAATTATCAGTGAACGACTGATCAATTTGGCAGTGTGGAAGCTCAGAATGGCTTGTTATGAGATTATAACTTATTATCAGTGAATGATTGATCGATTCGGCGATGTGGAAGCTCAGAACAGCTTCTTACGAGATTATAGCTCATTATCAGTGAACGGTTGACCGATTCGACAGTGTGGAAGCTCAGAATGGCTTGTTATGAGATTACAGCTCATTATCATCGAATGGTTGACCGATTTGGCAATGTGGAAGCTTAGAACGGCTTGTTATAAGATTACAACTCATTATCAGCAAACGGTTGATCGATTCGGCAATGTGGAAGCTCAGAACGGCTTGTTATGAGATTGCAACTCATTATCAGTGAAGGGTTGATCGATTCGGCGATGTGGAAGCTTAGAATAGGTTGTTATGAGATTACAGCTCATTATGAGCAAATGGTTGACCGATTCGGTGATGTGGAAGCTCAGAACGGCTTGTTATGAGATTACAACTCATTATCAGGGAAAGGTTGATCGATTCAGAGATGTGGAAGCTCAAAACAACTTTTTATGAGATTACAGCTCATTATCAGCAAATGGTTGATTGATTCGGTGATGTGGAAGCTTAGAACGGCTTGTTATGAGATTACAGCTCATTATCAGTGAACGGTTGATTGATTCGGCAATGTGAAAGCTCAGAATGGCTTGTTATGAGATTACAACTCATTATCAGCGAACAGTTGACCGATTCGGCGATGTGGAAGCTCAGAATGGCTTGTTATGAGATTACAACTCATTATCAGCGAACGGTTGACCGATTTGGCGATGTGGAAGCTCAGAATGGCTTGTTATGAGATTACAACTCATTATCAGTGAACGGTTGATCAATGCGGCGATGTGGAAGCTCAAAATGGCTTGTTATGAGATTATAGCTCATTATCAGTGAACGGTTGATCGATTTGGTGATGTGGAAGCTCTGAATGTCTTGTTATGATATTACAACTCATTATCAGTGAACGATTGATCAATTCGGTGATGTGGAAGCTCAGAATAGCTTATTAGGAGATTACAGCTCATTATCAGTGAATGGTTGACCAATTCTATGATGTGGAAGCTCAGAACAGCTTTTTATGAGATTACAACTCATTATCAGTGAACGGTTGATCGATTCGGTGACGTGGAAGCTCAGAACAGCTTGTTATGAGATTACAGCTCATTATCAGTAAACGGTTGATCGATTCAGCGATGTGGAAGCTCATAACAGCTTGTTATGAGATTAAAACTCATTATCAATGAACGATTGACCAATTAGGTGATGTGGAAGCTCAGAATAGCTTGTTATGAGATTATAGCTCATTATCAGTGAATGATTGAGCGATTCGGCGATGTGGAAGCTCAGAACGGCTTGTTATGAGATTACAACTCATTATCAGTGAACGGTTGATCAATTTGACAATGTGGAAGCTCATAACAGTTTGTTATGAGATTACAGCTCATTTTCAGTGAACGGTTGACCGATTTAGTGATGTGGAAGCTCAGAATGACTTGTTATGAGATTACAACTCGTTATCAGCAAATGGTTGATCGATTCAGCGATGTGGAAGTTCAGAATAGCTTGTTATGAGATAACAGCTCATTATCAGCGAACGGTTGATCAATTCGGTGATGTGGAAGCTTAGAATGGCTTGTTATGAGATTACATCTCATTATTAGTGAATGATTAACCAATTCGGTGATTTGGAAGCTTAGAATAGCTTGTTATGAGATTACAGCTCATTATCAGCGAACGGTTGATCGATTCGGCGATGTGGAAGCTCAGAACGACTTGTTATGAGATTACAGCTCATTATTAGTGAATAGTTGACCGATTCAGTGATGTGGAAGCTCAGAATGGCTTGTTGTGGCATTACAGCTCATTATCAGCGAACAGTTGAGCGATTCAATGATGTGGAAGCTCAGAATGGCTTGTTATGAGATTACAGCTCATTATCAGTGAATGGTTGATCAATTCGGTGATGTGGAAGCTCAAAACGGCTTGTTATGAGATTACATCTCATTATTAGCGAACGGTTGATCGATTCGGCGATGTGGAAGCTCAGAACAACTTGTTATGACATTATAGCTCATTATCAGCAAACGGTTGACCGATTCGGCGATGTGGAAGCTCAGAACGGCTTGTTATGAGATTAGAGCTCATTATCAGCGAATGGTTGATCGATTTGGTGATGTGAAAGCTCAAAACGGCTTGTTATGAGATTACAACTCATTATTAGCGAACGATTGAGTGATTCGGTGATGTGGAAGCTCAGAACGGCTTGTTATGAGATTACAACTCATTATCAGTAAATAGTTGAGCGATTCGGCGATGTGGAAGCTCAGAACAACTTGTTATGAGATTATAGCTCATTATCAGCGAACGGTTGATCGATTCGGCGATGTGGAAGTTTAGAACAACTTGTTATGAGATTACAACTCATTATCAATGAACAGTTCATCGATTCGATGATGTGGAAGCTCAGAATAGCTTGTTATGAGATTATAGCTCATTATCAGCGAACTGTTGAACAATTCGATGATGTGGAAGCTCAGAATGGCTTGTTATGAGTTTAAAACTCATTATCAGTGAACGGTTGATCGATTCGCCGATGTGGAAGGTCAGAATGGCTTGTTATGAGATTACAACTCATTATTAGTGAATGGTTGACCAATTCGGTGATGTGGAAGCTTAGAATAGCTTGTTATGAGATTACAGCTCATTATCAGTGAACGGTTGACTGATTTGGTGATGTGGAAGCTTAGAACGGCTTGTTATGAGATTACAACTCATTATCAGCAAACGGTTGATCGATTCGGTGATGTGGAACCTCAGAATGGCTTGTTATGAGATTATAGCTCATTATCAGTGAACGGTTGATCAATTTGGCGATGTGGAAGCTCAGAATGGCTTGTTATGAGATTACAACTCATTATTAGTGAATGGTTGATCGATTCGGTGATGTGGAAGCTCAAAATAGCTTGTTATGAGACTACAGCTCATTATCAGCAAATGGTTGACCTATTCGGCGAAGTGGAAGCTCAGAACAGCGTGTTATGAGATTACAGCTCATTATCAGTGAACGATTGACCGATTTGGTGATGTGGAAGCTCAGAACAGCTTGTTATGAGATTAAAGCTCATTATCAGCGAACGGTTGATCGATTCGACAATGTGGAATCTCAGAACAACTTGTTATGAGATTACAGCTCATAATCAGCAAATGGTTGATCGATTCGGTGATGTGGAAGCTCAGAATGGCTTGTTATGAGATTATAGCTCATTATCAGCTAATGGTTCACCGATTTGGCAATGTGGAAGCTCAGAATGGCTTGTTATGAGATTACAACTCATTATCAGTGAACGGTTGATCGATTCGGTGATGTGGAAGCTCAGAACAGCTTGTTATGAGATTACAGCTCATTATCAGTGAACAGTTGATCGATTTGGCAATGTGGACACTCAGAATGGCTTGTTATGAGATTACAACTCATTATCAGCAAATGGTTGATCGATTCGGTGATCTGAAAGCTCAGAATGGCTTGTTATGATATTACAACTCATTATCAGCGAACGGTTGATCGATTCAGTGATGTGAAAGCTCAGAATGGCTTGATATGAGCTAACAACTCATTATCAGCGAACGGTTGATCGATTCAGTGATGTGGAAGCTCAGAATGGCTTCTTATAAGATTACAACTCATTATCAGCGAACAGTTGATTGATTCCGTGATGTGGAAGCTCAGAACAGCTTATTATGAGATTACAGCTCATTATCAGTGAACGGTTGACCAATTCAGCGATGTGGAAGCTCAGAACAGCTTGTTATGAGATTATAACTCATTATCAACGAATGATTGATCGATTCAGCGATGTGAAAGCTCATAATGGCTTCTTATGAGATTACAGCTCATTATCAGTGAACGGTTGATCGATTTGGCGATGTGGAAGCTAAGAATGGCTTTTTATAAGATTACAACTCATTATCAGCGAACGGTTAATCGATTTGGTGATGTGAAAGCTCAGAATGGCGTGTTATGAGATTACAGCTCATTATCAGTGAACGGTTGACCGATTCGGTGACGTGAAAGCTCAGAATGGCTTGTTATGAGATTACAACTCATTATCAGTGAACGGTTGATCGATTCGGCGATGTGGAAGCTCAGAATAGCTTGTTATGAGATTACAGCTTGTTATGAGATTACAGCTCATTATCAGTGAATGGTTGACCGATTCAACAATGTGGAAGCTCAGAACGGCTTGTTATGAGATTACAACTCATTATCAACGAACGGTTGATCGATTCGATGATGTGGAAGCTCAGAATAGCTTGTTATTAGATTATAGCTCATTATCAGTGAACGATTGATTGATTCAGTGATGTGGAAGCTGAGAATGACTTGTTATGAGATTACAGCTCATTATCAGTGAGCGGTTGATTGATTCAGTGATGTAGACGCTTAGAATGGCTTGTTATGAGATTATAGCTAATTATCAGTGAATGGTTGACCGAGTCAGTGATGTGAAAGCCAAGAACAGCTTGTTATGAGATTACAACTCATTATCAGCGAATGGTTGATTGATTAGGCAATGTGGAAGCTCAGAATGGCTTGTTATGAGATTACAGCTCATTATCAGCGAACGGTTGATCGATTTGGTGATGTGGAAGCTCAGAACGGCTTGTTATTAGATTACAACTCATTATCAGTGAATGGTTGATCGATTCGGCGATGTGGAAGCTCAGAACGGCTTGTTATGAGATTACAGCTCATTATCAGCGAATGATTGACCGATTCAGTGAAGTGGAAGCTCATAACAGCTTGTTATGAGATTACAACTCATTATTAGTGAATGATTGACTGATTCGGTGATGTGGAAGCTCAGAACAGCTTGTTATGAGATTATAGCTCATTATCAGTGAATGGTTGTCCGATTCGGCGATGTGGAAGCTCAGAATGGATTGTTATGAGATTAAAACTCATTATCAGTGAACGGTTGACCGATTCAGTGATGTGGAAGCTCAGAATAGCTTGTTAGGAGATTACAACTCATTATCAGTGAATGGTTGACTGATTCGACGATGTGGAAGCTCAAAATGGCTTGTTATGAGATTACAACGCATTATCAGTGAATGGTTGATCGATTCGGCGATGTGGAAGCTTAGAACATCTTGTTACGAGATTACAACTCATTATCAGTGAACGGATGACCGATTCAGCAATGTGGAAGCTCAGAATGACTTGTTATGAGATTATAACTCATTATAAGCGAACGTTTGATCAATTCGGCGATGTGGAAGCTCAGAACAGCTTGTTATGAGATTACAACTCATTATCAGTGAATGATTGACCGATTCGGTGATGTGGAAGCTCAAAATGGCTTGTTATGAGATTAAAACTCATTATCAGCAAACGGTTAATCGATTCGGTGATGTGGAAGCTTAGAACAGCTTGTTATGAGATTACAGCTCATTATCAGCGAACGATTGATCAATTCGGCGATGTGCAAGCTCAAAATAGCTTGTTATGAGATTACAACTCATTATCAGTGAATAGTTGATCGATTCGACGATGTGGAAGCTTAGAACGGCTTGTTATGAGATTACAACTCATTATCAGCGAATGATTGATCGATTCCACGATGTGGAAGCTCAGAACAGCTTGTTTTGAGATTACAGCTCATTATCAGTGAATGGTTGACTGATTCTATGATGTGGAAGCTCAGAACAGCATGTTAGCAGATTACAACTCATTATCAGTGAATGGTTGATCGATTCAGCGATGTGGAAGCTCAGAATGGCTTGTTATGAGATTATAGCTCATTATCAGCAAACGGTTGATCGATTTAGCGATGTGGAAGCTCAGAACGGCTTGTTATGAGATTACAACTCATTATCAGCAAACGGTTGATCGATTCGGTGATGTCGAAGCTCAAAATGACTTGTTATGAGATTACAGCTCATTATGAGCGAATGGTTGACCAATTCAGCGATGTGGAAGCTCAGAATGGCTTGTTATGAGATTACAACTCATTATCAGTGAACGGTTGATCGATTCAGTGATGTGGAAGCTCAGAATAGCTTGTTATAAGATTACACCTCATTATCAGTGAATGGTTGACCGATTCGGCGATGTGGAAGCTCAAAATGGCTTGTTATGAGATTACAGCTTATTATCAGCGAACGGTTGACCGATTCGGTGAAGTGGAAGCCCAGAATAGCTTGTTATGAGATTACAGCTCATTATCAGTGAATGGTTGACCGATTTGGTGATGTCGAAGCTCAAAAGAGCTTGTTATGAGATTATAGCTCATTATAAGTGAACGGTTGATCGATTCGGCAATGTGGAAGCTCAGAATAGCTTGTTATGAGATTACAGCTTATTATCAGTGAACTGTTGATTGATTCAGCGATGTGGAAGCTTAGAATGGCTTGTTATGAGATTACAACTCATTATCAGTGAATGGTTGACCGATTTGGCGATGTGGAAGCTTAGAATGGCTTGTTATGAGATTATAACTCATTATTAGCGAACGGTTGATCGATTCAGCGATGTGGAAGCTCAAAATAGCTTGTTATGAGATTACAGCTCATTATCAGCGAATGGTTCATCAATTTGGCAATGTGGAAGCTCAGAACGGCTTGTTATGAGATTACAACTCATTACCAGTGAACGGTTGAGTGATTCGGTGATGTGGAAGCTGAGAACAACTTGTTATGAGATTATAGCTCATTATCAGCGAACGGTTGATCGACTCAGTGATGTGGAAGCTCAGAACAGCTTGTTATGAGATTACAACTCATTATCAGCGAACGGTTGATCAATTCGGCGATATGGAAGCTCAGAACAGCTTGTTATGAGATTACAGCTCATTACCAGCGAACGGTTGACCGATTCGGCAATGTGGAAGCTCAGAACGGCTTGTTATGAGATTACAACTCATTATTAGTGAACGATTGATCGATTCGGCAATGTATAAGCTTAGAATCACTTGTTATGAGATTACAACTCATTCTCAGTGAACGGTTGATCGATTCCATGATGTGGAAGCTCAGAATAGCTTGTTATGAGATTACAGCTCATTATTAGCAAACGATTGACGGATTCGGCAATGTGGAAGCTCATAATAGATTGTTATGCGATTACAACTCATTATCAGTGAACGATTGATCAATTCAGTGATGTGGAAGCTCAGAATGGCTTGTTATGAGATTACAACTCATTATCAGTGAACGGTTGATTGGTTCGGCGATGTCGAAGCTCAGAATAGCTTTTTATGAGATTACAGCTCATTATCAGTGAACGATTGACCGATTCGGTGATGTGGAAGCTCAGAATGGCTTATTATGAGATTACAACTCATTATTAGCAAACGCTTGATCGATTTGGCAATGTGGAAGCTCAGAACAACTTGTTATGAGATTGCTCATTATCAACAAAGGGTTGACCGATTCGGCGATATGGAAGCTCAGAACGGCTTGTTATGAGATTACAACTCATTATCAGCGAAGGGTTGATCGATTCAATGAAGTGGAAGCTTAGAATAGCTTGTTATGAGATTACAACTCATTATCAGTGAATGGTTGATCAATTCGCCAATGTGGAAGCTCAAAACGGCTTGTTATGAGATTACAACTCATTATCAGCGAACGGTTGATCGATCTGGCAATGTGGAAGGTCAGAATAGGTTGTTATGAGATTACAACTCATTATAAGTGAACGGTTGACCTATTCCATGATGTGAAAGCTCAAAATAGCTTGTTATGACATTACAACTCATTATCAGAGAATGGTTGATTGATTTGGCGATGTGGAAGCTCAGAACAGCTTGTTATGAGATTACAGCTCATTATCAGCAAATGGTTGATCGATTCGGTGATGTGGAAGCTTAGAATGACTTGATATGAGATTACAACTCATTATCAGTGAACGGTTGAGCGATTCAGCGATGTGGAAGCTTAGAACAGCTTGTTATGAGATTACAGCTTATTATCAGTGAACGGTTGATCGATTGGGCGATGTGAAAGCTCAGAACAACTTGTTATGAGATTATAGCTCATTATCAGTGAATGGTTGACCGATTCAACAATGTAGAAGCTCAGAATGGCTTTTTATGAGATTACAACTCATTATCAGCAAACGGTTGATCGATTCGACGATGTGGAAGCTCAGAATGGCTTGTTATGAGATTACAGCTCATTATCAGTGAACGGTTGATCGATTCGGCGATGTTGAAGCTTAGAATGGCTTTATATGAGATTACAACTCATTATCACCGAATCGTTGATCGATTAGGCGATGTGGAAGCTCAGAATAGCTTGTTATGAGATTACAACTCATTATCAGCGAACAGTTAATCGATTTAGCGATGTGGAAGCTCAGAATGGCTTGTTATGAGATTACAACTCATTATCAGTGAACGGTTGACCGATTCAGTGATGTGGAAGCTAAGAATAGCTTGTTATGATATTATAGCTCATTATCAGTGAACAGTTGACCGATTCAGCGATGTGGAAGCTCACAATAGCTTGTTATGAGATTACAGCTCATTATTAGTGAACTCTTGATCGATTTGGTGATGTGGAAGCTTAGAACGGATTGTTATGAGATTACAACTCATTATCAGTGAATAGTTGATCGATTCGGTGATGTGGAAGCTCAGAACAGCTTGTTATGAGACTACCGCTAATTATCAGCAAATGACTGATCGATTTGGTGATGTGGAAGCTTAGAACGGCTTGTTATGAGATTACAACTTATTATCAGTGAATGGTTGACCGATTCGGTGATGTGGAAGCTCAGAACAGGTTGTTATGAGATTACAGCTCATTATCAGTGAACGGTTGACCAATTCGACAATGTGGAAGCTCAGAATGGCTTGTTATGAGATTAGAACTCATTATCAGTGAATGGTTGATCGATTCAGCAATGTGGAAGCTCAGAACAACTTGTTATGAGATTACAACTCATTATCAGCAAACGCTTGACCAATTCAGTGATGTGGAAGCTCAGAATGGCTTGTTATGAGATTATAACTCATTATCAGTGAACGGTTTATCAATTAGGTGATGTGGAAGCTCACAATAGCTTGTTATGAGATTACAACTCATTATCAGTGAATGGTTGATCGATTCGTTGATGTGGAAGCTCAGAACGGCTTGTTATGAGATTACAGATCATTATCAGCAAACGGTTGATCGATCTGGCAATGTGGAAGCTCAGAATGGCTTGTTATGAGATTACAAATCATTATCAGTGAACGGTTAACCGATTTAATGATGTGAAAGCTCAGAATAGCTTGTTTTAAGATTACAACTCATTATCAGTGAATCGTTGACCGATTCTGCAATGTGGAAGCTTAGAACAGCTTGTTATGAGATTACAACTCATTATCAGTGAATGGTTGATCAATTCGGCAATGTGGAAGCTCAGAATGGCTTGTTATGAGATTACAACTCATTATCAGCGAATGGTTGATTGATTCAGCGATGTGGAAGCTCAGAACGGCTTGTTATGAGATTATAACTCATTATCAGTGAGCAGTTGATCGATTCTGGGATGTGGAAGGTCAGAACAGCTTGTTATGAGATTACAGCTCATTATCAGTGAATGGTTGACCAATTTCATGATGTGGAAGCTCAGAACGGCTTGTTATGAGATTACACCTCATTATCAATGAACGGTTGATCGATTCGGCGATGTGGAAGCTCAAAATGGCTTGTTATGAGATTACAGCTCATTATCAGTGAACGGTTGACCGATTCGGCGATGTGGAAGCTCAGAATGGCTTGTTATGAGATTACAACTCATTATCAGTAAACAGTTAATCGATTCGGTGATGTGGAATCTCAAAATAGCTTGTTATGAGGTTACAGCACATTATCAGTGAACGGTTGACTGATTCGGCGATGTGCAAGCTCAGAATGGCTTGTTATGATGTTACAACTCATTATCAGCGAACGGTTGATCGATTCAGCGATGTGGAAGCTTAGAAAAACTTCTTATGAGATTACAGCTCATTATCAATGAACAGTTGATTGATTCAGCAAATTAAAGCTCATAACAGCTTGTTATGAGATTACAGCTCATTATTAGCGAACGGTTGATTGATTCGGCGATGTGGAAGCTCAGAATGGCTTTTTATGAGATTACAACTCATTATCAGTGAATGGTTGACCGATTCGGCAATGTGGAAGCTAAGAATAGCTTGTTATGAGATTACAACTCATTATCAATGAACGGTTGATTGATTCGGCGATGTGGAAGCTCAGAACGGCTGCTTATGAGATTATAGCTCATTATCAGTGAACAGTTGATCGATTCGGTGATGTGGAAGCTCAGAACAGCTTGTTATGAGATTACAACTCATTATCAGTGAACGGTTGATCGATTCAGTGATGTGGAAGCTCAGAATAGGTTGTTATGAGATTACAGCTCATTATCAGTGAAAAGTTGACCGATTTGGCGATGTGGAAGCTGACAATGGCTCGTTATGAGATTACAACACATTATCAGCAAACGATTGATCGATTTGGCGATGTGGAATCTTAGAACAACTTGTTATGAGCTTATAGCTCATTATCAGCAAACGGTTGACCGATTCAGTGATGTGGAAGCTCAAAACGGCTTGTTATGAGATTACAGCTCATTATCACCGAATGGTCGATCGATTCAGTTATGTGGAAGCTCAGTATGGCTTTTTATGAGATTACAGCTCATTATCAGCGAATGGTTGACCGATTCGGCAATGTGGAAGCTCAGAACAGCTTGCTATGAGATTACAACTCATTATCAGCGAATGGTTGATCGATTCAGCGATGTGGAAGCTCAGAACGACTTGTTATGAGATTATAGCTCATAATCAGCGAACAGTTGATCGATTTGGAAATGTGGAAGCTCAGAACGTCTTGATATGATATTACAACTCATTATCAGCAAATGGTTGATCAATTTAGTGATGTGGAAGCTCAGAATAGCTTGTTATGAGATTATACCTCATTATCAGCAAGCGGTTGATCGATTCAGTGATGTGGAAGCTAAAAATAGCTTGTTATGATATTACAACTCATTATCAGCAAACAATTGATCGATTCGATGATGTGGATGCTCAGAATGGCTTATTATGATATTACAGCTCATTATCAGTGAATGGTTGATCGATTCGGTGATGTGGAAGCTCGGAATAGCTTGTTATGAGATTACAACTCATTATCAGTGAATGGTTGACCAATTCGGCAATGTGGAAGCTCAGAACAGCTTGTTATGAGATTATAGCTCATTATCAGTGAACGGTTGATCGATTCAGCAATGTGGAAGCTTAGAATAGCTTGTTATGAGATTACAACTCATTATCAGTGAACGGTTGACCAATACGGTGATGTGGAAGCTCAGAACGGCTTGTTATGAGATTAAAACTCATTATCAGTGAATGGTTGATCGATTCGGTGATGTGGAAGCTCAGAATGGCTTGTTATGAGATTATAGCTCATTATCAGTGAATGGTTGACCGATTCGGTGATGTGGAAGCTTAGAGCAGCTTGTTATGAGATTACAACTCATTATCAGTGAACGGTTGATCGATTCAATGATGTAGAAGCTCAGAATAGCTTGTTATGAGATTACAGCTCATTATCAGTGAATGGTTGATCGATTCAGCGATGTGGAAGCTCAGAGTGGCTTTTTATGAGATTAGAACTTATTATTAGTGAACGGTTGATCGATTTAGTGATGTAGAAGCTCAGAATAGCTTGTTATGAGATTACAGCTCATTATCAGTGAACGGTTGACCGATTCGGCGATGTGGAAGCTCAGAATGGCTTGTTATGAGATTACAACTCATTATCAGTGAACGGTTGATCGATTCAGCGATGTGGAAGCTTAGAACAAGTTGTTATGAGATTACAGCTCATTATCAGTGAACGGTTGACCGATTCGGTGATGTAGAAGCTCAGAACGGCTTGTTATGAGATTACAACTCATTATCAGCAAACGGTTGATCGATTCGGCAATGTGGATGTTCAGAATAGCTTGTTATGAGATTATAGCTCATTATCAGCAAACAGTTGATCGATTCAGCAATGTGGAAGCTCAGAATGATTGTTTATGAGATTACAACTCATTATCAGTGAACGGTTGACTTATTCGGCGATGTGGAAGCTTAGAATAGCTTGTTATGAGATTATAGCTCATTATTAGCGAATGGTTGACCGATTCGGTGATGTGGAAGCTGAGAACAGCTCGTTGTGAGATTACAACTCATTATCAGTGAACGGTTGATTGATTCGGCAATGTGGAAGCTCAAAACAACTTGTTATGAGATTACAGCTCATTATCAGTGAACGGTTGACCGATTCGACGATGTGGAAGCTTAGAACGGCTTGTTATGAGATTACAAGTGATTATCAGTGAATGGTTGATCAATTTGGTGATGTGGAAGCTCAAAATGGCTTGTTATGAGATTACAGCTCATTATCAGGGAACGATTGACCGATTCGGCGATGTAGAAGCTCAGAACGGCTTGTTATGAGATTACAACTCATTATCAGTGAACGGTTGATCAATTTGGGGATGTGGAAGCTCAGAACAACTTGTTATGAGATTACAGCTCATTATCAGTGAATGGTTAATCGATTCAGCGATATGAAAGCTCAGAACGGCTTGTTATGAGATTATAGCTCATTATTAGTGAGCGGTTGATTGATTCGGTGATGTGGAAGCTCAGAATGGTTTGCTATGAGATTACAACTCATTATCAGTGAACGGTTGATTTATTCAGTGATGTGGAAGCTCAGAACAACTTGTTATGAGATTACAACTCATTATCAGTGAACGGTTGATCGATTCAGCGACGTGGAATCTCAGAACAGCTTGTTATGAGATTATAGCTCATTATCAGTGAGCGATTGATCGATTCGGCGATGTGAAAGCTTAGAATGGCTTGTTATGAGATTACAACTCATTATCAGTGAATGATTGACTGATTCAGTGATGTGGAAGCTCAGAATAGCTTGTTATAAGATTACAGCTCATTATAAGCGAACGGTTGACCAATTCCATGATGTGAAAGCTCAGAACATCTTGTTTTGTGATTACAACTCATTATCAGCAAATGGTTGATCGATTCAGTGATGTGGAAGCTCAGAATGGCTTGTTATGAGATTACAACTCATTATCAGAGAATGGTTGATCAATTCGGTGATGTGGAAGCTCAGAACAGCTTGTTATGAGATTACAACTCATTATCAGTGAACGGTTGATCAATTCCATGATGTGGAAGCTCAGAACAGCTTGTTATGAGATTATAGCTCATTATTAGTGAGTGTTTGACCACTTTCACGATGTGGAAGCTCAGAATAGCTTGTTATGAGATTACAACTCATTATCAGCGAACAAGAGATCGATTCAGCGATGTGGAAGGTAAAAATGGCTTGTTATGAGATTACAACTCATTATCAGTGAATGGTTGAGTGATTCGGTGATGTGGAAGCTCAGAACAACTTGTTATGAGATTATAACTCATTATCAGCGAATGGTTGATCAATTTGGTGATGTGGAAGATCAGAATTGCTTGTTATGAGATTACAACTCATTATCAGCAAACGGTTGATCAATTCGGCGATGTGGAAGCTCAGAATAGCTTGTTATGAGATTATAGCTCATGATCAGTGAATGGTTGACCGATTCGGTGATGTGGAAGCTTAGAATAGCTTGTTATGAGATTACAGCTCATTATCACTGAACGGTTGATCGATTCCATGATGTGGAAGCTCAGAACACCTTCTTATGAGATTACAACTCATTATTAGCGAATGGTTAACCGATTCGGCAATGTGGAAGCTGAGAACGGCTTGTTATGAGATTACAACTTATTATCAACAAACGGTTGATCGATTCGGTGATGTGGAAGCTTAGAATGGCTTTTTATGAGATTACAGCTCATTATCAGCAAATGGTTGATCGATTTGGCGATGTGGAAGCCCAGAATTTCTTGTTATGAGATTACAACTCATTATCAGTGAACTGTTGACCGATTCGGTGATGTGGAAGCTCAGAATAGCTTGGTATGAGATTATATCTCATTATCAGTGAATAGTTGACCGATTCAGTGATGTGGAAGCTCAGAATGGCTTGTTATGAGATTACAACTCATTATCAGCGAACGGTTGATCGATTCGTTGATGTGGAAGCTCAGAACAGCGTGTTATGAGATTACAGCTCATTATCAGTGAACGATTGACCGATTCGGTGATGTGGAAGCTCAGAACGGCTTGTTATGATATTACAACTCATTATCAGTGAACAGTTGATCGATTCGGTGATGTGGAAGCTCAGAATAGCTTGTTATGAGATTACAGCTCATTATCAATGAACGATTGATCAATTTGGTGATGTCAAAGCTCAGAATGGCTTGTTATGAGATTACAACTCATTATCACCGAACGGTTGACCGATTCGGCGATGGAAAGCTCAGAACAGCTTGTTATGAGATTACAACTCATTATCAGTGAATGGTTGACCGATTCAGTGATGTGGAAGCTCAGAATGGCTTGTTATGAGATTACAACTCATTATCAGTGAACGGTTGATCGATTCGGCGATGTGGAAGCTTAGAACAGCTTGTTATGAGATTATAGCTCATTATCAGTGAATGGTTGACCGATTCAGTGATGTGGAAGCTCAGAATAGCTTGTTATGAGATTACAACTCATTATCAGCGAATGGTTGATCGATTCGGCGATGTGGAAGCTCAGAATGGCTTGTTATGAGATTACAACTCATTATCAGCGAACGGTTGATTGATTCGGTGATGTGGAAGCTCAGAATGGCTTGTTATGAGATTACAACTCATTATCAGTGAATGATTGACCGATTTGGCGATGTGGAAGCTCAGAACAACTTGTTATGAGATTACAGCTCATTATCAGTGAATGGTTGACCGATTTGGTGAAGTGGAAGCTCAGAATACCTTGTTATGAGATTACAGCTCATTATTAGCGAACGGTTGATCGATTCGGCGATGTGGAAGCTCAGAATGGCTTGTTATGAGATTACAGCTCATTATCAGCGAACAGTTGACTGATTCGGTGATGTGGAAGCTCAGAATGGCTTGTTATGAGATCACAACTCATTATCAGTGAACGGTTGATCGATTTGGCGATGTAGAAGCTCAGAACAGCTTGTTATGAGATTACAGCTCATTATCAGTGAATGATTGATCGATTCAGTGATGTGGAAGCTTAGAACGGCTTTTTATGAGATTACAGCTCATTATCAATGAATGGTTGATCAATTTGGTGATGTGGAAGCTCAGAATGGCTTGTTATGAGATTACAACTCATTATCAGCAAACGGTTGAGCGATTCGGGGATGTGGAAGCTTAGAACAGCTTGTTATGAGATTACATCTCATTATCAGTGAACGGTTGATCGATTCGGTAATGTGGAAGCTGAGAATAGCTTGTTATGAGATTACAACTCATTATCAGTGAATAGTTGATCGATTCAGTGATGTGGAAGCTTAGAACAGCTTGTTATGAGATTACATCTTATTATCAGCAAATGGTTGACCGATTCGGCGATGTGGAAGCTCAGAATGGTTTGTTATGAGATTACAACTCATTATCAGTGAATGGTTGACCAATTTGGCAAAGTGAAAGCTCAGAATAGCTTGTTATGAGATTACAGCTCATTATCAGTGAACGATTGATCGATTCGGTGATGTGGAAGCTCAGAATAGCTTGTTATGAGATTATAGCTCATTATCAGTGAATGGTTGATCGATTCGACAATGTGGAAGCTTAGAACAACTTATTATGAGATTACAGCTCATTATCAGTGAATGGTTGATCAATTTGGCAATGTGGAAGCTCAGAATGACTTGTTATGAGATTACAGCTCATTATCAATAAACGGTTGATCGATTCGGCGATGTGGAAGCTCAGAATAGCTTGTTATGAGATTACAACTCATTATCAGCAAATGGTTGACCGATTCGGCGATGTGGAAGCTTAGAACAGCTTGTTATGAGATTACAGCTCATTATCAGTGAACGGTTGACCAATTCGACGAAGTGGAAGCTCAGAACAGCTTGTTATGAGATTACAACTCATTGTCAGCAAACGATTGACCGATTCGGTGATGTGGAAGCTCAGAATGGCTTTTTATGAGATTACAGCTCATTATCAGTGAACGGTTGACCGATTCGCCAATGTGGAAGCTCAGAACGGTTTGTTATGAGATTACAACTCATTATCAGCAAATGATTGACCGATTTGGTGATGTGGAAGCTCAGAATGGCTTGTGATGAGACTACACCTCATTATCAGCCAATGATTAACCAATTCAGCGATGTGGAAGCTTAGAATGGCTTGTTATGAGATTACAACTCATTATCAGTGAACGGTTGATCGATTCAGCGATGTGAAAGCTCAGAACAGCTTGTTATGAGATTACAGCTCATTATCAGCGAACGATTGACCGATTTGGCGATGTGCAAGCTCAGAACGGCTTGTTATGAGATTACAACTCATTATCAGTGAATGGTTGATTGATTCAGCGATGTGGAAGCTTAGAATAGCTTGTTATGAGATTACAGCTTATTATCAGCGAACGGTTGACCGATTTAGTGATGTGGAAGCTCAGAATAGCTTGTTATGAGATTACAGCTCATTATCAGTGAATGGTTGATCGATTCAGTGATGTGGAAGCTCAGAATGGCTTGTTATGAGATTAAAACTCATTATCAGCGAATGATTGACTGATTCTGTGATGTGGAAGCTCATAATAGCTTGTTATAAGATTACAGCTCATTATAAGTGAATGGTTGACCAATTCCATGATGTGAAAGCTCAGAACATCTTGTTATGTGATTACAACTCATTATCAGCAAATGGTTGATCGATTTAGCGATGTGGAAGCTCAGAATGGCTTGTTATGAGATTAGAACTCATTATCAGTGAACGGTTGATCAATTTGGTGATGTGGAAGCTCCACTAGTACAAAAATAGCAATATATAACCAAATAAACTACCAAAAATTGTAGATAAATGACCAAATTTGGTCACGTGATGAGTGGTAGTTTATTTTCGATCATTTATCTCGCGACCAAATTTATGACTAAACTATTTTAGTCATTTATTTGGTCGTTTATTTAGTTATTTATTTAGTCATTTATTTGGTCATTGATTTAGTCATTTATTTGGTCGTTTATTTGGTC
>MU228249.1:292451-329480 GCA_018584345.1 Thuja plicata | reverse complement strand
TTCATAGGAATCCTGGCCAAGTGTGCAACTTGTCATCAGAGACCCAGAATAGACTAAAAACTTGCAAAATTGAAGACTTTTGAACAAACTAACCATTTAGGACTTAATATTCATGAAATTAGAATTCATTTTATGTCATTTAGGAATGATTTAAGTGAATTGACACCAATTTTAGAACCTCTGATTATCCTTTGTACAGATTAGATTGATTTTGAAACAACTTAACCAAGAAGATAACCAATAAACCCTAAACTAGTTTGATGTTCATTTTAGGCTCCTAAAACAAGTGTGCATGTTTATTTTAAAGTCATTTTTCACTTAATCACTGATATTTGACAGAATTGAATCAATTAAGACTCCTACTTAGGCTAGATTGTGAACTTGAAACGAATTGAAAATAGAAAACCAATCAATTAGCCTTGCATTGAATCCTAAAATAGATGAAGTTTATTTAACTAAGAGCACCAAATTGAAATGTGAGGTTCATTTTAGGTACCTAAACTGAAATATTTGGTCATTTTGCCTAAGACCAAATTGGTCATTTTACTCGATGACCAATTTAGTCATTTTACTCGATGACTAAATTGGTCATTTACTTAGTCATTTTAGTAGTGATTTTACCCGATGACCAAATTGGTTATTTATTTAGTCATTTTAGTAGTGATGTTATGAGATTACAACTCATTATCAGTGACTGGTTGATCGATTCGGCAATGTGGAAGCTCAAAATGGCTTGTTATGAGATTACAGCTCATTATCAGCAAACGGTTGACCGATTCAGCGATGTGGAAGCTTAGAACAGCTTGTTATGAGATTGCAACTCATTATCAGTGAACGGTTGATTGATTCGGTGATGTGGAAGCTCATAATAGCTTGTTATGAGATTACAACTCATTATCAGTGAATGGTTGACCGATTCAGTGATGTGGAATCTTAGAACGGCTTGTTATGAGATTACAACTCATTATCAATGAACGATTGATCGATTCAGCGATGTGGAAGCTTAGAACAGCTTGTTATGAGATTACAGCTCATTATCAGTGAATGGTTGATTGATTCGGTGATGTGGAAGCTCAGAATGGCTTATTATGAGATTACAGCTCATTATCAGTGAATGGTTGATCGATTCGGTGATGTGGAAGCTCAGAATGGCTTGTTATGAGATTACAGATCATTATCAGTGAACAGTTGACCGATTCGGCGATGTAGAAGCTCAGAATAGCTTGTTATGAGATTACAACTCATTATCAATGTACGGTTGATCGATTCGGCGATGTGAAACCTTAGAATGGCTTGTTATGACATTACAGCTCATTATAAGTGAACGGTTGATCAATTTGGCGATGTGGAAGCTTAGAACGGCTTGTTATGAGATTACAACTCATTATCAGTGAATGGTTGATCGATTGGCGATCTGGAAGCTCAAAACAGCTAGTTATGAGATTAAAGCTCATTATCAGCAAATGGTTGATCGATTCATAGATGTGGAAGCTCAGAAAAACTTGTTATAAGTTTACAACTCATTATCAGCGAACGGTTGATTAATTCGGTGATATGGAAGCTCAGAATGGCTTGTTATGAGATTACAGGTCATTATTAGTGAATGGTTGATCGATTCGGCGATGTCGAAGCTCAGAACAACTTGTTATGAGATTACAACTCATTATCAGTGAACAGTTGATCGATTCGGCGATGTGGAAGCTCAGAATAGCTTGTTATGAGATTACAGCTCATTATCAGCAAACAGTTGATCAATTCAGTGATGTGGAAGCTTAGAACGGCTTGTTATGAGATTACAACTCATTATTAGCAAACGGTTGATCAATTCGGCGATGTGGAAGCTCAAAACAGCTTGTTATGAGATTACAGCTCATTATCAGAGAACGGTTGACTGATTCGGTGATATGGAAGCTCAGAATGGCTTGTTATGAGATTACAACTCATTATCAGTGAACGCTTGATCGATTCGGTGATGTGGAAGCTCAGAACTGCTTGTTGCGAGATTATAGCTCATTATCAGCGAATGGTTGACCGATTCGGCAATGTGGAAGCTGAGAATGGCTTGTTATGAGATTACAACTCATTATCAGCAAATGGTTGATCGATTCGGTGATGTGGAAGCTCAAAATAACTTGTTATGAGATTACAGCTCATTATCAGCGAACGGTTGATCGATTCGGTGATGTGGAAGCTCAGAACAACTTGTAATGAGATTAAAACTTATTATCAGCGAACAGCTGATCGATTCAGTGATGTGGAAGCTCAGAATAGCTTGTTGCGAGATTATAGCTCATTATCAGTGAATGGTTGACCGATTCGGTGATGTGGAAGCTTAGAACAGCTTGTTATGAGATTACAACTCATTATCAGCGAATGGTTGATCGATTTGGCGATGTAGAAGCTCAGAATAGCTTGTTATAAGATTACAGCTCATTATCAGTGAATGGTTGATCGATTCAGCGATGTGGAAGCTCAGGACGGCTTGTAATGAGATTACAACTCATTATCAGTGAATGATTGATCAATTCGGTGATGTGGAAGCTTAGAACAGCTTATTATGAGATTACAGCTCATTATCAGTGAACAGTTGACCGATTCCATGATGTGGAAGCTCAGAACAGCTTGTTATGAGATTACAGCTCATTATCAGCGAACGGTTGATTGATTCGGCGATGTGGAAGCTCAGAATGACTTGTTATGAGATTATAGCTCATTATCAGTGAGTGGTTGATCGATTCAGCGATGTGGAAGCTCAGAACATCTTGTTATGAGATTACAACTCATTATCAGCGAACAGTTGAGCGATTCGGCGATGTGGAAGCTGAGAACAGCTTGTTATGAGATTATAGCTCATTATCAGCGAATGGTTGATCGACTCAGTTATGTGGAAGCTCATAACAGCTTGTTATGAGATTACAACTCATTATCAGCGAATGGTTGATCAATTCGGTGATATGGGAGCTCAGAATAGCTTGTTATGAGATTACAGCTCATTACCAGTGAACGGTTGACCAATTCGGCGATGTGGAAGCTCAGAATGGCTTGTTATGAGATTACAGCTCATTATTAGTGAACGGTTGATCGATTCGGCAATGTATAAGCTTAGAATCACTTTTTATGAGATTACAACTCATTATCAGCGAATGGTTGATCAATTCTGTGATGTGGAAGCTCAGAACAACTTGTTATGAGATTACAGCTCATTACTAGCAAACGGTTGACAGATTCGGCAATGTGGAAGCTCAGAACAGCTTGTTATGCGACTACAACTCATTATGAGTGAATGATTGATCGATTCGGCGATGTGGAAGCTCAGAATGGCTTTTTATGAGATTACAACTCATTATCAGTGGATGGTTGATCGATTCAGCGATGTGGAAGCTCAGAACAACTTTTTATGAGATTACAGCTCATTATCAGTGAACGATTGACCGATTCGGTGATGTGGAAGCTCAAAACGGCTTGTTATGAGATTACAACTCATTATCAGTGAATGGTTGATCGATTCAGCAATGTGGAAGCTCAGAACAACTTGTTATGAGATTGCTCATTATCAATGAAGGGTTGACCGATTCAGTGATGTGGAAGCTCAGAATGGCTTGTTATGAGATTACAACTCATTATCAACGAAGGGTTGATCGATTCGACAAAGTGGAAGCTCAGAACAACTTGTTATGAGATTATAGCTCATTATCAATGAACGGTTGATCGATTCACCGATGTGGAAGCTCAGAACGGCTTGTTATGAGATTACAACTCATTATCAGCGAACGGTTGATCGATTGGACAATGTGGAAGGTCAAAATAGCTTGTTATGAGATTACAGCTCATTATCAGTGAATGGTTGACCGATTCCACGATGTGAAAGCTCAAAATAGCTTGTTATGAGATTACAACTAATTATCAGTGAACGGTTGATTGATTCGGCGATGTGGAAGCTCAGAACTGCTTGTTATGAGATTACAGCTCATTATCAGCGAACGGTTGATCGATTCGGTGATGTGGAAGCTTAGAATGACTAGATATGAGATTACAACTCATTATCAGTGAACGGTTGAGCGAGTCAGCGATGTGGAAGCTTAGAATAGCTTGTTATGAGATTACAACTCATTATCAGTGAACGGTTGATCAATTCGGTGATGTTGAAGCTCAGAACGGCTTGTTATGAGATTACAACTCATTATCAGCGAACGGTTGATTGATTGGGTGATGTGGAAGCTCAGAACAGCTTGTTATGAGATTATAGCTCATTATCAGTGAGTGGTTGACCGCTTACATGATGTGGAAGCTCAGAATAGCTTGTTATGAGATTACAACTCATTATCAGTGAATAGTTGATCGATTCGGTGATGTGGAAGGTCATAACGGCTTGTTATGAGATTACAACTCATTATCAGTGAATGGTTGAGTGATTTGGTGATGTGGAAGCTCAGAACAACTTGTTATGAGATTATAACTCATTATCAGTGAACGGTTGATCAATTTGGTGATGTGGAAGATCAGAATTGCTTGTTATGAGATTACAACTCATTATCAGCGAACGGTTGATCAATTCGGCAATGTGGAAGCTCAGAATAGCTTGTTATGAGATTACAGCTCATTGTCAGTGAATGGTTAATCGATTCGGTGATGTGGAAGCTTAGAACAGCTTGTTATGATATTACAGCTCATTATCAGTGAACGGTTGATCGATTCGATGATGTGGAAGCTCAGAACAGCTTGTTATGAGATTACAACTCATTATCAGTGAACGGTTAACCGATTCGGCGATGTGGAAGCTCAGAACGGCTTGTTATGAGATTACAACTCATTATCAGCAAACGGTTGATCAATTCGGTGATGTGGAAGCTCAGAACGGCTTGTTATGAGATTACAGCTCATTATCAGCGAATGGTTGATCGATTCGGCGATGTGGAAGCTCAGAATCACTTGTTATGAGATTACAACTCATTATTAGTGAACTGTTGACGGATTCAGTGATGTGGAAGCTCAGAATGGCTTGTTATGAGATTACAACTCATTATCAGTGAACGGTTGATCGATTTGTTGATGTGGAAGCTTAGAACAGCGTGTTATGAGATTACAGCTCACTATCAGTGAACGGTTGACCGATTCGGCGATGTGGAAGCTCAGAATGGCTTGTTATGATATTACAACTCATTATCATCGAACTGTTGATCGATTCGGTGATGTGGAAGCTCAGAATAGCTTGTTATGAGATTACAGCTCATTATCAATGAACAGTTGATTGATTCGGCGATGTCAAAGCTCAGAATGGCTTGTTATGAGATTACAACTCATTATCACCGAACGGTTGATCGATTCGGCGATGGGAAGCTGAGAACAGCTTGTTATGAGAATACAACTCATTATCAGTGAACGGTTGACCGATTCAGTGATGTGGAAGCTCAGAATGGCTTGTTATGAGATTACAAATCATTATCAGTGAACGGTTGATCGATTCGGTGATGTGGAAGCTCAGAATAGCTTGTTATGAGATTATAGCTCATTATCAGCGAACGGTTGACCGATTTGGCGATGTGGAAGCTCAAAACAACTTGTTATGAGATTACAACTCATTATCAGCGAATGGTTGATCGATTCGGCGATGTGGAAGCACAGAATGGCTTGTTATGAGATTACAACTCATTATCAGCAAACGGTTGATTGATTAGGTGATGTGCAAGCTCAGAACGGCTTGTTATGAGATTACAACTCATTATTAGTGAACGATTGACCGATTTGGAAATGTGGAAGCTCAAAACAACTTGTTATGATATTATAGCTCATTATCAGTGAATGGTTGACCGATTTGGCAAAGTGTAAGCTTAGAATACCTTGTTATGAGATTACAGCTCATTATTAGTGAACGGTTGATTGATTAGGTGATGTGGAAGCTCAGAATGGCTTCTTATGAGATTACAGCTCATTATCAGCAAACAGTTGACCGATTCAGGGATGTGGAAGCTCAAAATGGCTTGTTATGAGATTACAACTCATTATCAGCGAACGGTTGATCGATTCGGTGATGTAGAAGCTCAGAACAGCTTGTTATGAGATTACAGCTCATTATCAACAAACGATTGATCGATTCGGAGATGTGGAAGCTTAGAACAGCTTGTTATGAGATTACAGCTCATTATCAGCAAATGGTTGATCGATTTGGCGATGTGGAAGCTCAGAACGGCTTGTTATGAGATTACAACTCATTATCAGCAAACGGTTGAGTGATTCGGGGATGTGGAAGCATAGAACAGCTTGTTATGAGATTACAGCTCATTATCAGCGAATGGTTGATTGATTTGGTGATGTGGAAGCTGAGAACAACTTGTTATTAGATTACAACTCATTATCAGCGACCAGTTGATCGATTCGGCGATGTGGAAGCTTAGAACAGATTGTTATGAGATTACATCTCATTATCAGCAAACGGTTGACCAATTCGGCGATGTGGAAGCTAACAATGGCTTGTTATGAGATTACAACTCATTATCACCGAATGGTTGACCAATTTGGCAAAGTGAAAGCTCAGAACAACTTGTTATGAGATTACAGCTCATTATCAGCAAATGATTGATCGATTTGGTGATGTGGAAGCTCAAAATAGCTTGTTATGAGATTATAGCTCATTATCAGTGAACGGTTGATCGATTCGGCAATGTGGAAGCTTAGAACAGCTTGTTATGAGATTACACCTCATTATTAGTGAATGGTTGATCAATTTGGCGATGTGGAAGCTCAGAATGACTTGTTATGAGATTACAGCTCATTATCAACGAACGGTTGATCGATTCAATGATGTGGAAGCTCAGAATAGCTTGTTATGAGATTACAACTCATTATTAGCGAACGGTTGACTAATTCGGTGATGTGGAAGCTCAGAACAACTTGTTATGAGATTACAGCTCATTATCAGCGAACGGTTGACCAATTTGGCAAAGTGGAAGCTCAGAACAGCTTGTTATGAGATTACAACTCATTGTCAACAAATGATTGACCGATTCGGTGATGTGAAAGCTCAGAATGGCTTGTTATGAGATTACAACTCATTATCAGTGAATGGTTGATCGATTTAGCGATGTGGAAGCTCAGAACAGCTTGTTGTGAGATTACAGCTCATTATCAGTGAATGATTGACCGATTTGGTGATGTGCAAGCTCAGAATGGCTTGTTATGAGATTACAACTCATTATCAGCGAACAGTTAATCGATTTAGAGATGTGGAAGCTCAGAATAGCTTGTTATGAGATTACAGCTCATTATCAGTGAATAGTTGACCGATTCATCGATGTGGAAGCTCAGAATAGCTTGTTATGAGATTACAACTCATTATCAGTGAACGGTTGATCAATTCAGTGATGTGGAAGCTCAGTATGGCTTGTTATGAGATTACAACTCATTATCAGTGAATGATTGACTGATTTAGTGATGTGGAAGCTCAGAATAGCTTGTTATAAGATTACAGCTCATTATAAGCGAATGGTTGACCAATTCCATGATGTGAAAGCTCAGAACATCTTGTTATGTGATTACAACTCATTATCAGCAAATGGTTGATCGATTCAGCGATGTGGAAGCTCAGAATGGCTTGTTATGAGATTAAAACTCATTATCAGTGAACAGTTGATCAATTCGGTGATGTGGAAGCTCAGAACGGCTTGTTATGAGATTACAACTCATTATCAGTGAACGGTTGATCAATTATGCGACATGGAAGCTCAGAACAGCTTGTTATGAGATTATAGCTCATTATCAGTGAGTGGTTGACTGCTTCCATGATGTGGAAGCTCAGAATAGCTTGTTATGAGATTACAACTCATTATTAGCGAACAGTTGATCGATTCGGCGATGTGGAAGGTCAAAATGGCTTGTTATGAGATTACAACTCATTATCAGCAAATGGTTGAGCGATTCGGTGATGTGGAAGCTCAGAACAACTTGTTATGAGATTATAACTCATTATCAGCGAACGGTTGATCAATTTGGTGATGTGGAAGATCAGAATTGCTTGTTATGAGATTACAACTCATTATCAGTGAATGGTTGATCAATTCGGTGATGTGGAAGCTCAGAATAGCTTGTTATGAGATTACAGCTCATTATCAGTGAATGGTTGACCGATTCGGTGATGTGGAAGCTTGGAACAGCTTGTTATGAGATTACAGCTCATTATCAGTGAACGGTTGATTGATTCCATGATGTGGAAGATCAGAACAGCTTGTTATGAGATTACAACTCATTATCAGCGAACGGTTAACCGATTCGACGATGTGGAAGCTCAGAACGGCTTGTTATGAGATTACAACTCATTATCAACAAATGATTGATCGATTCGGTGATGTGGAAGCTCAAAATGGCTTGTTATGAGATTACAGCTCATTATCAGCGAATGGTTGATCGATTCGGCGATGTGGAAGCTCAGAATCGCTTGTTATAAGATTACAACTCATTATCATTGAACTGTTGACCGATTTGGTGATGTGGAAGCTCAGAACAGCTTGGTATGAGATTACATCTCATTATCAGTGAATAGTTGACCGATTCAGTGATGTGGAAGCTCAGAATGGCTTGTTATGAGATTACAACTCATTATCAGTGAACGGTTGATCGATTCATTGATGTGGAAGCTCAGAACAGCGTGTTATGAGATTACAGCTCATTATCAGTGAACGATTGACCGATTTAGCAATGTGGAAGCTCAGAACGGCTTGTTATGATATTACAACTCATTATCAGTGAATGGTTGATCGATTCAGTGATGTGGAAGCTCAGAATAGCTTGTTATTAGATTACAGCTCATTATCAATGAACGGTTGATTGATTCAGTGATGTCAAAGCTCAGAAGGGCTTGTTATGAGATTACAACTCATTATCACCGAACAGTTGACCGATTTGGCGATGGGAAGCTCAGAACTGCTTGTTATGAGATTACAGCTCATTATCAGTGAACGGTTGACCGATTCATGGATGTGGAAGCTCAGAATGTCTTGTTATGAGATTACAACTCCTTATCAGTGAACGGTTGATCGATTCGGCGATGTGGAAGCTCAGAACAGCTTTTTATGAGATTATCGCTCATTATCAGTGAATGGTTGACCGATTCGGCGATGTGGAAGCTCAAAACAGCTTGTTATGACATTACAACTCATTATCAGTGAATGGTTGATTGATTCGGCGATGTGGAAGCTCAGAATGGCTTGTTATGAGATTACAACTCATTATCCACGAACGGTTGATTGATTCGGTGATGTGGAAGCTCAGAATAGCTCGTTATGAGATTACAACTCATTATCAGTGAACGACTGACTGATTTGGCAATGTGGAAGCTCAGAACAGCTTGTTATGAGATTACAACTATTATCAGTGAACGGTTGACTGATTCGGCAAAGTGGAAGCTCAGAATACCTTGTTATGAGATTACAGCTCATTATTAGCGAACGGTTGATCGATTCGGTGATGTGGAAGCTCAGAATGGCTTGTTATGAGATTATAGCTCATTATCAACGAACACTTGACCGATTTGGCGATGTGGAAGCTTGAAATAGCTTGTTATGAGATTACAACTCATTATCAATGAAAGGTTGATCGATTCGGCGATGTAGAAGCTCAGAACAACTTGTTATGAGATTACACCTCATTATCAGCGAACGATTGATCGATTCAACGATGTGGAAGCTTAGAACGGCTTATTATGAGATTACAACTCATTATCAGCGAATGGTTGATCGATTTGGCGATGTGGAAGCTCAGAATGGCTTGTTATGAGATTACAACTCATTATCAGCAAACGGTTGAGCGATTCAGGGATGTGGAAGCTTAGAACAGCTTGTTATGAGATTACAGCTCATTATCAGTGAACGGTTGATTGATTCGGCGATGTGGAAGCTGAGAACAGCTTCTTATGAGATTACAACTCATTATCATTGAACAGTTGTTCGATTCGGCGATGTGGAAGCTTAGAACAACTTGTTATGAGATTACATCTCACTATCAGCAAACGGTTGACTAATTCAGAGATGTGGAAGCTCAGAATGGCTTGTTATGAGATTACAGCTCATTATCAGTGAATGGTTCACCAATTTGGCAAAGTGAAAGCTCAGAACAGCTTGTTATTAGATTACAGCTCATTATCAGCGAATGATTGATCGATTCAGTGATGTGGAAGCTCAGAATAGCTTGTTATGAGATTATAGCTCATTATCAGTGAACGGTCGATTGATTCAGCAATGTGGAAGCTTAGAACAGCTTGTTATGAGATTACAGCTCATTATCAGCGAATGGTTGATCAATTTGGCGATGTGGAAGCTCAGAATGACTTGTTATGAGATTACAGCTCATTATCAATGAACGGTTGATCGATTCGAAGATGTGGAAGCTTAGAATGACTTGTTATGAGATTACAGCTCATTATCAGCAAACAGTTGACCAATTCAGCAAAGTGGAAGCTCAAAACAGCTTGTTATGAGATTACAACTCATTGTCAGCAAACGATTGACCGATTCGGTGATGTGGAAGCTTAGAATGGCTTTTTATGAGATTACAACTCATTATCAGTGCACGGTTGACCGATTCACCAATATGGAAGCTCAGAACGGTTTGTTATGAGATTACAACTCATTATCAGCAAACGGTTGACCGATTTGGTGATGTGGAAGCTCAGAATGGCTTGTGATGAGATTACACCTCATTATCAGCCAATGATTGACTAATTCAGCGATGTTGAAGCTTAGAATGGCTTGTTATGAGATTACAACTCATTATCAGCGAACGGTTGATCGATTCAGTGATGTGGAAGCTCAAAATAGCTTGTTATGAGATTATAGCTCATTATCAGTGAAAGATTGACCAATTTGGTGATGTGCAAGCTCAGAACGACTTGTTATGAGATTACAACTCATTATCAGCGAATGGTTGATCGATTCGGTGATGTGGAAGCTCAAAATAGCTTTTTATGAGATTACAGCTCATTATCAGCGAACGGTTGACCGATTCAGCGATGCGGAAGCTCAGAACAGCTTGTTATGAGATTACAGCTCATTATCAGTGAACGGTTGATCAATTCAGTGATGTGGAAGCTCAGAATGGCTTGTTATGAGATTACAACTCATTATCAACGAACGGTTGATTGATTCGGTGATGTGGAAGCTCAGAATAGCTTGTTATGAGATTACAACTCATTATCAGCAAACGGTTGATCAATTCAGCGATGTGGATGCTTAAAATGGCTTGTTATGAGATTACATCTCATCATCAGCGAATGATTGATCAATTCAGTGATGTGGAAGCTTAGAATGCCTTGTTCTGAGATTACAACTCATTATAAGTGAATGGTTGATCGATTCGGCGATGTGGAAGCTCAGAATAGCTTGTTATGAGATTACAGCTCATTATCAGCGAACAGTTGACCGATTTCATGATGTGGAAGCTCGGAACAGCTTGTTATGAGATTACAACTCATTATCAGCGAATGGTTGATCAATTCAGCGATGTGGAAGCTCAAAAAAGCATGTTATGAGATTATAGCTCATTATCAGTGAACGGTTGATCGATTCGGTCATGTGGAAGCTCAGAACGGCTTGTTATGAGATTACAACTCATTATCAGCAAACGGTTGATCGATTCGGCAATGTGGAAGCTCAGAATAGCTTGTTATGAGATTACAGCTCATTATCAGTGAATAGTTGACCGATTCGGCGATGTGGAACCTTAGAATGGCTCGTTATGTGATTACAACACATTATCAGTGAACGGTTGATCAATTTGGTGATGTGGAAGCTCAGAATAGCTTGTTATGAGCTTACAGCTCATTATCAGCGAACGGTTGACCGATTCGGTGATGTTGAAGCTCAGAATGGCTTGTTATGAGATTACAACTCATTATCAGCAAACGGTTGATCGATTCAGCGATGTGGAAGCTTAGAATAACTTGTTATGAGATTACAGTTCATTATCAGTGAATGCTTGATCGATTCAGCGATGTGGAAGCTTAGAACGGCTTGTTATGAGATTACAACTCATTATCAGTGAATGGTTGATCGATTCGGTGATGTGGAAGCTCAGAATGGCTTGTTATGAGATTACAGCTCATTATCAGCGAACGGTTGACTGATTTGGCAATGTGAAAGCTCAGAACGTCTTGTTATGAGATTACAACTCATTATCAGCAAACGGTTGATCAATTCGGTGATGTAGAAACTCAGAACAGCTTGTTATGAGATTATACCTCATTATTAGTGAACGGTTGATCGATTCAGTGATGTGGAAGCTAAAAAGAGCTTGTTATGAGATTACAACTCATTATCAGCAAACAGTTGATCGATTCGGCGATGTGGAAGCTCAGAATGGCTTGTCATGATATTAAAGCTCATTATTAGTGAATGGTTGATCCATTCAGTGATGTGGAAGCTCAGAATAGCTTGTTATGAGATTACAGCTCATTATCAGCGAACAGTTGATCAATTTGGCGATGGGGAAGCTCAGAAGGGCTTGTTATGAGATTACAACTCATTATCAGTGAACGGTTGACCGATTCGATGATGTGGAAGGTCAGAACAGCTTGTTATGAGATTATAGCTCATTATCAACGAATGGTTGACCGATTCGATGATGAGGAAGCTCAGAACGGCTTGTTATGAGATTTCAACTCATTATCAGCAAACAGTTGATCGATTTGGCAATGTGGAAGCTTAGAACAACTTGTTATGAGATTATAGCTCATTATCAGCAAACGGTTGATCGATTCAGTGATGTGGAAGCTCAGAACGGCTTGTTATGTGATTACAACTCATTATCAGTGAATGATTGACCGATTCGACAAAGTGGAAGCTCAGAACAACTTGTTATGAGATTACAACTAATTATCAGTGAATGGTTGACTGATTTGGCGAAGTGGAAACTCAGAATAGCTTGTTATGAGATTACAGCTCATTATTAGCAAACGATTGACCGATTCAATGATGTGGAAGCTCAGAACAGCTTGTTATGAGATTATAGCTCATTATCAGCAAATGGTTGATCGATTCGGCGATGTGGAAGCTCAGAACAACTTGTTATGATATTATAGCTCATTATCAATGAATGGTTGATCGATTCGGTGATGTGGAAGCTCAGAATGGCTTGTTATGAGATTACAGCTCATTATCAGCAAACGGTTATCTGATTTGGCGATGTGGAAGCTCAAAATGGCTTGTTATGAGATTACAACTAATTATTAGCGAACGGTTGATCGATTCGGCGATGTGGAAGCTCAGAACAGCTTGTTATGAGATTACAGCTCATTATTAGCAAACGGTTGATCGATTCGATGATGTGGAAGCTCAGAATGGCTTGTTATGAGATTACAGCTCATTATCAGTGAACGGTTGATCAATTCGATGATGTGGAAGCTCAGAATGGCTTGTTATGAGATTACAACTCATCATCACTGAACGGTTGATCGATTCGGTGATATGGAATCTCAGAACAGCTTGTTATGAGATTGCAACTCATTATCAGTGAACGGTTGATCAATTTGACGATGTGGAAGCTCAGAATAGCTTATTATAATATTACAGCTCATTATTAGCAAACAGTTGACCGATTCTGCGATGTGGAAGCTCAGAACTGCTTGTTATGAGATTATAACTCATTATCAGTGAATGGTTGATCAATTTGGCGATGTGGAAGCTTAGAACGGCTTGTTATGAGATTACAACTCATTATCAGTAAACGGTTGATCGATTCGGCCATGTGGAAGCTTAGAACAGCTTGTTATGAGATTATAGCTCATTATCAGTGAACGGTTGATCGATTCAATGATGTGGAAGCTTAGAATTGCTTGTTATAAGATTACAACTCATTATCAGCGAACGGTTGATCGATTCGGCGATGTGGAAGCTCAGGACAGCTTGTTATGAGATTACAACTCATTATCAGTAAATGGTTGATTGATTCAGTGATGTGGAAGCTCAGAATGGCTTGTTATGAGATTATAAGTCATTATCAGTGAATGGTTGATCAATTCAGTGATGTGGAAGCTTAGAACAACTTGTTATGAGATTATAGCTCATTATCAGTGAACGGTTGACCGATTTGGTGATATGGAAGCTCAGAATGGCTTGTTATGAGACTATAACTCATTATCAGTGAACGGTTGATCGATTCAGTGATGTGAAAGCTCAAAACAACTTGTTATGAGATTGCAGCTCATTATTAGTGAACGGTTGACTGATTCAGCGATGTGGAAGCTCAGAGCGGCTTGTTATGAGATTACAACACATTATCAGCAAACGATTGATCGATTCAGTGATGTGAAAGCTTAGAATAGCTTGTTATGAGATTACACCTCATTATCAATGAACAGTTGATCAATTCGGTGATGTAGAAGCTTAGAACATCTTGTTATGAGATTGCAACTCATTATCAGTGAACGGTTGATCGATTCAGTGATGTGGAAGCTCAAAACGGCTTGTTATGAGATTATAGCTCATTATCAGTGAACGGTTGACTAATTCCATGATGTGGAAGCTCAGAACAGCTTGTTATGAGATTACAACTCATTTTCAGTGAAAGGTTGATCGATTTGGGAATGTGGAAGCTCAGAACAACTTGTTATGAGATTATAGCTCATTATTATCGATTCAGTGATGTGGAAGCTCAGAACAGCTTGTTATGAGATTATAGCTCATTATTAGTGAACGGTTGATCGATTTGGCGATGTGGAAGCTCAGAATAGCTTGTTATGAGATTACAGCTCATTATCAGTGAACGGTTGATCAATTCGGCGATGTGAAAGCTCAGAATGGCTTGTTATGAGATTACAACTCATTATCAATGAACGGTTGATCAATTCAGTGATGTAGAAGCTCAGAACAGCTTGTTACGAGATTGCAACTCATTATTAGTGAACGGTTGATTGATTCGGCAATGTGTAAGCTCAGAATGGCTTGTTATGAGATTACAACTCATTATCAATGAACGGTTGATCGATTTGGCAATGTGGAAGCTCAGAAAAGCTTGTTATGAGATTACAACTCATTATCAGTGAACAGTTGACCGATTCAACTATGTGGAAGCTCAGAATAGCTTGTTATAAGATTACAGCTCATTATCAGCAAACGGTTGACTGATTCTATGATGTGGAAGTTCAGAATAGCTTGTTATGAGATTACAACTCATTATCAGTGAACGGTTGATCAATTTAGCGATGTGGAAGCTCAGAATGGCTTGTTATGAGATTACAACTCATTATCAGCAAACGGTTGATTGATCTAGCGATGTGAAAGCTCAGAATGGCTTGTTATGAGATTACAACTTATTATCAGCGAACGGTTGATCATTTTCGTGATGTGGAAGCTCAGAACAGCTTGTTATGAGATTACAGCTCATTATTAGTGAACGGTTGATCGATTCTACAATGTGGAAGCTCAGAACAGCTTGTTATGAGATTACAACTCATTATCAGCGAACGGTAGATTGATTTGGTGATGCGGAAGCTTAGAACGGCTTGTTATGAGATTACAGCTCATTATCAGTGAAAGGTTGATCAATTCGGTGATGTGGAAGCTCAGAATGGCTTGTTATGAGATTACAACTCATTATCAACGAACGGTTGATCGATTTGGCAACGTGGAAGCTCAGAACAGCTTGTTATGAGATTACAGCTTATTATCAGCAAACGGTTGACTGATTCAGCAATGTGGAAGCTCACAATGGCTTGTTATGAGATTACAACTCATTATCAGTGAACGGTTGATCAATTCGGTGATGTGGAAGCTCAAAATAGCTTGTTATGAGATTATAACTCATTATCAGCGAACGATTGACCTATTCGGCGATGTGGAAGCTCAGAATGGCTTGTTATGAGATTAAAACTCGTTATAAGTGAACGGTTGATCAATTTGGTGATGTGGAAACTCAGAACGGCTTGTTATGAGATTAAAACTCATTATCAGTGAACAGTTGATCGATTCAGCGATGTGGAAGCTTAGAATAGCTTGTTATGAGATTAGAGCTCATTATCAGCGAACGGCTTGTTATGAGATTACAACTCATTATCAGAGAATGGTTGATCGATTTGGCGATGTGGAAGCTCAAAATAGCTTGTTATGAGATTACAGCTCATTATCAGTGAATGGTTGATCGATTCGGTGACGTGAAGGCTCAGAATGGCTTGTTATGAGATTAAAACTCATTATCAGCAAACGGTTGATCGATTCAGCAATGTGAAAGCTCAGAATAGCTTGTTACAAGATTACAGCTCATTATCAATGAACGGTTGACTAATTCGGCGATGTGGAAGCACAGAATGGCGTATTATGAGATTACAACTCATTCTAAGTGAACGGTTGATTGATTCGGCGATGTGGAAGCTCAGAATAGCTTGTTATGAGATTATAGCTCATTATCAGTGAACGGTTGACCAATTCGGCGATGTGGAAGCTTAGAATGGCTTGTTATGAGATTACAACTCATTATCAGTGAATGATTGATTGATTTGGCGATGTGGAAGCTCAGAATGGCTTGTTATGAGATTACAGCTTATTATCAGCAAACAGTTGATTGATTCGGCGATGTGGAAGCTCAGAACGGCTTGTTATGTGATTACAACTCGTTATCAGCGAACGATTGACTGATTCGGCGATGTGAAAGCTTAGAACAGCTTGTTATGAGATTATAGCTCATTATGAGTGAATGGTTGACCGATTTGGTGAGGTGGAAGCTCAGAACAGCTTGTTATGAGATTACAGCTCATTATAAGCAAATGATTGACCGATTCGGTGATGTGGAAGCTCAGAATAGCTTATTATGGGATTACAGCTCATTATCAGTGAACGGTTGATCGATTTGGTGATGTGGAAGCTCAGAATGGCTTGTTATGAGATTACAACTAATTATTAGCGAACGGTTGATCGATTCGATGATGTGGAAGCTCAGAATAGCTTGTTATGAGATTACAGCTCATTATTAGCAAACGGTTGATCGATTCAATGATGTGGAAGCTCAGAATGGCTTGTTATGAGATTAAAAGTCATTATCAGTGAACGATTGACCGATTTTGTGATGTGGAAGCTCAGAACAGCTTGTTATAAGATTACAGCTCATTATCAGTGAACGGTTGACCGATTCTGCAATGTCGAAGCTCAGAATAGCTTGTTATGAGATTACAACTCATTATCAGCGAACGGTTAATTGATTCGGTGATGTGGAACCTCAGAACGGCTTGTTATGAGATTACAACTCATTATCAGCAAACGGTTGATCGATTCGGCGATGTAGAAGCTTAGAATGGCTTGTTATGAGATTACAACTCATTATGAGTGAACGGTTGATCAATTCGGTGATGTGGAAGCTTAGAATGGCTTGTTATGAGATTATAGCTCATTATCAGTGAATGGTTGATCAATTCAGTGATGTGGAAGCTCAGAATAGCTTGTTATGAGATTACAACTCATTATTAGTGAACGGTTGACCGATTTGGCAATGTGGAAGCTCAGAATGGCTTGTTATGAGATTACAACTCATTATTAGCGAATGGTTGATCGATTCGGCAATGTGGAAGCTCAAAATGGCTTGTTATGAGATTACAACTCATTATCAGTGAACGGTTGACCGATTCGATGATGTGGAAGCTCAAAATAGCTTGTTATGAGATTACAACTCATTATTAGTGAACAGTTGATCGATTTGGTGATGTGGAAGCTCAGAATAGCTTGTTTTGAGATTACAGCTCATTATCAGCAAACGGTTGACTGATTCAACGATGTGGAAATTCAGAATGGCTTGTTATGAGATTACAACTCATTATCAGCGAACGGTTGATCAATTCAGGGATGTGGAAGCTCAGAACAGCTTGTTATGAGATTACAACTCATTATCAGTGAATGGTTGATCGATTCGGTGATGTGGAAGCTCAAAATAGCTTGTTATGAGATTACAACTCATTATCAGTGAATGGTTGATCGATTCAGTGATGTGGAAGCTCAGAATAGCTTGTTATGAGATTACAACTCATTATCAGTGAACGGTTGATCGATTCAGTGATGTGGAAGCTTAGAATGGCTTGTTATAAGATTATAACTCATTATCAGTGAATGGTTGATCGATTCGGTAATGTGGAAGCTCAGAACAGCTTGTCATGACATTATAGCTGATTATCAGCAAACGGTTGACTAATTTGGTGATGTGGAAGCTCAGAACGGCTTGTTATGAGATTACAACTCATTATCAGCGAACGAATGATCGATTCAGTGATGTGGAAGCTCAAAACAACTTGTTATGAGATTACAGCTCATTATCAGTGAACGCCTGACCAATTCAGCGATGTGGAAGCTCAGAACAGCTTGTTATGAGATTACAACTCATTATCAGCAAACGTTTGATCGATTTGGCGATGTGGAATCTTGAAATAGCTTGTTATGAGATTACAGCTCATTATCAGCGAACGGTTGATCGATTCGGCGATGTGGAAGCTCAAAATGGCTTGTTATGAGATTACAACTTGTTATCAGCAAATGGTTGAACGATTCGACGATGTGGAAGCTCAGAATAGCTTGTTATGAGATTATAGCTCATTATCAATGAATGGTTGACCGATTCCATGATGTGGAAGCTCAGAATAGCTTGTTATGAGATTAGAACTCATTATCAGTGAACGGTTGATCGATTCGGCGATGTGAAAGCTTAGAATAGCTTGTTATAAGATTACAGCTCATTATTAGCGAACAGTTGATTAATTCGGCAATGTGGAAGCTCAGAACGGCTTGTTATGAGATTACAACTCATTATCAGCGAATGGTTGATCGATTCGGTGATGTGGAAGCTCAAAACAACTTGTTATGAGATTACAGCTCATTATCAGAGAACGGTTGATCGATTCAGCGATCTAGAAGCTCAGAAAAGCTTGTTATGAGATTACAACTCATTATCAATTAATGGTTGATCGATTCGATGATGTGGAAGCTCAAAATAGCTTGTTATGAGATTACAGCTCATTATCAGTGAACGGTTGATCAATTCGGCGATTTGGAAGCTCAGAATAGCTTTTTATGAGATTATAGATCTTATCAGCGAACGGTTGACCGATTCGGCAAAGTGGAAGCTTAGAATAGCTTGTTATGAGATTACAACTCATTATCAGCGAACGATTGACCGATTCGGTGATGTAGAAGCTTAGAAATGCTTGTTATGAGATAATAGCTCATTATCAGGGAATGGTTGACCGATTCGGTGATGTGGAAGCTCAAAATAGCTTGTTATGAGATTACAACTCATTATCAATGAACAGTTGACCGATTCGGCGATGTGGAATCTCAGGACGGCTTGTTGTGAGATTACAACTCATTATCAGCGAACGGTTGACCGATTCAGCGATGTGGAAGCTCAGAACGGCTTGTTATGAGATTACAACTCATTATCACTGAATGATTGATCGATTTGGCGATGTGCAAGCTTAGAACAGCTTTTTATGAGATTACAGCTCATTATCAGCGAACGGTTGACCGATTTAGCGATGTGGAAGCTCAGAATGGCTTGTTATGAGATTACAACTCATTATTAGCGAACGGTTGATCGATTCAGTGATGTGGGAGCTTAGAATAGCTTGTTATGAGATTACAACAAATTATCAATGAACGGTTGATCGATTCGGTGATGTGGAAGCTCAGAATAGCTTATTATGTGATTACAACTCATTATCAGTAAACGGTTGATCGATTCGGTGATGTGGAAGCTGAGAATGGCTTGTTATGAAATTATAGCTCATTATCAGTGAACGGTTGATCGATTCAGTGATGTGGAAGCTCAAAATGGCTTGTTATGCGATTACAACTCATTATCAGTAAATGGTTGAGCGATTCGGCGATGTGGAAGCTCAGAACAACTTGTTATGATATTACAACTCATTATCAGTGAACGGTTGATCGATTCGGCGATGTGGAAGCTCAGAATAGCTTGTTGTGAGATTAAAACTCATTATCAGTAAACGGTTGATCGATTCAATGATGTGGAAGCTCAGAATAGCTTGTTATGAGATTATAGCTCATTATTAGTGAACGGTTGACCAATTTTGCGGTGTGGAAGCTCAGAATGGCTTGTTATGAGATTATAATTCATTATCAGCAAATGGTTGATCGATTCGGCGATGTGGAAGCTTAGAATGGTTTGTTATGATATTACAGCTCATTATTAGTAAATGGTTGATCGATTCGGTGATGTGGAAGCTCAGAATGGCTTGTTATGAGATTACAGCTCATTATCAGCGAACGGTTGATTGATTTGGTGATGTGGAAGCTCAGAATAGCTTGTTATGAGATTATAACTCATTATCAGCGAACGGTTGATTGATTCGGCGATGTGGAAGCTTAGAATGGCTTGTTATGAGATTACTACTCATTATCAGCAAACGGTTGATCGATTCAGTGATGTGGAAGCTCAGAATAGCTTGTTATGAGATTACAGCTCATTATCAGCGAACGGTTGATTGATTTGGTGATGTGGAAGCTCAGAATGGCTTGTTATGAGATTACAGCTCATTATCAGTGAACGGTTGATCATTTCGGCAATGTGGAAGCTCAGAACTACTTTTTATGAGATTACAGCTCATTATCCATGAACGGTTGATCGATTCGGCGATGTGGAAGCTCAAAATAGCTTATTATGAGATTATAGCTCATTATCAGTGAACGGTTGACCGAGTCAGCTATGTCAAAGCTAAGAATGGCTTGTTATGAGATTACAACTTATTATCAGTGAACGATTGATCGATTTGGTGATGTGGAAGCTCAGAACGGCTTTTTATGAGATTACAACTCATTATCAGCAAATGGTTGATTGATTTGGTGATGTAGAAGCTCAGAACAACTTATTATGAGATTATAGCTCATTATCAGCGAACGGTTGATCGATTCGGCGATGTGGAAGCTCAGAGCAGCTTGTTATGACATTACAACTCATTATCAGTGAACGGTTGATCGATTCAATGATGTGGAAGCTCAGAACAACTTGTTATGAGATTACAGCTCATTATCAGCAAACGGTTGATCGATTCGGCGAAGTGGAAGCTCAGAACAACTTGTTATGAGATTACAACTCATTATCAATGAACAATTGACTGATTCAATGATGTGGAACCTCAGAAAGGCTTGTTATGAGATTATAGCTCATTATCAGTGAACGGTTGACCGATTTGGTGATGTGGAAGCTCAGAACGGCTTGTTATGAGATTACAACTCGTTATCAATGAATGGTTGACCAATTCAGCGATTTGGAAGCTTAGAACATCTTGTTATGAGATTAAAACTCATTATCAGTGAACAGTTGACTTATTTGGCAATGTGCAAGCTTAGAACGGCTTGTTATGAGATTACAACTCATTATCAGCGAATGGTTTATCGATTCGGCGATGTGTAAGCTCAAAATAGCTTTTCATGAGATTACAACTCATTATCAGCGAACGATTGACCGATTTGGTGATGTGGAAGCTCAGAATGGCTTGTTATGAGATTACAACTTATTATCAGTGAATGGTTGACCAATTTTGTGATGTGGAAGCTCAGAACAGCTTGTTATGAGATTACAACTCATTATCAGCGAACAGTTGACTGATTTGGCAATGTGGAAGCTCAGAACGGATTGTTATGAAATTACAACTCATTATCAACAAACGGTTGATCGATTCGGTGATGTGGAAGCTCAGAACAGCTTGTTATGAGATTACAGCTCATTATCAGCGAACGGTTGACCGATTCAGTGATGTGGAAGCTCATAACAGCTTCTTATGAGATTACAGCTCATTATTAGCGAACGGTTCATCGATTTGGCGATGTGGAAGCTCAGAACATCTTGTTATGAGATTACAGCTCATTATCAGTAAATTGTTTACTGATTCGGTGATGTGGAAGCTCAGAACAGCTTGTTATGAGATTACAACTCATTATCAGCGAACGGTTGATCAATTTAGTGATGTGGAAGCTCAAAATGGCTTGTTATGAGATTAGAACTCATTATCAGTGAATGGATGATCGATTCGGCGATGTGGAAGCTTAGAATAGCTTGTTATAAGATTACAACTCATTATCAACAAATGGTTGATCGATTTGGTAATGTGGAAGCTTAGAACAACTTGTTATGAGATTACAGCTCATTATCAGTGAACGGTTGATCGATTCAACGATGTGGAAGCTTAGAACGGCTTGTTATGAGATTAAAACTCATTATCAGTGAATGGTTGACCGATTCAGCAATGTGGAAGCTCAGAATAGCTCGTTACGAGATTACAGCTCATTATCAGTGAACGGTTGACCGATTCGGCAATGTGGAAGCTGAGAACGGCTTGTTATGGGATTACAACTCATTATCAGTGAATAGTTGATCGATTTGGTGATGTGGAAGCTCAAAATAGCTTGTTATGAGATTACAGCTCATTATCAGTGAACGGTTGACTAATTCGGCAATGTCGAAGCTCAGAATGGCTTGTTAAGAGATTACAACTCATTATCAGTGAACGGTTGATCGATTCGGCGATGTGGAAGCTAAGAACAGCTTGTTATGAGATTACAACTTATTATCAGCCAACGGTTGACCGATTCAGTGATGTGGAAGCTCAAAATTGCTTGTTATGAGATTACAACTCATTATCAGCAAACGGTTGATCGATTCGGTGATGTGGAAGCTCAGAATAGCTTGTTATGAGATTACAGCTCATTATCAGCGAACGGTTGATTGATTCAGCAATGTTGAAGCTCAAAACAGCTTGTTAAGAGATTACAACTCATTACTAGTGAATGGTTGATTGATTCGGCGATGTGGAAGCTCAGAAAAGCTTGTTATGAGATTACAACTCATTATCAGCGAACGGTTGACCGATTCGGCGATGTGGAAGCTCAGAATGGCTTGTTATGAGATTACCACTCATTATCAATGAATGGTTGATCGATTCGGCGATGTGGAAGCTCAAAACAGCTTGTTATGAGATTACAGCTCATTATCAGTGAACAATTGACCGATTCGGTGATGTAGAAGCTCAGAATGGCTTCTTATGAGATTACAACCCATTATTAGTGAATGGTTGAGCGATTCAGCAATGTGGAAGCTCAGAATAGCTTGTTATGAGATTACAGCTCATTATCAGCGAGCGGTTGATCGATTCGACAATGTGGAAGCTTAGAATGGCTTGTTATGAGATTACAACTCATTATCAGTGAACGGTTGATTGATTCGGTGATGTAGAAGCTCAAAATACCTTGTTATGAGATTATAGCTCATTATCAGCGAATGGTTGATTGATTCGGCGATGTGGAAGCTCATAATGGCTTGTTATGTGATTACAACTCATTATCAGTGAACGGTTGATCGATTCAGTGATGTGGAAGCTCAAAATGGCTTGTTATGAGATTACAGCTCATTATCACCAAACGGTTGACCGATTCAGCGATGTGGAAGCTCAAAACAACTTGTTATGAGATTACAACTCATTATCAGCGAACGCTTAACCGATTCGGCGACATGGAAGATTAGAATAGCTTGTTATGAGATTACAGCTCATTATCAGTGAATGGTTGATTGATTTGGCAATGTGGAAGCTCAGAACGGCTTGTTATGAGATTACAACTTATTATCAGCGAACCGTTGATTGATTCGGCGATGTGGAAGCTTAGAATAGCTTGTTATGAGATTATAGCTCATTATCAGTGAATGGTTGATCGATTCCGTGATGTGAAAGCTCACAACGGCTTGTTATGAGATTACAACTCATTATCAGCGAATGGTTGACAGATTTGGTGATGTGGAAGCTCGGAACAACTTGTTATGAGATTATAGTTCATTATCAGTGAAGGGTTGATCGATTCGGCAAAGTGGAAGCTCAAAATAGCTTGTTATGAGATTACAAGTCATTATCAGTGAACAATTGACCGATTCGGTGATGTGGAAGCTCAAAATGACTCGTTATGAGATTACAGCTCATTATCAGCGAACGGTTGACGGATTCGGTGATGTGGAAGTTTACAACGGCTTGTTATGAGATTACAACTCATTACCAGTGAATGGTTGACCAATTCGGCAATGTGGAAGCTCAGAAGAGCTTTTTATGAGATTACAACTCATTATCAGTGAACGGTTGATCGATTCAGTGATGTGGAAGCTTAGAATGGCTTGTTATGAGATTACAACTCATTATCAGTGAACGGTTGATCGATTCGGCGAGGTGGAAGTTCTGAACAGCTTGTTATGAGATTATAGCTCATTATCAGTGACTAGTTGACCGATTTGGTGATGTGGAAACTTAGAATGGCTTGTTATGAGATTCGAACTCATTATCAGTGAACAGTTTATCGATTCGACGATGTGGAAGCTCAGAACAGCTTGTTATGAGATTACAGCTCATTATCAGTGAATGGTTGACCGATTTGGTGATGTGGAAGATCAGAATGGCTTGTTATGAGATTACAGCTCATTATCAGTGAACAGTTGATTGATTCAGTGATGTGGAAGCTCAGAATGGCTTGTTATGAGATTACAACTCATTATCAGTGAACGGTTGAGCGATTCGGCGATGTGGAAGCTCAGAACAGCTTGTTATGAGATTACAACTCATTATCAGCGAACAGTTGATCGATTCGGCGATGTGGAAGCTCAAAATGGCTTGGTATGAGATTACAGCTCATTATCAGCGAATGGTTGACCAATTCAGTGATGTGGAAGCTCAGAATGGCTTGTTATGAGATTACAACTCATTATCAGTGAACGGTTGATTGATTCGGCAATGTGGAAGCTCAAAATGGCTTGTTATGAGATTACAACTCATTATCAGCGAACGGTTGACCGATTCAGTGATGTGGAAGCTTAGAATGGCTTGTTATGAGATTACAAGTCATTATCAGTGAAGAGTTGATCGATTCAGCGAAGTGGAAGCTTAGAATAGCTTGTTATGAGATTACAGCTCATTATCAGCGAAGAGTTGATCGATTGGGTGATGTGGAAGCTCAGAATAGCTTGTTATGAGATTATAGCTCATTATCAGTGAATGGTTGACCGATTCGGTGATGTGGAAGCCTAGAATAGCTTGTTATGAGATTACAACTCATTATCAGTGAACGGTTGATCGATTTAGCGATGTGGAACCTCAGAACAGCTTGTTATGAGATTACAGCTCATTATCAGTGAACGGTTGACCGATTCAGCGATGTGGAAGTTGAGAACATCTTGTTATGAGATTACAACTCATTATTAGAGAACGGTTGACCGATTCAGTGATGTGGAAGCTCAGAATGACTTATTATGAGATTACAACTCATTATCAGTGAACGGTTGATCGATTCGATGATGTGGAAGCTCAAAATGGCTTGTTATGAGATTACATCTCATTATAAGTGAATGGTTGATCGATTCGGTGATGTGGAAGCTCAAAACGGCTTGTTATGAGATTACAACTCATTATAGGTAACCGGTAGATCGATTCTGCGATGTGGAAGTTCAGAACAACTTGTTATGAGATTACAACTCATTATCAACAAATGGTTGACTGATTCGACGATGTGGAAGCTTAGAACAGCGTGTTATGAGATTACAACTCATTATCAGTGAACGGTTGATCGATTCGGTGATGTGGAAGCTCAAAATGGCTTGTTATGAGATTACAGCTCATTATCAATGAATGGTTGATCGATTTGATGGTGTGAAAGCTCAGAATGACTTGTTATGAGATTACAACTCATTATCAGTGAACGGTTGATCGATTCGGTGATGTGGAAGCTCAGAATGGCTTGTTATGAGATTACAGCTCATTATCAGCGAATGGTTGACCGATTCGGCGATGTGGAACCTCAAAATGACTTGGTATGAAATTACAACTCATTATCAGTGAACGGTTGATCAATTCGGCGATGTGGAAGCTCAGAACAGCTTGTTATGAGATTACAACTTATTATCAGCGAATGGTTGACCAATTCGGCGATGTGAAAGCTCATAATGGCTTGTTATGAGATTACAACTCATTATCAGTGAACGGTTGATCAATTCAGCAATGTTGAAGCTCAGAACAGCTTGTTATGAGATCATAGCTCATTATCAGTGAACGGTTGATCGATTCAATGATGTGGAAGAACAAAATGGCTTGTTATGAGATTACAGCTCATTATAAGTGAACGGTTGATTGATTTGACGATGTAGAAGCTGAGAATGGCTTGTTATGAGATTATAGCTCATTATCAGCGAACGGTTGATTGATTCAGCAATGTGGAAACTCAGAATAGCTTGTTATGAGATTACAACTCATTATCAGTGAATGGTTGAACGATTTGGTGATGTGAAAGCTCAGAATGGCTTGTTATGAGATTACAGCTCATTATCAGTGAATGGTTGATCGATTCAGTGATGTTGAAGCTCAGAACGTCTTGTTATGAGATTACAACTCATTATCAGTGAATGGTTGATCGATTCGACGATGTGGAAGCTTAGAACAACTTGTTATGAGATTACAGCTCATTATCAGTGAACGATTGATTGATTCAGTGATGTGGAAGCTCAAAATAGCTTGTTATGAGATTACAACTCATTATCAGTGAACGGTTGTTCGATTTGGCAATGTGGAAGCTCAGAATGGCTTGTTATGAGATTACACCTCATTATCAGTGAACGGTTGACCGATTCGGCAATGTGGAAGCTTAGAACAACTTGTTATGAGATTACAACACATTATCAGCGAATGGTTGATCGATTTGGCAATGTGGAAGCTCAGAATAGCTTGTTATTTTATTACAGCTCATTATCAACAAACGGTTGATTGATTCGGTGATGTGGAAGCTTAGAACGGCTTGTGATGAGACTACAACTCATTATCAGTGAACGGTTGATCGATTCAGCGATGTGGAAGCTCAGAATAGCTTGTTATGAGATTACAGCTCATTATCAGTGAACGGTTGATCGATTCGGCGATGTGGAAGCTTGGAATGGCTTTTTATAAGATTAAACCTCATTATAAGTGAATGGTTGATCGATTCGACGATGTGGAAGCTGAGAATAGCTTGTTATGAGATTACAACTCATTATCAGTGAACGATTGATTGATTAAGCGATGTGGAAGCTCAGAATGGCTTGTTATGAGATTATAGCTCATTATCATTGAATGGTTGATCGATTTGATGATGTGGAAGCTCAGACCGGCTTGTTATGAGATTACAACTCATTATCAGCGAACGGTTCACTGATTTTGTGATGTGGAAGCTCAAAACAGGTTGTTATAAGATTACAGCTCATTATCAGCAAATAGTTGACCGATTCTATGATGTGGAAGCTCAGAACTGCTTGTTATGAGATTACAACTCATTATCAGCGAATGGTTGATCAATTCGAGGATGTAGAAGCTCATAATGGCTTGTTATAGGTTACAACTCATTATCAGTGAACGGTTGATCGATTCGGTGATGTGGAAGCTCAGAACAGCTTGTTGTGATATTAAAGCTCATTATCAGTGAATGGTTGATTGATTCCATGATGTGGAAGCTCAGAATGGCTTGTTATGAGATTACAACTCATTATCAGTGAATGTTTGATCGATTCGGCGATGTGGAAGCTCAGGACAGCTTGTTATGAGATTATAGCTCATTATCAGTGAACGGTTGATCGATTCGGTGATGTGGAAGCTTAGACAAGCTTGTTATGAGATTAACACTCATTATCAGCGAACGGTTGATCAATTCGGTCATGTGGAAGCTCAAAACAGCTTGTTATGAGATTACAGCTCATTATCAATGAATGATTGATCGATTCAGCGATGTGGAAGCTCAGAATAGCTTATTATGAGATTACAACTTATTATAAATGAATGGTTGATTGGTTCGGTGATGTGGAAGCTCAGAACAACTTGTTATAAGATTACAGGTCATTATCAGCGAACGGTTGACCAATTCAGCGATATGGAAGCTCAGAATGGCTTGTTATGAGATTACAACTCATTATCAGTGAATGATTGATCGATTCAGTGATGTGGAAGCTCAGAATAGCTTGTTATGAGATTACAGCTCATTATCAGCGAACAGTTGACCGATTCAGCAATGTGGAAGCTCAGAACGGCTTGTTATGAGAGTACAACTCATTATCAATGAACGGTTGATCGATTCAGTGATGTAGAAGCTCAGAACAGCTTGTTATGAGATTACAGCTCATTATCAGTGAATGGTTGATCGATTCAGCAATGTGGAAGCTTAGAATAGCTTCTTATGAGACTTCAACTTATTATCAGCAAACGGTTGATTGATTCGGCGATGTGGAAGCTCAGAATAGCTTGTTATAAGATTACAGCTCATTATTAGTGAACAGTTGATTGATTCGGTGATGTGGAAGCTCAGAATGGCTTATTATGAGATTACACCTCATTATCAGCAAACAGTTGATCGATTCGGTGATGTGGAAGCTCAAAACAGCTTGTTATGAGATTACAACTCATAATCAGTGAATAGTTGATCGATTCGGCAATGTGAAAGCTCAGAATGGCTTGTTATGAGATTACATCTCATTATCAGTGAATAGTTGATCGATTCGACGATGTGGAAGCTCAGAATGGCTTGTTATGAGATTACAACTCATTATCAGGGAATGGTTGACTGATTCAATTATGTGGAAGCTTAGAATAGCTTGTTATGAGATTACAACTCATTATCAGCGAACGGTTGATCGAATCGGCGATGTAGAAGTTTAGAATGCCTTGTTATGAGATTACAACTCATTATTAGCGAACGACTGATTGATTCGGTGATGTGGAAGCTCAGAATAGCTTGTTATGAGATTACAGCTCATTATCAGTGAACGGTTGACCGATTCGGCGATGTGGAAGCTCAGAATGGCTTGTTATGAGATTATAGCTTATTATCAGTGAACAGTTGATCGATTCAGCGATGTGGAAGCTCAGAATAGCTTGTTATGAGATTACAGCTCATTATCACTAAACGGTTGATTGATTCTGCGATGTGGAAGCTCAGAAAAACTTGTTATGAGATTATAGCTCATTATCAGTGAATGGTTGACTAATTTGGCAATGTCAAAGCTTAGAATGGCTTGTTATGAGATTACAACTCATTATCAGCGAACGGTTGGTTGATTCAGTGATGTGGATGCTCAGAATAGCTTGTTATGAAATTACAGCTCATTATCAGCGAACGGTTGATTGATTTAGCGATGTGGAAGCTCAGAATGGCTTGTTATGAGATTACAACTCATTATCAGTGAACGGTTGACTGATTCAGTGATGTGGAAGCTCAGAACAGCTTGTTATGAGATTACAGCTCATTATCAGTGAATGGTTGACCGATTTAGTGATGTAGAAGCTTATAATGGCTTGTTATGAGATTACAACTCATTATTAGCGAACGGTTTATCAATTCAGTGATGTGGAAGCTCAAAATGGCTTGTTATGAGATTACAACTCATTATCAGCAAATGGTTGATCAATTCGGCGATGTGGAAGCTCAGAACAACTTGTTATGACATTAAAACTTATTATAGGCAAATGGTTGATCGATTCAGCGATGTGGAAGCTCAGAATGGCTTGTTATGAGATTACAGTTCATTATCAGCGAATGGTTGATCGATTCGGCAATGTGAAAGCTCAAAACAGCTTGTTATGAGATTACAACTCATTATCAGTGAATGATTGAGAGATTCGATGATGTGGAAGCTCAGAACAACTTGTTATGAGATTACAGATCATTATCAGTGAATGGTTGATCGATTTGGTGATGTGGAAGCTCAGAACAGCTTGTTATGAGATTACAACTCATTATCAGTGAACGGTTGGTTGATTCGGCAATGTGGAAGCTCAAAATAGCTTGTTATGAGATTACAGCTCATTATCAGGGAATGGTTGACCGATTCGGTGATGTGGAAGCTCAGAATGACTTGTTATGATATTACAACTCATTATCAGTGAAAAATTGATCGATTCGGCGATGTGGAAGCTCAGAATGGCTTGTTATGAGATTACAGCTCATTATCAGTGAATGGTTGACTGATTTGGCAATGTGGAAGCTCAGAATGACTTGTTATGAGATTATAACACATTATCAATGAATGGTTGATCGATTTGGTGATCTGGAAGCTTAGAACAGCTTGTTATGAGATTACAGCTCATTATCAGTGAACGGTTGATAGATTCGGTGATGTGGAAGCTCAGAATGCCTTGTTATGAGATTACAACTCATTATCAGCAAACGGTTGATCGATTCGGTGATGTGGAAGCTTAGAATAGCTTGTTATAAGATTACAGCTCATTATCAACAAATAATTGACCAATTTAGCGATGTGGAAGCTCAGAACAGCTTGTTATGAGATTACAACTCATTATCAGTGAACGGTTGACCGATTTAGCGATGTGGAAGCTCAGAACAGCTTGTTATTAGATTACAGCTCATTGTCAACGAATGGTTGACCGATTCAGCGATGTGGAAGCTTAGAATGGCTTGTTATGATATTACAACTCAATATAAGCAAATGGTTGATCGATTTAGCGATGTGGAAGCTCAGAACAGCTTGTTATGAGATTACAGCTCATTATCAGTGAACAGTTGACTGATTCGGCGATGTGGAAGCTCTAAATAGCTTGTTATGAGATTATAACTCATTATCAGTGAATGGTTGATTGATTCAGTGATGTGGAAGCTTAGAATAGCTTGTTATGAGATTACAACTCATTATCAGTGAACGGTTGACTGATTCAGCAATGTGGAAGCTCATAACAGCTTGTTATGAGATTATAGCTCATTATCAGCAAACAGTTGACCGATTCAGTGATGTGGAAGCTTAGAATGGCTTTTTATGAGATTACAACTCATTATCAGCAAACGGTTGATCGATTCGGTGATGTGGAAGCTCAAAGCAGCTTGTTAGGAGATTACAGCTCATTATCAGCGAATGGTTGATCGATTCAGCGATGTGCAAGCTCAGAATGGCTTGTTATGAGATTACAGCTCATTATCAGTGAATGGTTGATTGATTCAGTGATGTGGAAGCTCAAAATGGCTTGTTATGAGATTATAGCTCATTATCAATGAATGGTTGACTGATTCAGTGATGTGGAAGCTCAGAATAGCTTGTTATGAGATTACAACTCATTACCAGTGAATAGTTGATCGATTGCACAAAGTGAAAGCTCAGAACGGCTTATTATTAGATTATAGCTCATTATCAGTTAACAGTTGATCGATTCGGTGATGTGGAAGCTCAAAACAGCTTGTTATGAGATTATAGCTCATTATCAGTGAACGGTTGATCGATTCAGTGATGTGGAAGCTCAGAATAGCTTTTTATGAGGTTACAGCTCATTATCAGCGAACAGTTGATCGATTCGGCGATGTGGAAGCTAAGAATGGCATGTTATGAGATTACAGCTCATTATCAGCGAATAGTTGACCGATTCGGCGATGTGGAAGCTCAGAATGGTTTGTTATGAGATTACAACTCATTATCAGTGAACGGTTGATCAATTCGGCGATGTGGAAGCTCAGAATAGCTTGTTAGGAGATTATAGCTCATTATCAATGAACAGTTCATCGATTCGGCGATGTGGAAGCTCAAAATGCCTTGTTATGAGATTACAGCTCATTATCAATGAACGGTTGATTGATTCAGTGATGTGGAAGCTTAGAATGGCTCGTTATGAGATTACAACTCATTATCAGTGAACGGTTGATCGATTCGGTGATGTGGAAGCTCAGAACAACTTGTTATGAGATTACAACTCATTATCAGCGAACAGTTGATCGATTTGGTGATGTGGAAGCTCAGAACGGCTTGTTATGAGATTACAGCTCATTATCAATGAACAGTTGATCGATTTGGTGATGTGGAAGCTCAGAATGGCTTTTTATGAGATTACAACTCATTATCAGTGAACGGTTGACCGAGTCAGCGATGTGGAATCTCAGAATAGCTTGTTATAAGATTATAGCTCATTATCAGTGAAAGGTTGATCAATTCAGCAAAGTGGAAGCTCAGAATAGTTTTTTATGAGATTACAACTCATTATCAGCGAACGCTTGATCGATTTCATGATGTGGAAGCTTAGATTAGCTTGTTACAATATTACAGCTCATTATCAGCGAAAGGTTGACTGATTCTGCGATGTGGAAGCTCAGAATAGCTTGTTATGAGATTACAACTCATTATCAGTGAACGGTTGATCAACTCGGTGATATGGAAGCTCAGAACAACTTGTTATGAGATTACAGCTCATTATCAACAAACGATTGATCAATTCGGCAATGTGAAAGCTCAGAATGGCTTGTTATGAGATTACAACTCATTATCAGTGAACGGTTGATCAATTCAGCGATGTGGAAGCTCAGAATGGCTTGTTATGAGATTATAGCTCATTATCAGTGAACGGTTGACCGATTCAATGATGTGGAAGCTCAGAACAGCTTGTTATGAGATTACAACTCATGGTCAGTGAACGGTTGATCGATTCAGCAATGTGGAAGCTCAGAACAGCTTGTTATGAGATTACAACTTATTATCAATGAACAGTTGACCGATTCAGCAATGTGGAAGCTCAAAATAGCTTGTTATGAGATTACAGCTCATTATTAGTGAACGGTTGATCGATTCGGCAATGTGGAAGCTCAGAATGGCTTGTTATGAGATTACAGCTTATTATCAATGAACGGTTGATCGATTTGGCGAAATGGAAGCTCATAACAACTTGTTATGAGATTACAACTCATTATTAGTGAACGGTTGATTGATTTGGTGATGTGGAAGCTCAGAACAGCTTGTTATGAGATTAAAACTCATTATCAGCAAACGGTTGATCGATTCAGCGATGCGGAAGCTTAGAACAACTTATTATGAGATTACAGCTCATTATCAGTGAATGGTTGATTGATTCAGCGATGTGGAAGCTCAGAATAGCTTGTTATGAGATTACAACTCATTATCAGCAAACGGTTTATTGATTCAACAATGTGGAAGCTCAGAATGACTTGTTATGAGATTACAACTCATTATCAATGAACGGTTGACCGAGTCGGCGATGTGGAAGCTCAGAACAGCTTGTTATAAGATTACAGGTCATTATCAGTGAACGGTTGGTCGATTCGGTAATGTGGAAGCTCAGAATGGCTTGTTATGAAATTACAACTCATTATTAGCGAACGGTTAATCGATTCCATGATGTGGAGGCTGAGAATAGCTTATTATGAGATTACAGCTCATTATCAGGGAACAATTGACCGATTTCATGATGTGGAAGCTTAGAATAGCTTTTTATGAGATTACAACTCATTATCAACAAACGGTTGATCGATTCGGCGATGTGGAAGCTCAGAACAACTTGTTATGAGGTTACAGCTCATTATCAGCGAATGGTTGATCGATTCAGTGATGTGGAAGCTCAGAATGGCTCGTTATGAGATTACAACTCATTATCAGTGAACGGTTGATCGATTCAGCGTTGTGGAAGCTCAGAATGGCTTGTTATGAGATTACAGCTCATTTATCAGTGAACGGTTGACCAATTCGAAAATGTGGAAGCTCAGAACATCTTGTTATGAGATTATAACTTATTATCAGCAAACAGTTGATCAATTCAATGATGTGGAAGATCAGAATGGCTTGTTATGAGATTACAGCTCATTATCAGCAAATGGTTGACCGATTCGGCGATGTGGAAGCTCAGAACGGCTTGTTATGAGATTACAACTCATTATCAGCGAATGGTTGATCGATTCAGTAATGTGGAAGCTGAAAATAGCTTGTTATGAGATTACAGCTCATTATAAGCGAATGGTTGATCCATTCTATGATGTGGAAGCTCAGAATGGCTTGTTATGAGATTACAGCTCATTATCAGCTAACGGTTGATCGATTTGGCAATGTGGAAGCTTAGAACAGCTTGTTATGAGATTATAGCTCATTATCAGCGAACGGTTGATCGATTCAGCGATGTGGAAGCTCAGAACAGCTTATTATGAGATTAAAACTCATTATCAGCGAACGATTGATCGATTCGGTGATGTGGAAGCTCAAAATGGCTTGTTATGAGATTACAGCTCATTATCAGTGAATGATTGATCGATTCAGGGATGTGGAAGCTCAGAATGGCTTGTTATGAGATTACAACTCATTATCAGCAAACGGTTGACCGATTTAGCGATGTGGAAGCTCAGAACGGCTTGTTATGAGATTACAACTCATTATCAACGACCGGTTGATCGATTCGGCGATGTGGAAGCTCAGAATGGCTTGTTATGAGATTATAGCTCGTTATCAGTGAATGGTTGACCGATTCGGTGATGTGGAAGCTCAAAATAGCTTGTTATGAGATTACAACTCATTATCAGTGAACAGTTGATCGATTCAGCGATGTGGAAGCTCAGAACAACTTGTTATGAGATTATAGCTCGTTATCAGGGAACGGTTGATCGATTCAGCGATGTGGAAGCTTAGAACGGCTTGTTATGAGATTATAACTCATTATCAGCAAATGGTTGACCGATTCGGTGATGTGGAAGCTTAGAACAGCTTGTTATGAGATTACAGCTCATTATCAATGAACGGTTGACCGATTCGGTGATGTGGAAGCTCAGAATGGCTTGTTATGAGATTACAACTCATTATCAGTGAACGGTTGATCAATTCGGCGATGTGGAAGCTCAGAATAGTTTGTTATGAGATTACAGCTCATTATCAGTGAATGGTTGACCGATTCGGTGATGTGGAAGCTCAGAATGGCTTGTTATTAGATTACAACTCATTATCAGTGAACGGTTGATCGATTTGGTGATGTGGAAGCTCAAAACAACTTCTTATGAGATTACAGCTCATTATCAGTGAATGGTTGATCGATTTGGTGATGTGGAAGCTCAGAATAACTTGTTATGAGATTACAACTCATTATTAGTGAAGGGTTGACCGATTCGGCGATGTGGAAGCTCAGAACAGCTTGTTATGAGATGACAGCTCATTATCAGTGAATGGTTGACCGATTTCACGATGTGGAAGCTCAGAACAGCTTATTATGAGATTACGACTCATTATCAGTGAATGATAGATTGATCTAAGGATGTGGAAGCTCAGAACTACTTGTTATGAGATTACAACTCATTATCAGCAAACGGTTGATCGATTCGGTGATGTGGAAGCTTAGAACAGCTTGTTATGAGATTATAGCTCATTATCAGTGAACGGTTGACCAATTCCATGATGTGGAAGCTCAGAATGGCTTGTTATGAGATTATAGCTCATTAGCAGTGAATGATTGATCGATTCAGCGATGTGGAAGCTCAGAATAGCTTGTTATGAGATTACAGCTCATTATCAGTGAACGATTGATCGATTTGGCGATGTGGAAGCTTAGAAGAACTTGTTATGAGATTACAGCTCATTATTAGCGAACGATTAACCAATTCGGTGATATGGAAGCTCAGAACAGCTTGTTATGAGATTACAACTCATTATCAGGAAATGGTTGACTGAGTCAGTGATGTGGAAGCTCAGAATGAATTGTTATGAGATTACAACTCATTATCAGTGAACGGTTGACCGATTTGGCGATGTGGAAGCTCAGAATGGCTTGTTATGAGATTACAACTCTTTATCACCAAACCGTTGATCGATTCATTGATGTGGAAGCTCAAAATAGCTTGTTATAAGATTACAGTTCATTATCAGCGAATGGTTGACCGATTCGGCGATGTGGAAGCTCAGAATGGCTTGTTATAAGATTACAACTCATTATCAGTAAATGATTGATCGATTTGGCGATGTGGAAGCTCAGAACAGCTTGTTATGAGATTATAGCTCATTATTAGTGAATGGTTGACCAATTCGGTGATGTGGAAGCTCAAAATGGCTTGTTATGAGATTATAGCTCATTATCAGCAAACAGTTGATCGATTCAGTGATGTATAAGCTCAGAATGGCTTGTTATGAGATTACAACTCATTATCAGCAAACGGTTGATCAATTCGGTGATGTTGAAGCTCAGAATAGCTTGTTATGACATTAAAACTCATTATCAGCAAATGGTTTATCGATTCAGTGATGTGGAAGCTTAAAATGGCTTGTTATGAGATTACACCTCATTATCAGTGAACGGTTGATCAATTTGATGATGTGGAAGCTGAGAATAGCTTGTTATGAGATTACAACTCATTATCAGTGAATGATTGATTGATTTAGCAATGTGGAAGCTCAGAATGGCTTGTTATAAGATTACAGCTCATTATCAGTGAACGGTTGATCAATTCGGTGATGTGGAAGCTCAGAATGGCTTGTTATGAGATTACACCTCATTATCAGTGAACGGTTGATCGATTTAGCGATGTGGAAGCTCAGAATAGCTTGTTATGAGATTACAACTCATTATCAGCAAACGATTGATCGATTCAGTGATGTGGAAGCTCAGAACGACTTGTTATGAGATTACAGCTCATTATCAGCGAACGGTTGATCGATTTGATGATGTGGAAGCTCAGAATGACTTTTTATGAGATTATAACTCATTATCAGTGAAAGGTTGACCGATTCGGCAATGTGGAAGCTCAGAATAGCTTGTTATAATATTACAGCTCATTATCAGTGAACGGTTGACCGATTCTGTAATGTGGAAGCTCAGAATAGCTTGTTATGAGATTACAACTCATTATCAGCGAACAGTTGATCAATTCAGTGATGTGGAAGCTCAGAATAGCTTGTTATGAGATTACAACTCATTATCAGTGAACGGTTGATCGATTCGGCGATGTGGAAGCTCAGAATGGCTTGTTATGAGATTACAACTCATTATCAGCAATGTGAGACCTACACTAGACTGTTATAGTTTGCTATTTTGTTTCATGCTTTCAGCAGTTATGCTTTGACATACTTTGGCTATCCGAGAGACTTTTCATACTTTTGAGGATCGGTGGAATCCTATGTTATATATTCAGCACCTAATTTTGTAATCAGGGTACTTTTGAGATGTTTATGTTCTGATTTAGTTTCAGCTTATGTTGATGTCTTATATGGATCTAAATGCATGAATGTAAAATGATGAAATGGTTTAGGAAACCAATGCTAGGA
>MU228249.1:274659-285516 GCA_018584345.1 Thuja plicata | reverse complement strand
GGCTTGCGTATCTTATTTGTGATCTTGGCTTTCTCCTTCAGTGAGGTCTACCACTACCCCTATTTCTGGAATATCTCTTGGAGATACTTCTTCTTGTCCATCCTGGTATTGGGAAGTTTTCTTGTGTCCGAGACTCCTTTTCTTTTCCTGCTTGTTGGTGTATATGTTTGTGACCCATTCTAGAATGGATCCCCAAGCTCAGGGGTGGCCTTGTAAAGGCCTAGGTTGGGAGGCGAGCCTCCATGGTCAACAACATTTTACCTTGTTTTCAGGTACCTGGTGGATATCGAAGGTCCATAATACCCTTATATGGGAGATGAGTATGGCTGGAAATTCGCCATTGTAATATGTCTTATCACTATACCGGGAGTTGTGTTGAATCATTATATGAGAATTAAATGTATTCCTTATTGTTTAAATTTCTCATTGTTTGAAAAGTTGTTACAAATTTGTAATGTGTATAAAGTTTATTATTGTTAGAAAATTTTATCAGATAGACTCTTTTCTCTATTTTTTTTTGTTGGATAGCTTAAATCTATCCTTTATGTCAACCTTGGAATATAAAAGTAGTATATTAAATTTATAATGTTATTTTATATTCTCGAATTATTTGTTCTTGAGATAAATTAAGTGACATTTTATTTAACTTAGTGGATATCTGATTAATTTATTTTTAAAAAAAAAATGAAAATACTTAGATTAAATTTTCCTTCCACTATAACGTGGAGATTAAAATATAGAGTAATATGGTCAAATAAAATTTTAAAAATAATGTTCCTTAATACTTGTTGTTTTGACTTATACAGTCATATTTTATACTAGTAATATATATTATTATTTTTTATCTCTTTTGTATATATATATATATATATATGGCAGAACACACATATATATAAATATACATATGATATTTATATCCTTATGTTTTAAACCTTTTAAAAAAAAATTTGTTTGTATATCGCGGGCGTCGGGTTTAGTTCCATAGTTTAATGCTGTGTTTGTGACTTGGGGAGGGTCAAAACCCCTCCCCATGACCTCCGCTTATGTTTGGGGGCCGCGCGGCTCGCGAGCCTCCCACAGTGGGAGCTCCGCCGGCCGGCGACGGCTGCCCCTCTGTGCCCTACCCGCTGCCTTGGGTGAGCCGATGGCGGGCGGTGGTGCCGCCGCCTGCGGCCACCACTACGCCGCCCGGCCACCATGTTACTCCTCCGCCGCCGGCATTTGTAAAACCCCTCCCTCTGCGGTTTAAAAGGATTGTTTTACATGTTTTTTTTTAAATGTAAGATTTGTTCAATTTTTATTATATTGTTATTTTAGATTTGATTTTTTTATTTAGATTCGATTTTATTATAGATTAGATTTTCATTTTTAGATTAGATTTTTTTAAAAAATTAGATTTTTTAAAAAAAAATTAAGTTTCATATTAGTTTTGCTTTAGATTATTAAATTATAGTTTTGAACTTAAGATTTATTTTTAGATTTAAATTGAAATGTTATGTTGTGGTTATTTAGAGGTTTGCACTTAGATTGATTTAGACCTTTAAATTAAGTTGGGTAAATTTTTATATAGGTTTATTACTTTTCATTTTATTATTAAGTTGTTAACTAGATTTGATTTAAATATTAAATTAATTTTTATGTCAAGATTAGATTTGATTTTCTTATATAGACTTCTTAATTAGATATTTAAATTATAGATTTATTTTCTTTAAACTTTTCATTATGAAATTAATTAGGAATTTTCGTTAAGATTAAGATTAGCTTAAAAATACATGATTTAATTTGTTATCAATTTAATTTAAATACCATATGTTGTTTTAATTAATGTTAGGGTTTTAACTTTCTATGGATAGGGTTATTGATTATTAGGTATATTATTGTAATAATTAGTATTTAATCATCCTATCAAGATATTCGTTTTGGAATTGCTACCTAGATAACATTTTCTTGTTTTAAGGATTATCACCCCTTTAGCTTCGTATCATATGACTTTTAAGGGTATTAACACGACCCTTGACCCTAGGCGTACGCAGTTGACTTTTGGTCAACCCTGGTTCAAACTTTGTCCTTTGGCTTCGAGGTCAGAACCTAGTGCTCCTTACGGCCTCTGGAACCTTAGATTTCAGTTTCATGCCTCTCGGAGACAGTTGACTTTTTGGTCAACATGGGTTGACATTTTGGTCAACTATCTCATTTTGTGCACCCTAGACTTCCCTAGCACTTATAGGCCTTAGAGACCCCTTCTCTCGTGTTTCAAGTAACGATTGACTTTTGGTCAACCCTAGTTGACTTTTAGTCAACCATCCTGGTTTGCGTGTACGACTCTTCCTTTGGGTCTAAGCGAACCCTAGTTGTTCCATTCACCTCTTCAATGTATAGCTGACCTTGGGTCAACTCTAGTTGACTTTTGGTCAACTACCTTGATTTGCGTGCAGGTGTTACCCTTGTCGTTGTTCTTGTATCCCGTTTCTTGCGTTATTTAAAAAAAAATTTGTTCATGTGTTTTTGCCAAACTTTTGGGCATGACAAGAAAATGGTTGATCGATTCAGTGATGTGAAAGCTCAGAACAGCTTGTTATGACATTACAACTCATTATCAGTGAATGGTTGATCGTTTCAGTGATGTGGAAGCTCAGAATGACTTTTTATGAGATTACAGCTCATTATCATCGAACGGTTCATCGATTCGGCAATGTGGAAGCTCAAAACAACTTGTTATGAGATTACAACTCATTATCAGTGAACGGTTGAGCGATTCAATGATGTGGAAGCTCATAACAACTTGTTATGAGATTACAGCTCATTATCAGCGAACGGTTGATCGATTCGGCGATGTGGAAGCTTAGAATAGCTTGTTATGAGATTACAACTCATTATCAGCGAACGATTGATCGATTCAGCAATGTGGAAGCTCATAATAGCTTGTTATGAGATTACAGCTCATTATCAAGGAAGGGTTGACTGATTCGGTGATGTGGAAGCTCAAAATGGCTTGTTATGAGATTACAACTCATTATCAGTGAATGGTTAATCGATTCGGTGATGTGGAAGCTCAGAATGGCTTGTTATGAGATTACAGCTCATTATCAGCGAACGATTGACTGATTCGGCAATGTGGAAGCTCAAAAATGGCTTGTTATGAGATTACAACTCATTATCAGTGAATGGTTGATCGATGCGGTGATGTCGAAGCTCATAATAGTTTGTTATGAGATTACAGCTCATTAACAGTGAACGGTTGATCGATTCGATGATGTGGAAGCTCATAACGGCTTGTTATGAGATTACAACTCATTATCAGCGAACGGTTGATCGATTTGGCGATGTGGAAGCTTAGAACAGCTTGTTATGAGATTACATCTCATTATCAGTGAATGGTTGACCGATTCAGCGATGTGGAAGCTCAAACTGGCTTGTTATGAGATTACAACTAATTATCAGCGAACGGTTGACCGATTCAGCGATGTGGAAGCTTAGAACAACTTGTTATGAGATTACAGCTCATTATCAGTGAACGGTTGACAGATTCAGCATTGTAGAAGCTCAGAACGGCTTATTATGAGATTATAACTCATTATCAGTGAACGGTTGATTGATTCAGCAACGTGGAAGCTCAGAACAGCTTGTTATGAGATTACAGCTCATTATCAGTGAACGGTTGATCGATTCGGTGATGTGGAAGTTCAGAATGGCTTATTATGAGATTACAACTCATTATCAGTGAACGATTGAGTGATTTGGCGATGTGGAAGCTCAGAATAGCTTGTTATGAGATTACAGCTCATTATCAGTGAACGGTTGATCAATTTGGCGATGTGGAAGCTCAGAACAACTTGTTATGAGATTACAACTCATTATTAGCGAACGGTTGATCAATTCAATGATGTGGAAGCTCAGAATAGCTTGTTATGAGATTACAGGTCATTCTCAGTGAATGGTTGACCAATTTTGTGATGTGGAAGCTCAGAATGGCTTTTTATGAGATTACAACTCATTATCAGTGAATGGTTGATCGATTCGGCGATGTGGAAGCTCAGAATGGTTTGTTATGATATTACAGCTCATTATTAGCAAATGGTTGATCGATTCAGCGATGTGGAAGCTTAGAACAGCTTGTTATGAGATTACAGCTCATTATCAGCAAACGATTGATTGATTCGGCGATGTGGAAGCTCAGAATGACTTGTTATGAGATTACAACTCATTATCAGTGAACGGTTGATCGATCTAGCGGTTTGGAAGCTCAGAATAGCTTGTTATGAGATTACAGCTCATTATCAGTGAACGGTTGATCGATTCAGTGATGTGGAAGCTCAAAATAGCTTGTTATGAGATTATAACTCATTATTAGTGAGCGGTTGATCGATTCAGCAATGTGGAAGCTTAGAACGGCTTGTCATGAGATTAGAGCTTATTATCAACAAACGGTTGACCGATTCGGTGATGTTGAAGCTCAGAATAGCTTGTTATGATATTACAACTCATTATCAGTGAAGGGTTGATTGATTCGGTGATGTGGAAGCTCAGAATAGCTTGTTATGAGATTAAAGCTCATTATCAGTGAACGGTTGATCGATTCGACGATGTGGAAGCTCAAAACAGCTTGTTATGAGACTACAACTCATTATCAGTGAACGGTTGATCGATTCGGCAATGTGGAAGCTCAGAATGGGTTGTTATGAGATTACAGCTCATTATCAGCAAATGGTTGATCGATTCGGTGATGTGGAAGCTCAGAATGGCTTGTTATGAGATTACACCTTATTATCAACGCACGATTGATCAATTCAGCAATGTGGAAGCTCAGAACGGGTTGTTATGAGATTACAGCTTACTATCAGTGAACGGTTGATCGATTCGGCGATGTGGAAGCCTAGAACGGCTTGTTTTGAGATTACAACTCATTATCAGTGAGCGGTTGATCGATTCGGCGATGTGGAAGCTCAGAATAGCTTGTTATGAGATTACAGCTCATTATCAGTGAATGGTTGATTGATTCTATGATGTGGAAGCTTAGAATGGCTTGTTATGAGATTACAGCTCATTATCAATGAACGCTTGATCGATTCGGTGATGTGGAAGCTCAGAATAGCTTGTTATGAGATTACAGCTCATTATCAGTGAACGGTTGATCGATTCAGCAATGTGGAAGCTCAGAGCAGCTTGTTAAGAGATTACAACTCATTATCAGTGAACGATTGACCGATTCGGCGAGGTGGAAGCTCAGAATGGCTTGATATGAGATTACAGCTCATTATCAGTGAACGGTTGATCAATTCGGCGATGTGGAAGCTCAGAATGTCTTGTTATGAGATTACAACTCATTATCAGTGAACGGTTGATTGATTTGGTGATGTGGAAGCTCAGAACAACTTGTTATGAGATTCCAGCTCATTATCAGTGAACGGTTGACTGATTTGGTGATGTGGAAGCACAGAATGACTTGTTATGAGATTACAACTCATTATTAGTGATTTTCCTACAGTGTGCATGAATAGTGAATTTGTTACAGTACCCGTGAATAGTAATTTTTCTAAAGTGCGCGTGAATAGTGAATTTGCTACAGTACCGTGAATAGTAAAATTGCTACAGTACCATGAATAGTGTTGCTACAATGCGTGAACAATACCGCATCAAGTTTTACTAGTTATTATTGTGGGTTAGAAGTTTGGAAGGAGAGGGATGGCGTGAAGAATGAGGGTCAAAAATCTCAGCCCTTACTATGACAATAAGATTGCAACAACGTCTTCTGAAATAAATCAGTTTCTTTATGCTTTGTAGAACTCATTTTTGCTTATGTTTGTTCGTCAAAATCAGTTATCTTTGTACTTAGCGTTGCATGGTGAGATTAAATAAAATTGCAGCAATAGTCTGATTTTATTTCAGCATATTTATTTCAGTCACTTGTTTGATTCAAAACCCTTATTGAAAGAATTTAAAAAAAAAAAAATTTGCAAAACAAACAAACAAAAAAACATCCAGTACAACAGTAGAGCCTATGAAGGGTTCTTAAAAGGATAGAAGTGACGGAGGCAAGCGGTTTCGGGGTCCGTGTCAGAGGGCATTGATAGTGGTCGAGAGGCGACGTCGGAGAGCAGTGACTCAGACGAGGGGGGTAGTCACATAGCTGAAGATGATCCTATGGAGATGGTCACAACCGCCTCTCTAACTACACTCGCACCCACACAAGAGCCCACACAAGTTATGTTTACCTGGTCGGTATTGTCAACCACGGCACACTTGACCACCATGACAGTGAGTGTCCCATCCATCCCTGGGCTCAGGCAGCCACGGTAGCCACTAATGATGACCCCAGCAATACAAGAGGTAGAGGCATTGCCTTCAATGGAGGAAGCAGTAGGACCCTCGGCGATCACGGTGGTAGAGGTAGCATATGAGTCAGAGGGGTTGGATGGTGGCAATGTGCCTAGAGGTGGAGGTGAGATGGAGCAGACTGGTCAGGTGGAGTCTCCGGAGTGCCAAGTTCATTTGGAGGTGGTTAGGACCGATGCAGTGGTTACCATCAATGCCCGGTTATTGGAGGACCCCCCACCTACTGCTGATCCTTCTTCCATTGAAGCTATGAGAAGTTGGCCCAATCGGCGCTTCCAAATGACACCCTTATCACCAGTTGGAGGGGCAATTCTTTCTCCCTGGTGAGATGTGCTCCCAAAGGTGATTGACTTGGATGCAGTGGCCTCACCTACAGGGGTCCACACTAAGCACTTGGCAGAGGAGGGTCGTGCCATGGACTTGGTCGAGGAGGTCGTGCACTTGGATGAGGTGAGTACAGTAGTCACCATGGGGTTGCCTGGGCCTGAGTTCATCATACCTTCAGAGCCTTTGAGGGAGCCCGTCAGGGAGGACGTTGAGGCCTACTTAGCAGACATGGTTGTCTGAGGTCATCGGGTAGTGGCTTCCACACAATCTCGGGCTCTGGAGTGTGTAGCTGACAATTTGGAGCGGTTACTATCCTTTGTACAGATTGGTTTCCCCATAGCCTTTGCAGTCTGTTTTGAGTCAGGTGGATGGCCCACCGTCAAGACGGTGGAGATGTTGAACAAGTTGGCAGTTGATGAACTAGTGGTAGAGAGCCAAGTGGAGGCTCTTGTCTGACATATAGAATAGGCCTTTGGGGAGGGCTATTACACCCTGAGGTGTACGGAGCATATTTTCGAATGACATGAGACTGCTCGGGTGGCCACACAAACAGCTCAGGAGGAGATGACCACCCGGTTAGGAGGCAAGGGAGATTTGGCTTGTCGTACCCAGGAGTTGGCTAGCCAACGAGCAGCTTGGGCCGCAGAGAGGGCCGCGATGGTGGCTCAATTGGAGGTCATTCAGATAGAGAGAGTAGCTTTGGAGGCTTGGTTAGCTGAGGAGAAATCCTTTTATAGGCACCGGTTGACAGAGGTCAGTGAAGAAAGGCATGCCCTACATCTTGGTCTCAAACAGGCTCGGGAGGAATCTGATACAAAGGAGGAGCTCCTAGAGGAAGCCATGATGGTGAAAATAGCTATAGAGCATTGAATGGTGGAAGAGCGGGACTTACTAGCGAGGACACACAGCAGGTCTCTGAGCTACGCACTCGGTTGAATTCTTCAGCCCTACAGTCAGCCTCTTTAGGGACGATCCCTCCGCCCCCTTCTTCTCAGTCATGATTTTGTTCTGTGTATTTGTCTACATTATCTCCATTTTGTTAGTCGTCAGAGATGACTATTCTTTTGGGGGGATGATGTAGTCGGGAAACATGGGTAGTTAGAATAAGTTGACATAGCTGAGGGATAGACAGTTACACGGGTGCGACGGTTCACCTTACATCCCCTCAGTCCTTATATGTATGTACTCTTTCGATAGAAGAGATATCCTTTTGTTGGCATGATATTGTACTTGGTAAACAAATAAAGTACTACTGTTAAGTTCTCTCTATCTTCTGTGTTATGCTTTACTTTCCTATCTATATGCAATAGTTCTTGTTACCCTATGGGGAAAACAGTTATAGTTGCATGTGTGTCGGATGTTATTGCATGGCAATTTGGTGAATACCCAGAGGATTGCATGTCAATTTTGGAGCAATTTATGAAGACGGTTACCGTTGCATGTTATTTCTGAGCAGTCTTGGTTAGTGGATTTGCGTTGCATGTCAGTTTGGTGGATACCCATATCGTTGTATGTTACTTTTGATCAATTTGTGAAAATGGGTTACTGCATGTCAGTTTGAATTGACTCTATGCACCTTAGAGAGGTAGGACCACACAAATATTACACCAAAAGCAAGTCAAGACAACAAGGAGGAGTAAAATTAACCCAGCTAAAGTAGAGATGGGTGAAATAAGAGATGAAAGCCCGCTAAGGGAACTGAATAATCAGCTTAATGATTTCTTGACCACCTTTGCATACCAGCAACAGTAGCAAATGCTACAGCAGTTTCAGGATCATATGATTACAACCATGGGTCAAATGCGAAGTAGTCGATCCTGAATCTGGTTCGGATTCAGATTCAGATTCAGCAATAAAAAATTTGGGGCAGATTCTGGTACCACAGGTATATATATATATACTTATAGACATTCTCAATATAAATATATACATTCTCAATATATATATATATGTAATGTCCTTGAAATAATTAAATAACTCAATTTCATTAATTGATTAAGTGGTCCCAAATTTAATAATATATATCTTACGGACCCTTTTAATCAATTAATTTAATTATAAAATAAAAAGTAATAAACTATTGTCGGCCTGCTTGTAACCCTTCGGGAAACTTCTCAGAGCCTTTTATAAGGGTGGTTGGCATTGTAGGAAGGCATCGTGGAGTTATCTTTTCTTGTGTATTTGTGATTCCAATTGGAATTGAGTCCTTATTGCAGTTTCAGAGGTGCAAGACCCTCCCTAGACTGTAATTATAGTTTCGATGGTTAGCAACCACCCTAGCGTGTTGATGGAGATCGATTATGATATTTCACTTGTGCGTGATTGTTCAACTTTGTGAAGTCTTCACTTGAAGACAATCTTATGTAATCTACAATATATAATCTAACGATATAAATTCTCTTGTCATTGAAATTCATTCTGGTTGTTGGTGAGTGCCCTGTGTTTAGAATTTATTCATCAATAATACATTTGGCATATGTGAACCATATAGTTGACTCATATCAATTAAGAGTGTCCAAGGGTGTCCAAGGGAGTCGAAGGGTGTCGCATGTCGTCGGGCACATCTCCCGCGTTGTCATCAGGCACATCTCTCGTGTTGTCATCAGGCACATCACCCGCGTTGTCATTGGGCACATCACCTTTGTTGTCGTCAGACACATCACCTACGATGTTGTTGGGCACATCATTTGTGTTTTCATCAAGCACATCACCTGCATTGTCATCGGGCACACTACCTGCATTGTCCTTGGGTACATCACCTAATTTTCCATCGAGAACATCAACCGTGTTGCCATCAGGTACATCACCGATTAACACTCAGCTTCATTATCATTCGTGGTCAGGTACAATTGGTCGTTCGGGTACATTACAATGGTATCCGAGCTAGTGATCTTACTAGCCTGTCGGGTAGTGGATGGGGAACAAGCTCTAGTATACACCCGAAGGAGGTAACTTTCTGCGAATAGAATGGGGGAGCCTAACACTAAAATCACAGCATTTCTGAGGGAGCTAACCAGAAGCCAAGCTCAGCTCAGCGAAGCCATGGCTAAGGGAGAACAACGACAACAACTCATGGAATAGACATAGAGACAATTGGTAGAAGGTAGAATAAATGGAGATCACAATGGACATGGCGATAATTTGGTCACTGAAAGGTCAAACACAATGCTCACATTCTCGACCATTGATACCAACATTTCCCCTAAGAACTGAAGCACCTCGCAGAGAATGAGAGCCCACTTTCTAGGAGATGCAAGAGCAGCTGAGACAAGATTGGAGGGATGCAAATCTTGAGGGAGATATATCCTTCAAGGACTATGAAGATCTACGAGTGAAATATTCAGACGACAGGGGTCGTGGTTACTACAATGATGACATCAAACAGAAGATTGACAAGCTAAATTTATCATCCTTTGATGGGTCTGGGACAACATCAGCACGAGCATCGGTACAGAAAGTAGATACCTACTTCCAGCTCAACCTGATGCCCGAAGATGAGGCAATCAAATTTGCAGCACTTCACCTGGAAGGGGTCACTCACGAATGGTGGTACCATGGGATGGTCACCCTCAGTCACGATCGAGTCACTTCAAATGTAATACCCACCTCCTAGGTTGCTTTTTAGCTTGTGGATGCCAAACTCTTTTAGAAATTTTGGATGTATGTGTGGATTTAATGAGATGGTTTAGATGATATTATGTGTTACATTTCAGTAGGTTATTGATCCATTGTTAGTATGTTATATCATTGGTGTATATGTGATTTATGGTTGTTTAATGATGCTTATGTATATGTTAGGATTTCATTTCGATTATGGTTTTCTGACAATACTGACCTTAGATTTATATGCACATGGATCATTGTATGTTTTCATTACTATTTGATGTGCTTGGTATGGTATGGGACAGAGTCTTAGTTACTTTCTTTGGCGAGATCCACATGATAACCTAGTCTCAACCATTGTTTGCCATATGATATATGCATGTATGTTCGTCTTGGTGATGACAGGTTTGCAGGTACCGGGCTACGTCTTCCCTAAATTGGCAGGAGTGAGCATGTCCTATCGCATCAATCTCAATGGTAAGAGAGGGGAGATAGTTTTCAGGTCCAAATCCTATCCTAAACCAAATTGTCCTAGTTAGTGGACAAGTATCTGTTTTGACTACCCTGACCGAATTCGTATAGTTGATAGGAATT
>MU228249.1:232725-268992 GCA_018584345.1 Thuja plicata | reverse complement strand
GAAATGGGATTCAAAAGAGTATGGCTCGAAGGTGACTCTTTGAATATAATTAACAATATTAAAGAAATCAATCCACCTTCTTGGACTATAGAGAATATTATCCTTAAAATTAAATCTATAGTTAAAAACTTTGAAGCAATTCATATATCTCACAATTATCGGGAGACTAATCAGGTTGCTGATTGTCTTGCCAATAGTGGAGCCAAAAGTGATGGAATTCAAAAATGGAAAGGCACACCTATGAATAATGAAGCGGTCAAATCAATTATCAATTATGATAAAATCAGGCATAAAGAAGGTTTCATTAAAAGGGTTGTTAATGGTACTAAATAATTCATCTCAGATTGGGAGGATTTGGAATGACGGCCAAATCAAGGTGAAGTACATATCCAAGATGTGGCTTTTAACCCTAATCATGAAAGCTCAAACTTTAATGCTCGCAGCTATTATTATATTAATCTGGGGTCAGTTCGAGCATGTGAAGAGGAATGCAGCTAAGATTAAAAGAATCAACTAGTTTGAGATTAATCAACATAAAAACGCTCCCCAGCCTGAGAAAAATAAGCAGGTGAAAATTGTCGTCATGGGTGGTGATCTCAAAAGGGAGGAGCCTGTGGAATGCAAGTGGAAGAAGGAAAAGGAAGTGTGGAGAATTTTGAAGAAAGGGCAGGTTCACCGTTTTCTCAAGAGACTTCATGGTTTTGATTCTGATGTTTCAAAAGCTTTTGCAGAGGGATGGGATAAGGGCACGGTTAATATTGTTGGAAAATCATTTAGACTCAGCCTGGAGGTCTTGTCTGACATCACTGGTCTCCCCCTGGATGGGTTGAACTACTCTAAAGAGGTGAAAGTGGGAACCAGAGCGTATAAGAAATTTCCTGCAACTGATGAGGAGCGGGCTCTTCTGGTGAAAGGTAAGAAAGACTATGTCAAAATTGAGAATATTGATAAAGTATGGGGTTCTGTTATTAAAGCTATAATGGAATATTTTACGTTGGAGGGTAGATTCTCTAGGGTCTATAATTACCACTTTTCCCTAGTTAATCATTTTAGACATGAGATTCGTATCTCCTTCCCCTTCTTCCTCCTTTGGTCGCTTAATCAGAGCATTTCTGACTACAAAATGAAGAATGCCCCTATTCTCCATGTCGGTCTTATCCTCCTTATTACAGATTATGCCAGAGATCATATTCCTGACCCTATCCCCACCCAGATTAGAAAGAGGAAGTTTGTGGGGTCTCTGTCTAAGCCTTCTAAACCCAAGAAAGCCTCTCTGCCCTCTGATTCGTCTCCTTCTAATTCTCCGGTTGAGTTGAAGAATGCTAAGCATCCTAGTGGTGTCGCTGGTGTGGATAAGATTGTTCTGGACATCCCTACTAGTCCTCTTATCCAAGAGTCTGATGGTGAGAAGCATATCCCTCAGGAATCAGAAATTGAAGATGCCCAGAATCGCCAGATGGATCCTAGTGTTGAGATGTCCCCCTCTACCCAGACCCCTGTGGTTAAGGATACGGTGGACCCTGAAATCACAAATGTCAAGGGAAACCCGGAGGATAGTTGTGACATTCTTAAAACAGGGGAAAAACTTAATTCTGTTTTGAAGAATGTTAATACAGAAGGTAATGAGATTAAAGGGATAGATACTGATAAGAATAAAGAAGCTGAAATTAATACAATTGACAGTAATGCTGAAAATTCAGGGGACAATAACTTTAAAGTCCTGGAAGAGGAAAACTTCAAGCCCTATGATTCTCCTAGTTATGAGAAGGAGAATATGAAAGATGAAAGAGACAGAAACTTTCAGGGTAGTAAACTTCAGCCTCTTCAAAGAGATATTCGAAGGATGGACTCTGAGGTCAGAAGGACCATCATCATGTCTCCCTTGGAAATAGCAAAAAATAAGTCAATCTATAGCTACAATTTGGATAAATGGGTGTAGAGCGACCTGGTTGAACTCAAAAATAGATGCATCAAGCTGGAAAACAAGAGCTCCTTGATTGAAGAAACTATGACTACTCTCAGAAACGATCTTTCCCATAATACCAATGTTCCTGTTTATGATCATGGCTCTGAAATAGATGAAAAAATAAAAAAATTTGTTGAGTTAGCCATGATTCCCATCCAGAAGAAAATTAGCGGGAATGAAGAAATGTTGAATCATTTGCTAACGCTGGTGAATACTAGTATGAGGGCGACTCTTGAGAATCTGATGTCTCTGAGCAACTGTCTAGAAGGTAATAAAGACATTGTTGATCACTCTGTTATTTCCCAGCAAATGGGACCAAGAACCCGTACAAGATCTAAGAAGCAGAAGGTTGAGGATCTGGATCTCTAGAAGCTGAGAGAGAATGTGATGACAATGAAGACTCAGCTGGAGGATTCTGAGAGCTTTCTGAAGACTCTGTTCTGATTTTGGTGCTGGCAGTTTTTCTCTCTGTTTTCCTTCCAGCGTTTCTTTTGTTTTTTTTGCCTTGCTTTTGCTTAATGCTAAATCTGGGTTATGCCCCTTTGTAGCCTGCTCCCTTCCTTGGGACAGCCTGTTGTGCTCTGGGCTTTAATGCCTTTCCTTTCTATGCTTTGTTAAAGGGTTTCGGGGTTCCCTTCAAAACCTGTTTTTACCATAATCAAAAAAAAAAATTATAGCTAAATTGGTAATTATTTTCTGGATGTATTTATATGTGGTTTTATAAATAGATCTGAAGGAAAGGTTAACGGTTTTACCAATGTAGAATATTTAATTATTTTTCGATAGTAATTTTTATTGAGGAAATGAATTTGCATGATTAGGAATCATAAATTTGTTTATTCCTACGTTAACACCTTATTTAAATTAATGCTCTCTGAATATGAAGTTATTATTCCATGATGTGTTTGGAGTGCCTGATTAAATAAATTCATGTATTCTTTTATGTAGTCTTGATTTCGGGTATCTGTTGGGTTAGATGACCCTAGGATTTAATCTAGAGGTTTTCGGGATTATACTTTCTGCATGGTGTTTTATGCAATGTCATTAGTGTTTATATGATGATGTCATAGTCCTGATTTTCTATACCCAACCTGATTTTGTTATTATGTGCTTTATGGTCTTATGAGTATACTGTGGATGTGTTTGTGGTTATTTGAGAACCTATGTGCTCCTAAATAAGTAGGATGCAATTTGTGATTATGTATATTTTCATGTATTGATCTTGAGCCTAGGTAGGTTAACTAAGTGTATAGTGGGGAAGTGGCTTGCAATGGGGGTCCAGGACCCTAAGCAGTTACTAGGTAAACCCATTGGCAAGTTACTTAATAAGTGAAAATATATGATACATTAAAGGGGTTAAAAATGAACTAATAAGATGTTTGAGTCTCTTCCCATGCCTTGAGTGTTGTCGCATGATAGGATGGGAGTTGGGATCCTTGTCTATACGAAAGGATCACCGAGCCACATAGTGTCACTTGGAGGCCAGGGTCAAGAGGTATTACTAGGGTTACCTTCAAGGTTGGACTTATGTGATGACACTTCCCTATATACAGCTTAGGTTATCCTACATGTGTCAGTTACTTCTGATGTTGTTTAGTGTTCTTTGTTTTGGATTAGAGTGCTTCTAGGATCTTCCTTTGCATTTGAGTTTGAGGTCATGTATACCTTGTTTGTATTCTTGTTGTATACCCCATGTGATGGGCCTGTTACTATCTCCTCAGCATGGTGGGAGTGGACCTTTGGTTCCACATGGTCGGGTGGTAGTATTCTTATTACCATTGAGATTCCGATGAATTCTTCTTCATGCTTGGATGATCCTTGTTGCAGTTTCATCTTCATAGTCTTTTGGAGACTTGCTCAGTTACCTGAGTTGTGTATTTGTACCATATTTTTATATTGGTTATCATCCTTTGGAGGATGCATTGTATTGTTTATTATGTATTATTACATACCCTGCGATTTGTGCAGTGGATGTTGATTAGGTAGTATACCTTATGGTATCAGTTGTATATGTAATCTTTAGTATGTGATATATATTATTGGTTTCAAATTATGTAACCTTTATGTCAGTTCTTTATTATTGTATTCATAGATTAGTTTGTTTAAGTAATTCTACGTCAAGGAACCCTCAAGGAATGTTAATCCTGTATGAGTTGTATTTCATGTATGTCATGTACTTCATTGTGTTGCTTCCGCATTGTTATTAATATTGTTTGTAAACATTTAAAAAAAAAATTATTCCATGAACTTAGTGTCGTGTTAGGTTAAGTTCTCCTGGGTTCCCTGGCGGGGCATTACACTTCATATGCAGATTTCATGGAGAAATTTATAGACCGCTTTAACGGGAAGGATCCACAGCTCAACTTCAAGGAGTTGGCACAACAAAGCAGACCATACCGGTGGACGATTACATTTCAGAATTCTAGAGGTTGTTTGTGTTGGTTACTAACATGTCTGAGAGAAGACTTGTCGTGTTGTTCATGGATGGATTGATGGAGGGTTGGGTCAAAGGTTTCAACCCCAAGACACTCAAAGAGGCATATAAGAAGGTGCGTAACATGGCTACCTCATCCTTTGGGAGTTGCACACATTCCCAACCACCTCTCCCACAAGAGGACAGGGACAAGAGCCATTTCAGAAGAACCCTTCGATGGATGAGGCCACTCGTTAGGAGCTCCAGAGGAGGAAGCTTTGTTTCACTTGCAAGGAGCCTTGGGAGTCGGGTCACCGTTACCTTGGCAAGGGGAAGATTCACTATATTGAGGTGGTATCTGATGATGAGGAAGAAAGTAAAGTACCCAAAGTGTAAGAGTAAGAGACTTCTATTGCTAAAATTTCTACAACTTTTGGATGTAGCGTATTTTGAGTCCATGGCACACTTTAGGGGGAGTGAGTCAGAGTCATGTTTGATAGTGGGGCCACCACTCAATTTCATCAATTCATCACTTGTTACTAAATGGGCTTTGCACAAGGGGAGCATGAGGGATTTGTGGTCAAGGTGGCAGGAGGAACTCTACTACCCTACACTCATGTGATTCCACAGCTAAGCAGTACACCATGGGGAACTACACAGTGACAGATGATTTCTTTGTGATAAATTTGGATGATACAAATGTGATATTAGCCATTCAATGGATGGAGACCCTTGACCAATACACACAGAGTTCCAAGAAGATGGAGTTTTCATTTGAGGTGGACGAAAAGGTGTTACTAAGAGGGATGTCCAATAGAGTCCCAAGAGAGATTTCAGTGAAGAAGATAGAGGCAATTTTCAGACAAGATAAGATTCAAGCATATAACTTTGACACTGAAGATGCGAAAGAGAAGAATGTGGCGGCCCATGTGTTATTCGAGATATCTGCCATATGCTCCTTGTTTCAAATTTTAAAGGATTGGAAGGCTCATTTGTTGGTTGAGTCTCAGAGAACACCTTTGCATGCCAATTAATGGATGGTCAAATACAAGATGGCAGGTACAAGGTGGTTGATGATGTCATCTACTACAGAGACAGAATCTATTTGGTATCTTATTCAAAACTAAAGAAGATGATCGTAGGAGAGGTTCATGATCCATCCCTAGTAGGATTCCCAGGCTCAAATTTGTGATTGCTTGAGGGAAAGCAATCTCTGGGCAGGGAGGACTGTAATGTCCCCAAAATAATTAAGTAACTCAATTAAATTAATTGATTAAGTGGTCCCAAATTTAATAATAATATCTTACGGACCCTTTAAATTAATTAATTTAATTATAAAATAAACGTAATAAACTATTGTTGGCCTTCTTGTAACCCTTCGGGAAACTTCCCAGAGCCCTTTATAAGGTCACGTTGGCATTGTAGGAAGGCTGATATCGTGGAGTTATCTTCTCTTGTGTATTTGCGATTCCAATAGGAATTGAATCCTTGTTGTAGTTTCAGAGGTGCAAGACCTTCCTAGACTGTAATTGTAGTTTCAGTGGTTAGCAACCACCCTAGTCTGTCATTGGAGATATCAATTCGTATATTTGACTTGAGCGTGATTGTTCAACTTTGTGAAGTCTTCACTTGAAGACAACTTGATGTAATCTGAGATATATAATCTGAAGATACAAATTCTCTTGTCTTTACAATTCATTCTGGTTGTTGGTGAGTGCCCTGTGTTTAGAATTTATACATCAATAATACATTTGGCATCTGTGAACCATATAGTTGACTCATATCAATGAAGAGTGCCTAAGGGTTCCGAAGAGTGCCGAGTGTCATCAAGCACATCACTTGCGTTGTCATTGGGCACATCTCTCGCATTGTCGTTGGCACAACGCTTGCATTTTCATCGGGCACATCTCCCACGTTGTCGTCGATACTATAGAAAGCAAGCATTGACAGCATCTATGTTGCGAGAATTCCTAGGTATACTCCCATTTTAATGCCATAACATTTTGGCTCATTGTCCTGGTCCTAACCTAACCTTCGCCCCTCTAATGCGTAAAACATAGTAATGTCACACTTGAAAACCCAACAATTAATCACAACCCACAATGTTACACTTAGAGAGAATAAATGCAAAGAAAAGGCAAACTGAACATTTTTGACATAGGGTTAGGGTATTTTAAAATTTATTTGTTTTACAAGTTTGAATAGATTTCTTTTAGAAATAAAATTTTAAACCATGATGGGTTTTTTAAATTTATATCTTAAAGAGGGTTAGGTAAGAAAAACATAGGGTTGTGCCTAAAATAGTTGGTCATTATAGAATAGCATTGTCTTAGGGACAACCGTATGCTTTTAACAAAACTCTTCGGTAAACGATGAAACTAATAGTACACAAAAACATCTAGACAAGGGAAAATAGTTAAACAAAGTATTTGTAGAATTTGAAAGTGCAATAATGTCCAGTATCTGGAAATTGTACCTGAAATGTTGTGATGTGTAACAAAAGATCCTAAAGGTGTAAGAAGTTGAGGCAGTTCACTAAACATTGGGGCTTTGACTTGAATCCCAGACTCATTGTAGAAAGAATGTCTACTCAAGTTGGTGAATGGCCAAGACTGCAGTATAGAAAGTTCTAAGTATTGAAACCAAAACTTATATTTTTAACAAAATAAATATGGGATGAAACAAATTTTATGGATGTTATTCTTCATTTTTGCTTGTCCTAAAGCATCTTGTAGCTAATAAGATAAAGCTTAGAGAATCTGAAAAGCACAACAATAATGAAGCCCAAATGTTTACAATTCCAAGTTCTTTTGATTAGAGAAAGTATATTGCAATAACGGTTGGCAAAACAGTTATTGCAAATTGTTTTGCAATAACAGTTACCTGCAATAACTGTTGGCAAAACAGATACTTATGATGCAAGGATTTCAATAACAGGAATAACATTTTTACACAAATATTTCAATATTTAGATAAAGCTTTGGCATACATAACCAAATCATTCAAACAATAACAAAGTAATAAGTCATCTATACAAAAATCAAGCTCTTGATGTTGTGGCATTTTCAAGCTGATACTTGTGATGAACCAAAACCACTCACAGAAATTAAGAAATAATTATTGTGCCAAGTAATTGATTCACATATATAAGTAATATAATGTTATAAGTAAAGAATTTTAGGTCAGAAAAATATATTGAACAACTTTTCCCTGCAGCTTGAGCTAGACATTCTTTGAATACTTTCCAACAGCTACAAAGTGTGAGGGAAAAAAGACAAGTCAATGTTCATAAATGAGTGCAAGCTGACCTTAAGATGGAAGCTAAATTCTACCAATGATCTCAGATCGCAATCCATTTTACAGTATGATCCAGGAAAATTGGTTTATAATAGCATAATAAGGTGGTGCCAAAGTTAATAGGAGATGCTAGCAATTTAAACCACAAAAGAATTTAATTATAATTAAATTAAAAGATATCATGGGCAGCAATTGGATAGGAAGGGTTTGATTCCTTCCAAGGTGAAAGGTTGTGAATCCCTCCAATATACGATATAAAGGGAGATCATTAAATTGTGTAGAAATTAAGCAATCAATTTGGGAAAATATGAGGCTTTCAAATAAGCAATTATAGCCAAAGAGGATGCAAGCAATAGGAAGTAGTGCTGGCACCATTAGTTTAATTTTAAAAATATATTATTCTCAAAAGGTAGCAACGAAGAGTGATACTTCTTGTGAATGGTGGCGACTCCTTCAAGAAATGGATATAAAGGGCAAACCATTTCATCGAGAAGATCATCAATTTGGAGATTAAATATTATAACTGTCTACCAGTGAACTACAACCAAGGAGGACAAAAACCCTCAAAGGTAAATTAAGAGTTTTAAGGATGAAACCCCTCAAATTATCTTACCAAGTTAAGAATGAAAACACTTAATTGTCATTTCGGAGTTAGGGATGAAAATCCCTGATTCAGCCAGATCTGGAAGCACTTCCAAAGTAGACATAGAAGTGGAAATCATCATAGTTTGAAGGAGAACTAAAGCAGAAAATGAAGATGAGCTTTATTTTTCAGAATTATTCATAGAAATGTGTAGGTGACTATTATAATAAAATTTCATCATTTTAGATAAAATTATATTTATACATAGAATGCAATTATCATTCTAAACCCAGATAACATGATAAATTATGGTGCTCTGGGAAAGACATGAAATTGCAGAATCAGGACTAAATTCGTTTATATATGCTTGCTCAATTCTGCCTTGATAGAAAAGATAAGGCTAATAGATACTAGACAAATTTTGTACACAATGAAATCATGCAATCTAGCTAAGTTCAATGTGTATGGTCTTCGTTTATGAAGAAAATGCCCATAGATTTAGTGATTTTTTCTGGCCTGGACTCAAAAGGCATTTTTTAAAACTTTTTTCATGCAAGCTAGGAGATTGGGTTGAATTGCATGGACTCAAAAGAGTGAAGGTAAAGAGATTACACATTATACATTATCAAAAACTTAAGAGGCAATGCTTATTGAATCTCACCAAAAGTATGATGAGCAAGTATAATAGATGTTGCAATTTAAACAGTTTTTGTAAAATAACACCTTCATCTTCTAATTAGGGATGTTCTAAAGATAGAAAATGCACCTATTTCTCCCTAAAAGCTATCTCCAGACGGCACCCTACTTGCTGAAAAAATATTTCAGACAATATGCTTACAGATTGTCTTCCCCACTATAGTTAAAGACAAAAAATTCAATGCCACTTCCATGTCTAAAAAGAAGTTTGTCAAGCCTAGTCTAAGCATCTTTGCCATGTTATCCTCAAACATTCTAGCCCGCTCAAAGTTCCTTCACATGTGAAAAGCTATATTTTCAAAGGTCATCATTATGCCATAGACTGCCCAGGAAAGAACCAGAATTTCCTACAAAAACACTCTTCGAGTCTCCTCAAGTAGAAGCAAGGCAGGATGTCCTACACATAGAACAAGCCTTGCAAGGATTACAAGATCAATAGTTTGAGCTAGTTTTAATTCCAATAGGAAATTATGTAATGATTATGGATAAACTGGCTTGAGAAAGAATGTTAAAGCAGAAGAAAAAGAAGTCCTCAAAGGAGGAAGAAGAAGATGATTCAATCTTCGAAACTAATCTCAAAGAAAAACTCAAATCTATCAAGTAAAACCTTGTGCTGTAGAAAACAGAGATGTCTGCACACAAGCAATGTCCAAAGAAGAAATGAAAGTAGCAGGCAAAAGATAGCAAGAAGACATATCAGATCTCAAGAGAGAAAGAAAAATATCTCAAAGAAAAACTCAAATCTATCAAATCAAATCTTGCACTGTAGAAAACAGATATGTCTACAGACAAGCAATGTCCAAAGAAGAAATGAAAGTAGCTGGCAAAAGATAGCAAGAAGATTTTGCAATTCTAGACAGCAGCATAGGAAGAGAGTAAAATTAATATCAAGCCAGAATGCAAAGGTAAGATTCCATTTGAACCTACTTGCTTGCTAAGCCCATTAGAACTTGTTGAACTCAAGTTTACAAGAGTCACCAAGACTTGGCTAGACTCAATGAGTCCCGAGGCGAGAATATTGAAATAATAGATCCCATATATCCTCCTAGTTTGCCAATTGAGATTTTAGATATTTTGCTAACCAATTGATATGCTAACAAGTAGCTCAAAATGCCCAAAGAGCTGGTAAGAGATAGTTGGAATTACAATATAGAAAACAATGATTTCAATATTATGGATCCTCTGAACTTGCTAAAATTAATCTTAGCAATGCTTTCTTATTCGATATTGTGGTCAGACAATTATCATCAGATTGGCAATTGCCCAAGTATAGGACAAATATTTTATTCTGGTAGATTTCCTTTTCAAATCATGCAGATGTGTATGGAGCTGTTTTAGATCAAGAAATGGCTGATTTCTTCAATTCGGATAAGCCAAGATTTTCCTTGAAGATTGTCAATGGAGTGACTGATTATCTTTTAGATCCTCAATATTACAATCTGCCAGAACAGAATTCTACGCTACCCACTTGATGCAATTGGGTGGCGCGAGTCATGATCAAAGATTTCCCTAGTATCATTAGGCATGCAAACACTACACGGGGATTTGAGTGGTATCAAATTTGGCAAGCCACTCTATAGCCCATCTCCATTCCAGAATGTGTATATGCTTCAAAATTACTCTACAGTCGATACATCATATCTAGTTCAAATTAATGTTTCTTATGTATAATTACTAGAAATTTTTCAAAATCATTATAAAGTTCCCACCTATATTGATTCTATAGTGATTTTGAAAATTTGCTTATAATTACTAGCACTACAGAATATTTAATTAAATTGGATATAAGTAGAGGGTAAATTTGATTATTCAGTAACATAAATAGTTAGAATTTTGTACATAAACCAAAAGACAAACCTAAGCTAATTAGCTTAATATAATTAAGATGGTTGTATAATTTACAGCACTTGCTCTAAAAAGTATATGGTCCAAATAGCACATCTGATAACTCTGATATCTAATTAATTTGATTTTTTTATTAAAGATCTTTTTTCTAGAGGCAAATGTTTTTGACCTGAAACTTTGAATCAGTTTGAGAACACAAAGAGGGATGCCACATTCAATTATAATTTTCAACAATAACATTCTAATAGGATTTCAACCTTGATGACAACCTTGATGACAAGAACACCAGAAACTTAAACATGACACATAAGAAATCCAGTTTTGAATCATAATAAATACAATCAACTCACTGTTTCTTGTGTAAGGAAATGCATAGAGACTAACTAATATTGCTGCATGTAATGACTCTGGCTAATCAAAGAGCTTATTAAGCCCCTCCAGATTGTTAGTAATCTTGAACAAAAAAACCAACAAAAATAAGTACTTGGAACAGGCTTTATGATACCAAATTTACCTGGAATCCAAATCTGGGAATAACCCAGGTTTGGAAAAGATATTCGTTTAACTTGTGACTAGTATTCACAAATGATTTTTCCCAAATCCACATTACAAACATGACTGGTATGACCACCGGCCACAAAGGCCAAAGAAACCACCATGACCTAATAAGCCAAGCAGTCCGGATAAACAAGTTCACTAAAATCGAGGGAAGGAGATGGGGTACTGCTTGCATACAAGGTTGCGTACTGATTTAAGCTAATGAAATCGAATGATCTAGAAACCTAGAATTAATTTGAGAGTTTGACATGGTTATCAATTGGCAACAGTGCTCGATTGCCCCATGACACCCATATTACTCTATTATGAACAAAAAGCATTCTATGTAATATCTAATGGGTTTATGAGAAATCCCAATATGAATAAGAAGCATTGTTTCGAATATACCAACCATCGAATATTGAATGCTAGAATTATGTTGACAGCTTCTCTGTCCTCAGCACTGTCTTTCAAGGGTTCATACCATCGTGCGTTCATCACCAATCCAATATATCCTCCTTGAATTTTCTGTATATTATTGCAGATATGCAAGATTGAATAAGGTTTTACTAACAATTGACAAATTAATTTACATATGCCAGAGGAAAATACCTGATATTTGGTCCCATAAGCTGCAGATTAAAAAATCTAACTCAAACCGTTGCTTTTCTCAAAAAACAACTTGCTGCCCGTTGGTTTTGTTGGAGAGACTGGGAGTGGCCACGCGGCCTAAAGATGTTTAAAACTGATCACGTGGACTCTACTGCACGCAACAGTTGTATTTAAAAATTATTTATAGTAAGATTAATTTTTTTGTTTTATATTTTACAATTTGGAGTATAAGGTTTTTTTTCGTTATAATAGATATATATTTTATTAATAATAAAGATTTTACATAAAGTTAAAACATCCACAAAATAGTTTATGTCAACTATAACACAACATCAAACAAGCCTCTTTAAAGGCCCCATCTAAATCCATACTACACCCCCATAATATTAGTTGATCCATTAATTATGACAAAAAAACATGAACTTACTGTCAAAAATCTCACACACAACTCTCATTCAGTAGTCATTTTTTCGCCATTACAAGTCATCTTTAGGCCATTTCAAAATGCATATAGAGTATTAAGAGCACAAAAATACCCCCTCAAACACCATGCTTCATTGCCTCTGTGTCTCGCAGACAAAACATTTTGCAAAAAGTCATAATGCACATCTTCCAGTTCATAGCTTCTACCAAAAGGCATGCCCTAGTTTGATCAGTAGACACCCTTAACTCCGCAACCTGAGCTCGTCTCCCTCTATCAAACCTCTGACACCTTGGAACTTGTAACAGGAACACTTAACATACTTCTACCATGCTACCAATGTTGAATATATTTTCAAATTCTACATGTCTATAATCCTCAGGTCTATAATCCCCTACTTCTCCAAAACTCACTGCTCATTTTGACAACACATCAGCTTCCTCATTACCCTATTTGCGTATATGGCTAATCTTAAAATTATCAAAATGCTCTAGCTCCTTATTGGTAGCCCAAATATATTTCTACAAATACCAGGCATTAGTCGTCATTTTTTTAATGGCTTGATTTATAATCAATGAATCCCCTTCTAAATGGATATTACAAACTCCTAAAATCTTGCAACTCTTACACACCATCATTTTTGTCTTCACCTCTACAACATTATTAGTCTCATCTTCTAATCTTTTTGTTGCAATTGCCACAGTGTTCCCTTCACAATCTCTAACAATTGTCCCTGCCCCCGAAGGACCTGAGTGGTCATTTGTCGCCCCATCAAAGTTAACTTTAAACCATTCAAATTCTGGCTTCTTCCAAACCACTTCCTTCTTCCAATCTCTTTTCCTTTTAACAATTAAAGATCATGAACCTGATTTAAATATGATACCTGGCCACTCCTTATGGAATATATAATATGTTTTAGTGTAAGAGATAAGAAGGCCTTGTTTCCACAAAGCCGTTGCACCCATCACATCTTCAATCATATGGTCTATATGTCATTCCAACCTTATAAGAGATTCCTTCTTGTCCAAAAAAATGTGCCTATTCCTTTCCTTCCTTATTTCCCACACTACTATGGATGGGCTTACAATCCATATACTAGAAAGTGTTGAATTCTCCTTCATAAACAGTCATCCTTCAAATACTCCCTTTACAATGTTTGGAAGAGGTCCCTGCCAACCCAATTTATTTTTGAGGTTATCCCAACAAGTTGTTCCCCAACTACATTGTACTAGAAGATGATCTACTAGTTCCTCTACAACATCACACAAAACACATTTTGCGGGACCAACAAAACCTAGTTTCTTTCTTCTCTCCTCTGTCAAAATTTTGCCTCTCACAGCTAGCCCTGCATAAGTACATGACTTTGGTAAGAAATCCTTATGCCAAAAAAGTCTTTTCACTTCAAAACACTCCTCTACTTGCCTGTCCAAAAGATGGTAACCAATCTTGACTTAATATTGTCCTGAAACTACCTCACACTAGACCACTCTATCCTCCCTATTTGTCAAAACAATTTTCCTTCTTTGTAGGATAGTACTCATTAAATCCTTTTGATGTTGATTCAAATCCAAAAAATCACACTTCTTCCTAACCCACTCAACACCAAAGGGCCCCTGAATCTGCTCCACAAAATCCCCGACTTTGCTACCCCACTTCTGAGTGACATAGTAAATTAGCTAAAGCATATCAACATTATCATTAAGAGTCAGAAAGCCTTCCCATGAATCATCCCAAAAATTAGCAGTGAGCCCTTACCTATTTCCCATGAAATGTGATCCATAATAACATGCCGACACATAATGATAAATCTCCATATTGCAGATCCTCTTGGTGGATCATGAATAGTGAGAATTCTATGATTCTCAACTAAATCTAAATAGTTTTCTCTCAAAATCTTGACCCACAACAACTCTGAGCTAGAATATATGCTTCACACTAACTTAGCCCCTAAGGCCTCATTCATCTTATGCCAATCTCGTAAGCCTACCCCACCATTTTCCTTGGTCTTACAAATTTTATCCCAAGCTAACAAAGGAACCTAATCCTCCTCATTTGTCCCATTCCAAAAAAAAATCTCATCCTTTGTCCTATCACTCTTATGATCTTCTTGGGAATCTACAAACACTTCATTGAGAAGACTGGCATAACAGAAATAATTGCTTTCAGCATAAAATTCTTCTCGCTGATGTCAACCACTTACTCCTCCATCCATCCATCTTCCTAAAGAAATTATCCACCAAATATTTCCATAGCACATCTTGGTTTTCCCCTTCAAAAAGAGGGATGCCCAGATATTTACTTGGAAGTGACCCAACTCTCATGCCCAACACCCTACAAGTGTCATGTTGTTTTTGTAAAGGTGTATTAAAGAAGAGAAAATTTCAGATTTTCTCCAGTTGATATATTGACTTGAGGCTCTACCATATAATTCCAATGTCTCCTTCATTATTCAAGCCTCACCCATCGAAGCTTCCCTAGCCAAAAAAGTATCATCTACAAATTGTACGTGTGAAATAGGATCTACACCTTCAGCCACCTTCAACCACCGTCACCCCTTTCCATTATCCTACCATTATTTTCCTAGAGATCAACCTCTCCATCACCTCTTTCATAATGATAAACAAAAATTAACATATCACTTTTTCCACTTCAAAGAAACAATGCAGGCTCCCATTAACTAATATAGAGAAGTGGGGAGTTTCAATGCATCTCCAAACCCAAGCTATCCATTCTTTACCAAACCCAAACTTTTCCAAAAATTTCAGCAGAAAGCCCCTATCCACTTCATCATAGCCCTATTTGATATCCAAGTTTACAATCATTTTCTCAGCTTTGGCTAAATGAATAGAATGCATAGCTTCATGTGCAATAATGGCACCCTCAAAGATTGATCTGCCTGGGGAGAAACCGCTCTGCTCTACTGAAATCACTGTATCCAAAAAAAAATTAAGTCTATTGGCCATGACTTTAGAAATGACTTTGTAAACTGTGTTACATAAGGATATCAGTTTGAAGTCCTCAAAGGTGTTTATTTCAGTCCTCTTAGGAACTAAAGTAATAAAGGTGTTATTGAAGTCACGAAGAATGAAGCCATCCCTCCTTGACTCTTCCACCACCTCCCATAAAACTTGATCAAACACACCCCAAAATTTTCCAAAAAACATCTTTGGAAAACCATCAGGTCCTAGGGCCTTATCCCCTCCTAGGCCAAATAAAGCCTTCTTAAACTCTTCTAACAAAACTCCCTTATTTAACATTTCATTCTAGGCAGCAGTTACACATGCTGGAATAACATCGAGAACTTCAGCAACCATTTGTTCACATGCAGAAACCCCCTATGATTTCCTAAAAAATAACTAATTGCCTCCTGATTAATCTAATCCTTCTCCCTAAGCTCATCCCCATTGGCATTCTTAATAGAGAAAATTCTATTGTTAGTATGTCTTATGTTAACTATGTTATGAAAGAATTTATTTTTCCTATCCCCATCTTTGAGCCAAGTTTCTCTAGATTTTTGTCTCCAAAACACCTCCTCTCTAGCAAGAATCTCAACATACTCCTTATTCAACTATTTTTCTAAATTAAAATCAATCTCACTCATTCCATTTACAATGACCTTGGAATGAAAAGAGTTTATGGACTCTTCCAGATTAATTTTTTTAACAAAGATATTATTATATTGCTCTTTGTTCCATCTTTTAAGTTGCTCCTTTAGATATTGTAGCTTCCTAAAAAAAACAAAACCTTTATTATATGATCTCCTTAGCCTATAGCCACCAATTTATCACAAGATCTTTAAACATCTCCTCCCTAAACCACATAGCCTCAGACTTAAAAGGACAATGATCTGGTGTAGCATCCTCTTGCACTCTCAAACCAATCGGGTAGTGATCAGACACTGTTATTGGAAAGATCTCCACTTCAAAGGTCCAATGCACATTAGCCCAATTTCCAACCAACATAAATCGATCCAGTCTCTCAGCTATATTCAAGAAACCCCCTCTCTTTTTTGTCCAAGTAAAATCTCATTTCTTGAAAGGTAATTCAATAAGCACATTGTGTGGAACAAAGTTAGTAAAATCTTGTCATCTTTTCCCCATCCATCTAGCACCTCCCAATTTATCAATGGAACCTAAAATGGCATTGAAATCCCTGCCTAAAATAAATATTTCCCCTCTAGCCCTTTCTAAGATACCTGATAACTCTTCCCATAATTCTTGCTTTTGAGCACAATTGTTCGGTCCATAAATATTAATCACTAAAACACTAATACTTAATTGTTTTGAATCCACTCTCAACCATTTCAATGATCTCTCCTTCCTTATCATCTCAACATCTGTAGTTGTATCATTCCAAACCACACCAATCCCACCCGAGGCCCCCCTTGTGCCTGCAAAAATACAGTTTCACCTACTAAAACTCTTGCAAAACAAATTAAACTCCTACTCCTTAATCTTAGTTTCCTAAAGCAAAGCTAAATACGACATCGTTTGATCAAAACACCTTTTGATCAGATGAACTTTTTCAGGGGAATTATAGCCCTTGACATTCCACGATAGAAACTTCATGGCTTCTGGGAAAAGGCATAGACTTTTCCCGATCTTAATTTTCTTTTACCCGAAGCATTACCTCCCATAGCTAATTTCCACACATAGATAGAGCATAGACTTTGTTCTTGCCACCTTGGTGAAATCTATTGGAGTTGGGTTACCCTCTATTTTTACCAAACCCAATGTTCTTTCAAATGCTTTCATGACTACATATCCATGTCGTGTTCAACCTTGTCATCATGCCAAATGTAAGTAGCATTTATGCACTTTACATCCTTTGCTATGATTTCACCCAACTCCTACAATTCATTCTCTATTTTCTCAGCTTATGATATTGTTGCCTTGAATATAGCATTTTCCACTCTATATTCTTCTTCAAGGCAAAGAGTAAGCATTCATCAACTAATTTGAGAGCTTTTTCTGACAGAAACTTGGGGACTCCATACTTCTCTATCTCTTGAATCTGTATGGACACAACTACCCACTTCAATTCATCAGTTTCCTACACCCAAGCCTGGGTTTGAAATTCACCTATCGGGACATTGATATCATCAACCTTGGAATCTCAAATGAACTTACTCCCTTCCTTGAGCACCCCATCGACCCATTCAACCAGCAATAAAATTTTGTTGTCATTCTTTCTGATACATTGGTGCCTAGCATCGTATCTTTTTATGCATTCTTAAACCAACTCGGGACACAAAATGACAGGCGGGAAAGTGGTGGCTTCCACAAGCCACTTTATGCAATTTATTTTGTGAAAGGTTTGCCTGCCTGAGTTATCAACCTCTCCTTAAAATACTCTAAATTGTACCCCATGAGGTCTGTGTCACTTATTGTTGGGCCTTCACAGACCAAACTAGAGGCATTGCCGAACATATGGAATGTCGACTTCATGATATTTGAAATCTACTACAACTAGAGGAAAAACCCTCTCTATGTTGACAGAAAAGAATTTAAAAATCACAGACACAAAAAGGGCTACCAGAACTCACCTTGAAGCTAAGGTCACTTGAAAAATCTCTGCATAGTTGGTTTTACCTTCGCAACTCTATTCTTGAAACTAACAATTAATTATAATTTCTAACATTAACCTTTCTAAACAATGATGGTATAGGAAATCTTACTATTAATCACTGTATCTCTTGTTCGTGTTGAAAGACTCTGATTTGATGTTTTTATGACATGCCAATTAATAATTGTGACATCACTTCCACCACCTTGGAAAGTCATCATTACTATAATATTGCCTACTCACCCATTTTCATTCATTCCATGAAGTACGGAACACATCTCAGGGAAATCAAAACTTGATGAGACATATTACTTCGCTTTTACATCATACCATGAACCACTGAGAACTCTTTTGAAACTTCTTGAACCTTTAGGAACCTTGGTTTGAAGTGGTTCATGGGGAACATATTCTCCTTTGCATACTTGGGATCTTAAATCTCTATGCCTATGTGCAAGTGATAAGACTACTTGGTGGGCCAGCCTTTACCATCCTATTGAGTTATTTTGAACCCCTGCAAACCCACTTGAGCCTATAGGAACTTGGTTCAAAGTGATTTGAGATAGTTCATTAAGGTTCTCAGGTACAAGGTGGTTCATTTATCTTTGGATGTCGAGTTTCTTAAGTGCATACCAAGAATTGTTACAAAGACATAGACTTAATCAACTGAAAGGACAATCTGAGACTCAACTTTGGGGTTAATCAATGACAAAGGATTGTGTTAAACCTTATTAGACATGACTTGCATTTCAAAAGACACCTTGTTATTTATGAACATGGATTTCATGAACTGACAAGATCCTCAAAAGAAAAAGGTGACATAATATACAAGAGCTAACATCGACTCTGACTAGGGACTGCATTTCTAAGAAATGCAAAGGACTTAGAATCTCTGGTTAAACACTAAGGAAGATACAAAGACAAATAACTCAAACAAACCCAAAACTAAACTAACTCACACCTAAAACTATTATGTATAGCAGAGAACACAAAACAACTTAGAATTTGAATAATTTTTAGTCTTGTTCGTTGTAAGACAATGGCAAGATCATTCTGTCTAGATATGCAAGGTAGAAAGAATTAGGACCTAACACATGTTTTACTTTAAAGGGTCCTTTCCATAGTGATCTGAACTTTCCATGCGCTCATTTTGGTCCTCTCTTTTTATCCCATAGCAAAACTTTGTCGCCCTCAATGAACTTGCAGGGTATTGCTCTTCTGTCTAAAAAATTTCTTGATCCTCACTTGATGTTTTGTAACTCTGTCTACCAACTTGTCCCTTTCCTCTTCAGTCTTGGTTAAGTACATAATTCTTTTCTAGAGGAAGTCTTTGAAAGATTGGTCTTTGATCACCATTTGTTATTTTGATGTGGCAAACTCAAGAGGTAAGGACACTTGAGAACCAAAACCATAGACCAATTTGAAGGGAGCCATACCAATTTTTTTTTTAGGAGTAGTTTTGTCAGCTGAAAAGGCTTCATATAGCTTCCTATGCCAATCCTTGGCACTGTCACTTACCAACTTCTTCATGATGACAATTAGGATTGTGTTTCTTGATTTCACTTGTCCATTACCTTGTGGAAAATAGTCTAAAGAATGTGCTAGGGTGATACTATGCTCATAACAGAACATTACCATTTCTTCATAAGAAAAATATGTTGCATTATTTGTAATGATCTTCTGTGGAACTCCAAAGCGAACTAGAATATAATCTTTCATAAAATAATAGATTACCTAGGAATTAGCCTTCTTTATAGGAATCGCTTCTACCCATTTGGTGAAGTAATATGTTTTTTTCAATATGTATGTATGTCCAACACTAGAGGGAGGATTCAAAGGCCCTATGAAATCCATCCCCCATTGTTTGAAAGGTTCATCCACTACTACTGGCCTTAGTGGGAGAGTTGCCAACTGTGGTTTGCTAGTAAATAATTTACATTTCTCACAATTCCTATAACATAAGAGTATGCATCTTTGAACATAATAGGCCAATAGAAGCAATTTTGGATAATTTTAAAGGATGTAACTATAGAAGAGAAATGCCCACATGCTTCTTCATGAAAAATTTTCAGGAATTTTTGTTGTTGATCCCTATCCATGGATCTAAAAAATGTTTCATCTAGGCCTCTCTTATACAAAACATCTTGCAATATTACATACTTTGCTAACTTCAACCTTAAATTTTTTTTCTCCTTTGGTGTGAGGTGCTCTGGGCAGTCTTTTTATGTCAAATAATAAGCTATATTAGAGAACCATGAATCTTGCAAGCTTACCAATAACATTGAGGGTAATTTTTTGTTGTTTCTTCTTGATCAGGCATATTTTCTACCATCAACTTGCGTAAAACCATGACCTGTCACCACTTTAGTAAGTTTAATGCTCAAATCATACTCTTTAATTTTAGCCACCATGTTGCCCGCTTATTTATCCCAACCTCCTGTTTTGTCAAAATGCATTTTACTGCTAATTTAATCTTGCACATAAACCACTGAATGTGAATATAGAATGTAATATCTAAAATGCTTGACTGCCTTGACAACTGCAAAGGCTTGTTTCTCAATCAGTGAGTATTTAAGCTTGTGCTTCTTAAGCAGAATGCTCATAAAAGCTATAGGAGCTTCAACTCTAAATTCATTCTTTTGCATTAATATACCAGATAAAGGGTGTTTGGATGCGTAGCTTCAGATGATAAAATCATTTCTAAAATTTGGGTTGACTAGAGTAGGTGCATGGGCTATAGCATTTTGTATGTCATTAAAAGCCTTCTTACATTATTCATTCCACTTGAACATTTGCTTTTCACTCATCATCTCTACTATATGGTTGGTTATCTCTAAAAATTTAGGCACAAAACTCCTTAGGAAGTTGACATGACCAAAGAATGATTTAACTCCACTCTGGCTTGAGGGTAAACTAAGTTATTGTATTGCCTTCACTCAATCAGGGTTTATTTTAATTCTATCCTTAGAGATTATGTGGCCGGGCAGTTTTCCCTCTATAACACTGAAGATTGACTTCTTAGGGTTCAAAGATATACCATGATCTCTGCATCTCTGCAACTGTCCATAGATCACTTACGTGATTTTCACTCCTTTTGGAGAAAACTATCAAGTCATCCAAGTACACAACAATAATCATATTATTCATTTCTCTAAAGGATGAATTCATCATCCTCTGAAAGGTGGCTCCAACGTTAATCAACCCAAAGGGCATCCTATTATGAGAAAATGTCCCCTAGAGCATGATGAAAGTTGTTTTATGTTGGTCTTCTTCTGCAACACTTATATGGTTTAACCAGAAAGTTGTCGAGCATTAACATCATCTTTGAATCTGTAATAGTTTGAAGCACATGGTACATAAAAGGGAGAGCGTAATTGTCCTTTAAAATTGCTTGGTTCATATTAGAAAAATTCAACAAGTATTCTTATTTCCCCATTTTTCTTCCTGAAAGGTACAATATTTTATATCCAAGTAGAGTGATGAATTGGATAAATAAATCTAGCTTGTAACATCCTATCAACCTCTTTCAGAATTGCTCCAGACACCTCAAGGTTATAGTTTCTCAGTTTTTGCCTCATTGTGACAACATCTAGTTTCAGTGGGATGTGATGTTGGAATTGACCACCTCTGAATTCCTTAAGATCATCATAACTCTAGGAAAAAAAATCTTTATATCTTCTTAACAATTCAGCGATAAGTTCAACAGCAAACTTGCTAGTTGGAAAGAGACCCTCCTTAGCAATGCTGGGAAGATACTTTTTCTCAAGAGCTCTCTGCAGAATCTCCCAGTTTACGCTCTTAGCCTTTTCAAAATACCAGCAAAGATTGCTGACACGATTGAGAAATTGTAGAAAAGATTTTTGTGGTCGGGCACAGAGGAAAAAAATAGAATCCATCTTGTGGCTTGGGAGAATGTGTGTAAACCTATTAAATATGGGGGTCTCGACATCAGAAAAATAAAGGATATCAATCTTTCCCTCCTAGCTAAACAAAGTTGGAGAATTTTTAGAGAAGAAAAAGGTTGGAATAAAATTCTTAAATCAAAATACCTTTTTGCTACTCCCTCTATCGAGGCTTTCATTCCCTCTCCCATCACTGTGCAGGGATCTGTGATATGGAATAGTTTTTTGAAGGCTAAACCTCTTGCAGCTAAAGGGGCTCATTAGAAAGTTGGAAATGGTCAGAAAATCAACTTTTGGGAAGATCATTGGTTTAGGGATAAACCCCTCATTCAGTACCCTGACTTGGCCCAATTTGCTGAAATTTGCTCCCTAAGAATTGGTTGTAAAGTTGTGAATTACTGGAAAGATAATAAATGGGTCAACCTTAATGACATTGATCCTCAGTTGAAAACTATTAACTTTGATCTATCCCCCTGGGAGATCAAAGCTAACTGTTAAGATGAGCTCATTTGGTCCCCTAATCCTAGTCATAATTTTACGGTGGCTTCTGCTATCCTCCTATGATACGGAGCCCTATTGGGCTAAGGTTTGGTATCCTTCCCTTACCCCTAAAATTAACTTTTTGTTCTGGCTAGTTGCTCAGGACAAAATCCTAACTATAGAGAACCTTACTAAAAGAGGCTGGATGATTCCTAATAGATGCTATCTTTGTATGAAAGATGTTGATTATTCTTCTCACTTATTGCTTCACTGTCAGTTCACTAGAGAGATCTGGAGGGTTGTGTTGCAGCATTGGAATATCAATTGTGTCTTCCCTAACACTATTAAGGAGTTCTTGTCCCAATGGAGTTCTCCCTTCTCTCACCATTTGGGAAAACTAATTTGGAATTATACTGCCCCTCATGTTATATGGAGGATTTGGAAGGAAATAAATGATAGGATATTCAAAAATAAAATCTCCACTTCCTTTTTGATTGGCTCCAAAATTATAAGAAGTATTGTTGAAAACATTAAAATAGCCCGTGAAATCAAACTAAAACTCATGGATGGGGTTTATGATAAGGATTTTTTAGAGCGTTGGAATTTTTCTTCTACTTCTAAGTCTACTCCCACTATCCATGAGACAGTTGTTTGAAGCTCCCCTCCTCCTGGGTGGTACAAAGTTAATTTTGATGGCGTGGTTAAAGGTAACCCCGACATTTCTGGATGTGGTTGCATTGTTAGAAACTCCCAAGATATCTGTATTGTTTCTTTTGCTATCCCTATTGGTTCCCAAACTAGCCATGTTTCAGAAGCTATGGTTTCTCTCTACACCTGTAAGTTGGCTAAAAGAAAGAACTGCTCTAAACTGTGGCTGGAAGGTTACTCCATGAATACTATTAATTGCATTAATGGTAAACATGCTTCATCATGGAATATGAGTCACATCATCTCTCATATTAAAAAACTTTTATCTAATTTTGATGTCACACATGTCACTCATGCCTTTAGAGAGTCAAACATTGTGGCTGACAGCCTGGTGAATGTGGGAGTGTATAGTGATGATGTCAGGAGCTGGCAAGGTAATCAAGGATTAAGTAATGAATTCCTAAATCTTATAAGGTATGACCAAATCCACCAAAATCCCAGAGCTACTACTAATGATGATGACAAAAAGGGATAGTTTATGTAGTTTCCTTAAATATGGGTCTCACACGCACTGTGACCATTGCAATAATAATTACATTTGTGGGAAATAAGTAATAAATCCTTTTAAAGTGAGGTTCATTATCACAATTTATTCACTCTGATTTGTTTTTTGTGATCCTGACATTCATCCTGTGTGATATTTTGAAGTTTGGATTACTGAAAAAATGGGAGGAAAATTGAAACGCGAAGATCCCACGGTCTGTAAGTGGAAGAAAGAGGCTGAGATATGGAATAAACTCAAGGAAGGTGGGGTCACTAATTACATAGAGAGACTTCATGGCTATGAAAAGGACATCTCCAAGGAATTTGCGGATAGCTAGGATAACGGAAATGTGACTATCTTTGGTAAGTCCTTCTGTGTAACTGAGAAAGTTATTTCTGAAATTATGAGTCTTGAAATGTCTGGGTTGAAATACTATAGAGGTAGGGTTATGGCCTAGAATGTGGCTAGAATGTATCCTAAGACTCTGGGAGAAAGAGGTCTTCTTGTTAAATAGCGTGGTGATTATGTCATGCGTTGTCATATGAAGCTCTTCTAGGCAAAACCTGTCAAAGCCCTTATGCAATATTTTACGCTAGAGGGTCGTTATACTAGGGTTTATAATTTCCACTTTATGCTCGTTAATCATTTCCACTACAAAAGGAAAATCTCTTTCCCCTACCTTCTCCTCCAATCCCTTGGTAATAGCATTATGGAAAACAGGAAGAGTGTAGAGAAACCAATCCTTCATGATGGGCTTATTCTGCTAATTTATGAGTATGCAAAATTCAAGCTGCAAGATAACACCTAGGTCACTGGTAAGATCAAGGAGAAGAAGGGTAAAATACCTATGGTAAATGACAGCAACACTCCAAGAAAAAATAGGAAGGGAAAATCAACTGATGTCTTAGCAGATTTTGCTAAGACTCTCACAGAGGAGACTGGTATGAACACGAATAACAAAATAGAGGCCAAGGAGGATGCTAATAATGTTGACATGGGAGAAGCGGCTAAATTCTTATTAGAGGAATCAGGTATAGATACTGAGGATGATACTAATACTTAGGATAAAGTTATTATTGTGTCCTTCTGGAGATGGATAGTGACAGGAACACTAATTCTAAGGATATGGACACGGAAGGCCCTAAAGACAAAAATGCTCCTGAAGATACTAGTACCCAAGGCGATGTGAGAGCTACCTCCCCTACGAAGAAGGCTCTCAAATCCACTCTTAAGACTCAAGTGGAGGTTACTCTCGACAATGCACTTATTTTTGTGAACTATGCTAACTCTCTGTCTAAAGAGGGTACGCTTTCCAGGGACACCTCTAAGAAGATCGAGGTGAATAAAAAGTAAGGGAATGATAAAAATGAAAAAGAGAATGCTGGAGGTAGCCATGATAACGAGATAGTGAAAATCCAAGAGCCAACTAGGTTTATGCAGGTAGTGAAAGAGCGGGCAGAGATGGACTATCAGTTGAATTCCTAGCTTCTTGAAGAAATAAAAGACATAAATGGTAAGTATGATGAGCTCCAGGATAGAGTGAATAAGATTTCTCTGCTACTTGCTAAACCCATGAACAAGGGCACTAAGGAAAATGAGACCCAAGAGAAAGATGCAAAAAAAGGCTGCTGGAGAAGCTCGAATTAAAGATAAATGTGGGGGTCAATTTTTTCCAGCAGACAACTTCAAGTTGTATACAGGGTATTGAAGACACTCTCTGCCGAATCATGAAAAAAAAATATGAGGGCATGAAGGTGAATGAGATAAATTTGAGGGCATTTCTCTCTATGCTAGATGGGAGCTCTACGCCCATTGTTGTGGATGATGATTTTGCTAAAGACCCCAACAATGCTGGCCCTGGAACTCGTACTAGAGTGAGTGCAAAAAAGATGAAAATAGGTAACACAAAGGAAATCAAGGATCTCAGGGAGGCTATCAACAAATATAAAATGGTGATGGCTGACTCTGAGGAGATTATGGAAAAAGTGACCTAGCTATGTTGTTCTTTGGGCTGGTGTGTTTTTTTTCATCTTAGCTTCTTTTTGCTGGTAGTTTGTGCTAGGGGGTTTCTATTGCCTCCATCTATTTCCCCCAAATGTTCCTTTTTTCTATATTTTCCTTTTTTGTTGTGTTGTTCCCTACATATCTTTCTCTCTAAATTGTATAGGGTTACGGTTCCCTTCAAAAACTATTTTAACGTCAATCAAAAACAATTCAATGAGCTTAACCTATTCCTGTGGAGTACAAGACTTATCAATGGAGGTCTATTTAGGTTCTACTTTGCTTCCAATATTTATTTTATCATATTCTTCTTGACCTATGGAGCGAGGCACCTCTTTTCCTCTTAAATCCTCATCCTTCTGCAAGAACAAGCTTTCCAATGACACCAAGTCCCTCGGGATTTTGTTTCCCTTTAACTAAATTATATCATTGCCACCAATTCCCAGGTTGGGACAAAATTATTTACATGTATTTTCAAATCCTTCAAAGTACATAGTGGAAAATGTCTGAGCACTGGCCAAGAAATATTTAATCCAAGAATCTCCTTCAAACACTTGCCAATTTTCAATGTTGTTTGGCACATTGGGCCTGTAAATGATTTCTACTCGGTAGGCATCAGTTTTAGAATCTGGGTGAGGCAATAAAAAAGAAGCTAAACACAAAAATAGAATCAACTTTAGAATTCATGCTCCTCGAAATAGCCTGGATCAACAATGCATTGAAAAATTCAAGTTCATCCCATACACGGTTGCGATATTGTTTTAACCGTTCATTCTTCACAACAAATAAATTTATGACTTGTTTCACAATTAGTTCCACATCTCCTCTCACAATAAACATATGGATGCCTCTGGCTTTGGCTTCCTATAGACCTAAAAGCAAAACTTCATATTGTGCAGTATTATTGGTGTTTTTTAAATCCAATTTGTATAAAAAAGGGATATGTTCCCCTTCTAGTGAAGTAAGAACCACTCTTGCGCCTGAACCAGAGTTTGAGTAGCTTCCATTGATTTCCATTACCCATAGACCATGTAATGCTCTTGGTGGTTCAAAAAGTATGACTTGAATTTGATCAGAAATAATCAAATAGTTTCCAAACTGGAATTCCTTGTATAAGATCTATGCCTTGGGGTCGTCAGATGAAAAGACAGTGTATTTTTTATTTTGTTAAGGTTCTAATCTGACTTTCCTTTTTCCGACAGGAATGACTGCTTTAGACCAATCCATTTAGATTTCACCTCCCATGTCTTTACAAAATATTCTTCTAAGAAGCATCCCATAGCTCAATGGTATGTATGCTACTAATATTGTCAATTTCAACCTCTTGTCAGGGCAAGCATCCAGAACAACTTGGGCATCTTTCACTTGTCCCAATAGAGAAAATTTCTTCCCATCCATTAAATAACACCTCCCAAAGGTCCTAGTTAAGGTTAGACCTAGAGCTTTAGAAATAGAGGGTGGCATAATGTTATTTGATGCTCCATAGTCAATTATGCAATTTCTCAATTTATGACCATTAAGAAGCAAATATATGTAAAAGGGATTAGGCTTCTTTTCTATAGCACAAACTTCTCCTGTAGAGGAGTTCATATGAGGTTAAATTTTATCAGAGAAAAATTGCCTAGTACAAATTTCTTGTCTTGGGTAATTGCCTTTTGAGAGAAATTACATCATTGACCAACCTTCGCACAATAGGACCAAAAGAAGTAGAAGGCTGAGCATTAGGTGTATGTACTTCTTTTCTCCACTTTTCTATTATTATTAAGTCATCCTCCAATTCGATAACCAATGTATTTGTTGCTGCCAGATCTGCAACCCTACCTCTCTTGAGATGAAAAATTATATCTAGAGGCATGACATTGTGGAAAAATTCCTTCATGTTCTCTGCATTTGGTCTCTGGGACATAGGAAGTTTATGAAGGATCTTATTGAACATGGCAAAAAACTCACGCATGGGTTCATGTATCTATTTCTTCAGCTAAGATAATTGAAGTAAGAGAGAATGTTCATCATCTACACCTTTGAACCGAGCTTCAAAGGTTGTCTTCATATCGTTCTAGTTAGTGATAGAGGCATTGGGAAGGTGGTGGAACCAATCTATTGCTGCGCCTGTGAGGGTTTGGGCAAATATCCTAACAACAACATCTTTGGTAAGGATTGCCAACACCCTGCAGGACACATTGAATACATTTAGATGATCATTTGTTGATGTCTCCATTGAACTTGGGCAAAAGTTCAAGGGCCCCTTTTGGCAGTCTATTCAAATTTTCTCATAGGTTCAGGAGGCCAACAGTAGCTCCCCATGGTTTATTCTAGGCCATAGTTGGTAATATGATATTCAAGGGTTGCAAATTGATGCAAGAAGATACTAGGGTTCCATGTAAAACTAAATCTTAGAAAGCTACAGGGGAAACAATTACTTTAGGCGGCAAAGAGGGCCTACTGCTTGATTTTGTTTTCTTCCTTCTTATGGGAAATTCAAGTGCAAAGTGAAGGTTCTTAAGAGCTTTGAAATATTCATCGACCAAACCTCTATATCTATCTCCCATGGTGTATATTTTATTAGCCAGTTTATCAACCCTCGTTCAATTGATCTTAAATGTGTCCTAGGTTTTGTTTGTTCCTCCTAGGGATAACAATAATTCTTTCCACAACTACCACATTTTGTCCAATAGGATCTCTTCTCAGGATCTCACCAAATTCCTCCTCTTCTTCCAAGACACAATTAAATTGGTGGTACTATTGAGCACTTTGTCTGCACTTCCATGCCAATGTGTTTAGGTCAGACATAAGATCTTCTTGGGTGTCTTGGAAACCTAGATTAGGTTGCAGGACTAGAAATAAGTTTTCATGTAGCAAGACCATTATTTTTCATCATGCAATACTAATCTCAATATTTCAATTGTCTGACTCCATAGTAGAGTTTCAAAAAATCTATTGGTTAATAGATTTGTCTCACATGCAACATGCTTGTTATATTGAATCTATCACCCTAGTTGAGAAACAAATAGTTAAACAATAGTTGGGTAATCATGCACTGATTGCTTCCCTCTTAATGTTTAAGAAGTTATAACTCCCTTTGAAATATTCAATGAACTATTTCCAGTCTAACAAATACATATACTTTTTACTAGAAAGTACTTAAGGTCACTCTAACTCATTCGTGGATGAAGAGTGCTTAATCCATATTTAAATTTATCTCATACAAAAAATCAAAGTTTTATGTTCTCCACAATTTTCAAATTCCTAAAATAATCACCATATTTCATAATTGTAAATGCATTTGTTTGCTTAAAAATCAAATAAAGATAATTTATGGCACGAAATAAATCATTCACATGGGAATAAGTATTCATGAATTTAAACACACTGATTCAAATTGCTTCCATATATTCCCAAAATAAAATGTTTATGTTCAAAGACAAAACCTTTCGAGTTCCAAAGCTATCAGATAACATATCATATTTAAAACATATATAAAAAGGAGTTCTTAACCAGAATTTTTCTGAACCCAATATGGTTCTAGCGAATCTAATATATAGCTTTTTCAAAGGATAACTAGGTGGGTTCAAAGCTGACCTCTTGGTAGGAGTTTAAAACAATTATAAAAACTAAAAACAATTTTAGGACACCTGTCCCCCAATACTTGCAAACTTTTTAAAGAAACTAATTAACTATTAGGCTGAATAAGTCAATTCTTGTCCAATGCTTTGCCGCAATTATGGGATGAGGTCACATGTATTTTTCCAATCCTTGTAAGCATTCATGAACTCTTGAACCACTAGGATGTTGGGATTATTTATGTGGAGAAGCCACATCTTCCAAGGTTCTTTCTCCCACTTCAATTTTGCCACTTTTTCAGCATGTTTTGGAAGTTGATCTACACACAGAGAGCATAGACTATGTTCTTGCCACCTTGGTAAAATTTGCTGGAGTTGGGTTACCCTCTGTTTTGACTGATCCCAGTGTTGTTTTGAATGCTTTCACAACTACATCCATGTCTTGTTCAACCTTTCTATCATGCCAAGCATAGGTAGCATTGATGCACTTTACATCATTTGTTATGGTTTCACTCACCTCTTGTAATTCCTTCTCTATTTTCTCAGCTTCTGATATTGCTTCCTTCAATATAACATTTTTCTAGTCTATATTATTCTTCAAGGTAAAGAGTAAGCATTCATCAACTAATTTGAGAGGTTTTTCTGATAGAAACTTGGGGACTCCATACTTATCTATCTCCTAATTCTATATGGACACAACTAGCCACTTTAATTCATCAGTTTCCTACAACCGAGCATGGGTCTGAAATTCACCTATCAGGATATTGATAGCATCAAATAGTACCTTCAACTCTCGAATGAACTTACTCCATTCCTTGATCACCCCATCAAACCATTCGTCAAAGGAAATTGTCAATGCCTTTCTCTCTGAATTTGATTCAACAAAATTTGACTCACAAGAAAAGAAGGATCAAATGCTTGAGGAGCTTGAGCCAGGGGATGAGGTCAAAGATTGCTGAAAGCATCAATATACTTTGCCATGATTTTTATGATCTACTTTAGTTCCTTTTTATCCTTAGTGTCCTTCCATGAGCGGGATAACATGTGCTTGGCTGACACCTCAAAGTGATGATTGTATGACTCTTTGTTCATGAATCCCAAATCTACCTTTACCACCTCAAAATCATCAATAGTGAGATCCTAAACTTCTTCTGCGACCTTAGGTATGGAAACTTCAAAAACCCATCTGCAAGTCTTAGAATCAACATCTAACCTGGAAATAGTTTTTAACTTCTCAACCTTAGCAGTTTTTGTTGTATGCTTATTGACCATGTCTCATATGGGCATGGAGACAGGGACCATACTATGCTTCTTGTTCACTGATGTTGTCAGCCATTGTGGGGTGGTGTATGATACAAATTTGACACTGGTGGACTTTGTGGGGGTAGGCATAATCTCCAAGTTTGAACCATCTAAATCTAGTATGTCATCCTCCTGTTGCTCCGAGTCCATAGTTGGAAAATTAAAGTTTTGATCTTTTTCCTTCTCCAGTTTGACATAAATCACCTCATCATTGTCCATTTCCTTTTTTTTTCTATCTTTAGTTTTGGATCTAGTCACAAGCACTGCAGGGCAGTGGCTGCGACAAAATGATGAATTGAATGTGGGCATTAACTACCACATATAAAAATTAATGACATGAAGAATGGTTTGGCTGAGATGTTCATGAAGGAGGATGTTTGTCCACATGGAGTCTATAATAGGTATACAAATTCCACTTTGAATCTCTCTGGTTCGATATGAAGTTTTCGACGGTTGAATGACAAAATGATAGTTGGCAACCAAATTCATTAATGATCACACCATGATAACTCATCATGTTGGGGTGATATGTTGGTAGTAGCGACTAATTTTTTCATCATTTAAATGTCTTTCTATTGATAGTCTATCTATATCAAAATGAAAGTGACGATCTTCTCCTTTAAAAGAAATAGGAAGACTTCAAGCATGTTTCTTTTTGAAGGAAATTCTCTGGAGATAGTACATGAGTACAAATATCTAGGGATCAATTTTCAAAACAAATTTAGTTGGGAAACGTGTAGAGAAAAAAGAATTCAAGGGGGTTGGAAATAATTTTACTCTTTATAGAATAAGTGTAGGAAAGCTAATTGTGGGATTGGAAGACCAAGAAACTATTATTTGGTTTGTTAGTTACCTCGGTGATCCTTTACGAGTATGATATTTGGGGCAGCAACATGTCAGATCAAAAGTGGAGACAAGTATAAATAATTTAGAAACATCTCATCATCAACAACCTCAAAATTAAAACAATAGTGCCTTATGAGATCTTGTTGGCAGAAACTAGTACCTTCCCCTTAGAAGCTTTGGTAACAATCTGATTGTTGAATTACCTAAAGAAAACCCAAGTTATGGAAAGTCATTTTTGGCCTAAGTTAGTCACAGAGGAAAGACTAGATAGGAGAAAGAACATGTGGATAAAACAAAATGACAAATGGATAAAAAAATGGGATGTTAACATTCAGGAGTGTCCGGTTAGCAATGAATAAATAAATAAGTTTGTTTAGGAAAACTTTAGAAGTATCATATGGTCAAACCACACTGGAAAAAAACTATATTATATTAAATAATTTAACCCCATGACAGGTCATGAGGAAAAAAAAAATATAGGATCAAATATTAAATGGAGAGCAAACATGCTTATAGCCCAACTTAGAACTAGCTCACCATTTAAGGTGTAAAATGGCTAGATGGATGGTGCCAAAAGAAGAGTGGGAAAATAGGACATGTCTATTCTGCGACATGGAAGTAGTTGAGATAGAGCATCAGTTTATCATGGAGTGCCCGACATACAATGAAATTAGATCAGATTATGTGGATATTTTAGAGGCAGACAACTTAAATTACCTATTTGAAGAAAAATAGTTAGGCAAAATTCTAAACCTGATTATGAAATTCATCGTCAAAGAGGAGATTTAATCAAGAGGTTGCAGCTTATTTAGGTTATTTTTTGGGGATGTGTGCTATCTTTTGGGTCCCATAGGCTTCTTTGGCCTCATGGATGTTATTAAAATATTTCATTTCATTTTAAAGGACATTCACCGCAGTTATTGGTATGCTCTTGCATCCATGGTAATAAACTCATTGAAAAGATTATGATATGAATAGATTTTTTGGATTAGGATGGATTTGAAATTAGACATGGATTAATCAATATTTGAAGTGAATAGCCATTTTGTCTATTATGGCCCCTATTTCTCTTCTTCTCGTATTGGATTTTAACTCTGATGGTTGTATTCATGGATAACCCCATCATAATGGTATCAAATAAAAGAAAAAAATGTCTTTTATGGGGGAAGTGAAAAATGAAAAGGCTCAACATCGTGACCAATTATTTGCATGATTTGATCATCTATGTTGTGAGGAAAAATCTATGAGGGATTTCAGTTCACCAACCATCGATACTGGGTTAACACCAACATCATTATCATGCTCCTAGTGGTCATTTTGATGGTGGAACAGTCCAAGGTTGGAGCTAAGTTGTTATTTTGAAAGGTATCAAAGGAATCCTTCTTGGGTGGGTTAGACCTGGTGCTTGCCAACATGGGTGAAGAACTATTTGGGGGACTACCTCATGATTAGGCACATTGGCAGAGATGTGCCCAAAATGCATGTGCTCTTTTTCTGGGGCTCAAAGTATTTTGAGAACAAAAATACCATTATCATAAGGAATGACATTTTCCTAAAGAAGTTTCCCAGTCTTATGCTAAATCAGGTTGGCCACTGGACCAAAGACTGCAAATTCATTGAAGGCCTAAATAATGAAATTAAGGATGATGAATTCAGGGTGGATATCATAGCGGACACTCCAAATGCATTCGATGATGAGAAACCTATGAAAAAGCATGGGAATGGAGACATGACTATTGGGAGTGGTGGAGCCTATCACCTAGTCTAGACTCTGCCTATAGATAAGGGGAAGATAACTGCAATTGAGTAGTCTTTATTTATTTTTGTTGATGTCAATTAGTAAAATTAGGATGATATAAGTCTATAAGGATAATGGTATTCTCTGAGCACACTATTTTTCTCTATGGTGTTGCTCATTTTGGTTTTTTGGTTGCAGTATGAATGCTAATGTATACTTTTTTGTTATAATACTATGGGAGCTACCCCACACACAACCTTTTACTTCCAAAAATAAAAACATATCTTCCTATTAATAGTTGCATAAATTTTATGTAACATAATAGTGTTATGTATCAACATGTTTAAATTGTATTCCATTTAATATATACAATGCCTACAACAATAACAAATAAAAGGTAGGCAGTTTCAAAACATCTTTGGTAATAACAGGTAGACACACTCTGCAAATTCCCGCTCTGCTAGTTTTTTTGAATTCATGTTGGCTTCAGCCTCCTCTCCACTGGGGGAACCAGGGGGCTTGATGCTTCTCTGTCTGGACCTATTCCTTGTGTTGTCTCACAGGGATGATAGAGTGTGCTTTGTCGTCAATACAAGCTTTGGTTTGTCTACAGTTTCAGTCTTGGATGACTCTTCTTACTCGCGAAATCTGGCGAGTAACGATTCTAGTCTGTCTAGCCATGAGAAGGTGGGGGTAGACAAGGATTTCCAGCTGGAGGGTCAGAAGATTGTAGTGTTAGGAAATGAGACCCCTGACCCCCCAGATGTCCCTGAATGTACTGCGAGTGAGTTTGGTCCAAGAGATCTTTGTCCCTGATGGAGTGGTTGATAGTATTTCTTCCTTGCTACAAATTTTTTTGGTGGGGAGATTCATCTCCTTCATGCCCACCATTGATATGGTGTGATGGTGGTGCACTTCCAGATGGAAATTTAAAGGGAACCTTAGTGTCTTGGCCATGCCTGGGGTCTATTTTTATTTAATTTTAATGTTGCGGTGGATTTCACACATGTTTTCACTAGAAACTGGTGTTATGGGAAGCATTGTCTGTTAATGGAAAAATGGAAGCCTAGGTTTAACCCAGAAGTGGAGCTTTAGAAGGCTACACCGATGTGGGTCTATCTCCCAGGGATCCCCCTAGAATTCTGGGATGAGAAAGTGCTCTGTTGGATTGGGAACTCGTTTGGCCAATATGTGTCAGTGGATTTTGTTACTTTGCAAAAGTCAAGGCTAATGTTTGTGAGATTCTGTGTGAATGTTATGATGAATAAACCCCTTCCACACTTTTTGATGCAAAAATCCAAATGGGGAAACTAGAATCAAGCCATTGTGTATGAGAATGCCACCCTCCATTGCCAGCGGTGTGATAAACATGGTTATGTTGTGGCGGATTGCAAGGCTGCCCCGCGAATGGATGATGGGGATTTAGAGATCCTTCCCATAATGGCTCTTACTGACTCTATTTCCATTAGCCCATTGGTTGGGGAGGGGGTGGAGCAAGGACCCTTGGAAGGGATGCTCCTTCCATTGACGGGTGTGGAGGACTGTCTCAAATCTTTTGAGAAGACTAGAGAGGATAAGATGGTTGAACAAGAGATAAACTTAGAGGAGGGAGAATTTGTTAAAGTATTGGAGGATATCTCTAACTCCAAAAGGGTAAACCCAAAGAAAGTAAAAAAAATGGAGTAGTGATCAGGATGGAATTGGGAAATACTTAAATCTAATTTTTTAAGTATTTTTTATGTCTCGGTAAACTACATTTTTGAAGGTCTTCAGAGCATTTCTAGGCAGATCTTATATATACTTCCCCATTTTGGGTCTACAAATTTTTATTATCTTTCCAAAAAAGTAAATTATTCGCAAATTAGACCTAGGACTTGAAAGTTATGCCTTCTCCAAGTAGGCCTATAATTTTATATAGTTATTTTGGAATTTTCGGTAGTTTTAATAAGTTTATTTGTAATAAACATTATGATGGCTCTTCATTTCATTTCCAAGAGATTCTAGTGACTCTTGGGATCCTTCATGTTTGTATAAGATCTAATTTTGAATAGAATGGATCAGTTTTTGGCTTGCAATTTTGTTGTTCATCTTTATTGTTTTTATTGAATTCAACAATACCGTAGGTTTCACACCAGGTATTGTAATCTGATTTCTTAATTCAGATCAAGTAGAGAGTTTTTTTTACTCCAAGTTCTAGCCAAAAGAAAGGGGGTGACTCGGGAGAGGATGATAGCATTAGCGACTTGGGGCTGGTGAGGGCACCTAATTTTTTCTCCCCTTCCCAAAGTGGTGGGATATAGGTTAAGTTGATAATGTTGTCGGCCCCTTCTTTGCCATCAGATAGTCTCCTGGATTGGTCAGAAACAAATAGGAAAATGAGAGGGGGGAAAAGGTGAATGTGGGAAATGAAGCCAAGGTTGGTTGACACATGGTGAGATCAGTGAGAGTAAAGGAAGAAGCAAGGGAAATTTCCAGTGGACAACAATTAACCTTAGAAGACTCCCATAAAAGTAGAAAATGAAGTTCCTCTCTTGGAACTTGAGGGGCATGAATATCCCCCAGAAATAGTACAATTTGAAGAATTATATAATAGATTTTAAATTTGATGTGTTTCTAATCCAGGAAGTTAAGATGACATATCAAAATTTTTCTCTTCTCGTGGGTAAAATCTGGTCTGGTGCAGCCTTCCTCTACAGTAAAGCTGATGGGGCCTTGGGTGGGGTGCCTACTCTCTAGAACCCGAGTAAGTTGTATGGTAATGCTGTGGATTTTTCTCATAACTATCTTGTAGTTTTGTTTTCTTGGAACAATGTTTCCTGTGCATGTATAATATTTACGCTCCTAATGTTATAAGCGATCACAGTAAAACATGGGGAGAGATTACTAACCTTATTATGATAGTTGATTAGAGGTACCCTATTATGTGTGCAGGGGATTTTAATACCCCCCATTTTCCCTTAGATAAGATGGGGGGAACCCAAGATTATTCAAATAATATGCAAGACTTGGCGTACTTTATAAGAAATAATGACTTGATTGATATCGATGTGCAAGGAATGGCCTTCACATGGTCCAAAAATAGAAAAGGAAACTAGCTTATCCAAGTTAGACTAGAAAGATGGATGATTTTGGGAGTTTGTGTTAGAATATCTAATCTTTACTTGTATTAGGAGATTCATTTGGAATGCCTACATGTATTTTGTCCTCTAGTGGGAGGACAACTCTTTTTATGTAATTCCTTTAATAAGAAAATTAGATATTCCTCCATAAGAGGATTCCTACACATGGCACACACCTAATGTGAATGTGGCACT